>JAJTWQ010000099.1:0-600000 GCA_029007595.1 Solanum commersonii | reverse complement strand
TACAAGTAGAATGGTTACTTTGAATGGTGTTAATTATTCCATTTGGAAGGGGAAAATGGAAGATCTATTTTATGTCAAGAATTTTTACAAACCAGTCTATACCACAGTAAAGCTTGATAATAAAATAGATGAATAGTGGAATTTGTTGCACAGACATGTCTATGGATCATTAGGCAATGGATTGACGATAATGTGTTGAACCATATTTTTGGAGAGACGCATGCCCGAATTCTATGGGAGTATCTTGAAAGTTTGTATGCTCGAAAAACTAGCAACAACAAAATATTCTTAATAAAAAAGATGTTGAATTTAAAGTATCATGATAGATCTCCAACGACAGACCATCTGTATAATTTTCAGGGGATCATGAACCAATTATCTGCTATGGGCATCAAATTTGATGAAGAAATTCAAGACTTGCTTCTACTTGATTCCCTACCAGACTCTTGGGAAACATTTTGAACTTCATTGTCAAATTCTGCTCCGGATGGTGTGATATCTATGGATCCTACCAAGAGTAGTGTCTTGAACAAAGAGATGAGAAGAAAAACTCAAGGTTCTTCTTTATTGGATGTCGTGATAATTGACTACGGGGGAAGAAACAAAACTCGTGGTTCTCAGAATAGAGAACAAAATAGGAGCAAGTCCAAAAGCGGACTTAAGGATATTGAGTGCTATCATTGTGGCATGAAAGATCACACAAAGAAGTTCGTTGAAGAGGGAGAACAAAAAAACAAAGAGGAAACTAAAGAAGATGGCAATGAAAATTGCCTAGCCACTGTAACCACCGAAGATCTTGTTACCGTCCTTGATGCGGATATGATAAATATTGCTTGTGATGAGTCAAGCTGGGTTGTGGACACTGGTACCGCATCTCACATGACATCAATGAGGGATTTTTTCTTTTCTTATATTCCTGTTGATTTTGGAACCTTGAGTATGGGTAATGAAACTATTTCTAAGGCGGTTGGTATTGATACAATATGTTTGGAAACTAGTGTTAGAACTAAGCTAGTTTTGAACAATGTGAAACATGCTCCTGATGTTTGTCTTCACCTGATTTATGTTGGGGTTTTGGATGATGAAGGATATGTTAGTACCAACGGTGATGGGAAATGGAAACTCATTAAGGGTTCCTTGGTTGTGGCTCGTGGTAACAAACATCGTGGCCTATATTAGACTACAGCCTCTACTTGTGTTGATATGGTGATGCGCTTCAGAGCGATCAATCTTTAACGTTATGGCAGAAGAGGCTTAGCCACATCAGCAAGAAAGGACTTAATGTTCTAGCCAAAAAGAAATTATTGTCAAATTTCAAAAATGCTAAATTAGAAAAGTGTGAGCATTACTTGACTGGTAAACAAAATAGAGTTTCCTTTAAGTCCTACCCTCCTTCGAGAAAGACAGAGTTGCTTGAGTTGGTGCACTCCGATTTATGTGGTCGAATGAAAATAAGGACATTGGGTGGTGCACTCTACTTTGTAACTTTTATTGACGACTGCTCGAGAAAACTTAAGGTCTATGTCTTAAAGACTAAAGACCAAGTGTTAGGTATCTTCAAGCAGTTTCAGGCTTCAGTTAAAAGAGAAACTGGAAAGAAACTGAAATGTATTCGTACTGATAATGGTGGTGAATATTATGGACCATTTGACGAATACTGCAAGCATCAAGGTATTAAACACCATAAGAATCCTCCTAAGACTTTTTAGCATAATGGTTTGACTGAGAGGATGAAACAAGACCTTGATGGAAAGGGTTAGATGTTTTCTTTCTAAAGTAAAGTTGTCGAACTCATTTTAGGGTGAGGCTTTATTGACCGCTGCACATATTGTTAATCTATCTCCTAATGTTGCTTTACAAAGTGATGTACCAAATAAAATTTGGTATGGAAAAGATGTTTCATATGACCATTTGAGAGTATTTGGTTACAAAGCTATTGTACATGTGCCGAAAGATGAGAGGTCAAAGTTAGATGCCAAGACAAGGCAATGCATCTTCATTGGATATGGTTGTGATAAATTTGGTTACAGGCTATATGATCCAATTGAAAAGAAACTAGTGAGAAGCTGTGATATTATTTTTATGGAGAATCAAACAATTGAAGATATTGACAAAGCGGAGAAGCTAGAATCTTCAAGTTTTGATGGCATAGTTCATCTAGATGAAGTTCCTCACACAAGTGTGCATGATGTTGTTGGGCTTGATAATCATGGTGACGCACATAATCATGTATCGAATCAACACATTGATGTTGATAATAACAGTGATGTTGTTATTGATTATCCTCTTGCTCATGAAGTTGTGGACAAATGAAATATCCCGCTTAGGAGGTCCACAAGACAGCGGGTTCCTTTCTCTCGTTATTCACCCAATAAGTATATGTTACTCACTGACAGGGGAGAACCTGAATGTTATGAGGCGGACATGGAAGATAAGCACAAGGATCAATGGATTGAAGCCATGCAAGATGAGAGGAAGTCTCTGCATGAGAACCACACTCATGAGTTAGTAAAATTGCCGAAAGGCATGAGAGCTTTGAAGAACAAGTGGGTGTTCAAAGTTAAAGTTGGAGAACACAACTTGAAGCCTAGGTACACAGCTAGATTGGTTGTTAAGGGATTTGTTCAAAGGAAGGGAATTGACTTTGACGAAATATTTTCTCCTGTTGTGAAAATGTCCTCGATTCGTATAGTTCTAGGTTTGGCTGCTAGTCTTAATTTAGAGATTGAGCAGATGGATGTGAAGACGACTTTCCTTCACGGTGACCTAGAAGAAGAGATTTATATGGAACAACCTGAGGGCTTCAAAGTAGATGGTAAAAAAAAAATTGTGTGCAAACTCAGAAAGAGTGTCTATGGCCTAAAGCAAGCTCCTAGACAGTGGTACAAGAAGTTTGAATCTGTTATGGGGTAGCAAGTCTAGAAGAAGACTTTATCAGATCATTGTGTAGTTGAACAAAAAAATTCTGACGATGATTTTATCATCCTTTAGTTGTATGTGGACGATATGTTAATTGTGGGCAATAATACTTCCAAAGATTGACGAGTTGAAGAAAGAGTTGTGTAAGTCTTTTTCTATGAAAGACTTGGGTCATGCCAAACAAATTTTGGGCATGAGAATTAGTCGTCTCAGAGATGAAAGGAAGATTTATTTGTCACAGATGAAGTACATTGAACGTGTACTAGAGCGCTTCAATATGAAGAATGCTAAGTCTATTAGAACACCTCTTGCTAGTCATATGAAGTTGAGCAAGAAGATGTGTCCTACAACTACAGAGGAAAAAGAAAGAATGGCCAAATTTCAATATTCCTCCATCGTTGGAAGTCTAATGTATGCAATGGTACGCATTAGACCTGATATTGCTCATGCAGTTGGTGTTGTCAGCAGATTTCTCGACAATTCGAGAAAAGAGCATTGGGAAGCTGTAAAGTGGATACTCAAGTATCTTAGAGGAAGCTCAGATGAATGCTTGTGTTTTGGAGCATCAGATCCAATCTTGAAGGGCAATACAGATGATGATATCGCAGGTGACCTTGATAACAGAAAATCCACTACTGGATATTTGTTTCCTTTTTAGGGGGAGCTATATCATGGCAGTCGAAGTTGCAGAAGTGTGTTGCACTATCTACAACTGAAGTTGAGTATATTATGGCTACTGAAGCCGGTAAGGAGACTATATGGCTAAAGCAATTTCTTAAAGAGCTTGGTTTGCATCAGATGGAATATATTGTCTATTGTGACAGCCAAAGTGCAATAGACTTGAGCAAGAACTCCATGTACCATGCAAGGAAAAAACACATCGACGTCAGATATCATTGGATTCGTGAGCAACTGGAGAGTGAATCACTTCACATTAAAAAGATTCACACAAGTGAAAATCTTGCGGATATGTTGACTAAGGTGATGCCGAAAGACAAGTTCGAGTTATGCAAATAACTTGTGGGTATGAGCTCTCTCTAAAGAAGATGAAGATATCTCCTTCTAGCGAATGGGACTGGATAGGGAGATTTGTGGGGTCCAACCCCATTATTGACTTCAACAATTGCGTGTTGACAAATTTGTAGTAGCAGCAAATGTTGAGAAACACAACAATTAAAAACTTTCGGTGGCACAAATTTGACATACTATGGATGGTGTTGAAATTTGCAGTTGCAAATTTCTTCTATAAAAGGAGCTCATTAGCTCATTTGCAAGACACACCAATTCACAGAGAAAGAAAAATATAGAGAGCTGTGAGGTTTCCATAGACTATATATGAAAATAGTCTGCGAAGAAAAATAGAGTGTGAGGGATATTTTTAGTAAGGTGGAAAATCAAAAGAGTGTTATTCCTTTTGAGTGTGTAGTAGTCACTTTGAGTATTGTATTTGTGACTACACGGTGTAAAATTCCTTACTATAGTGATATCAGTTGCTCCTCTTGGCCCGTGATTTTTCCCTTACTTAGAAGGGTTTCTACGTAAATTCTTGGTGCCATTATTTTTCCATTTTATTTCTATCATTTGACCATATATATTTTTGTGTTAGTCCATGTTTTCCCAACATTCCACTTCTAATAATGTAGAATGAAACTCAAATGTGCGACATGATCAATATTTTGATCACTATCAATATCATATTGGCCCAAAAAATTATTGATCTAAATACAGTTTGGCTTTGAAAAATATAAAGATAATTAAGCCCCAGCTTCTTTCCGTTACTAAATGAGAAAAAGAGCAGATCATGTATCCTCACACCTTTTAAACATTTTTTGTTTCAGTAAGAAATGGTATCTAAGATTTTTAATATTCTTTTCAGGAACTTCTTATAGCAGGTAATGAAATTATGTAGGAAAATTTTTGTTGATAGTCACGTGAAATGCACATATTTTTATAGGATCCCTTAGTTTTTTTTACGATATCTAACATAAGGATGGAATTGTTAACTTTCAAATACTTAGAGGATGTTTTTTGCCAAAAAAAATATATTTTAAGGATGTAGTTTAAGTTTGAGGTATAGTTTAAGAATGTTTTTGGCCAAAATCTCATGAGGGGAGGTTTGTCCAAGTCTGTATAAGCCATAAGGAGACCAATTTCTCATTCCTCTACCAATCTTGGACTCGTAACACTCCCCCGCATGCCCAGATCTCAACTAGAGTGTGCACACTTCTAAATGGGGGCCCAACATTGGTGAACAACAAATTTGGATGGGCCTGATTTTGATACCATGAAAAGATATGACATCTAAACATAATTCAACCCCAAAAGCTAGCTTTATTTTTTTTAATAATAAGTGACTACAGAATCAGAAATAAAAAACTGTGTTTACTCTAATCCTTCGTGGTACCTTGAACAACTTTTGCTATTTCAATGAAAGTCGAAAACGTAAAAGATCTCATAGATTTTTTTCCAAATCAGAATCACGGTGTTAGAATTAGATTAAAAAGGTAGACAAGATGAAATTCTGACAAAAAGGAATAAAGAAGAAATGACGGAATGCGATCCATAAAACAAAATAAGAACTAACGAAGCGAAGTGCATACTATGGTCAGCCTTAGTACAGTTGGATCCGACAGCAACGCAAAAACAAAGAGAGGAAGCAACACTTAACATCAAACAATACCTTCATCCTCTTCTGGGTCAAATTTTTCAAACATCCTCCCACCAACATTTATATTCACAGCAATGCTTGTAGCTCTACTACCCATAGTTATCCTCTGAAGTCGAGCTAATTCATCTGCCAAAGCGTTAGTTGCAGGGTCACCACCTTGGACATGGTTTTGTGTTGAACTTGCTTTGATTTTTATTGCAGTTATGAACAGAGTGTTGAAGTTATTCTTATTCAAAATCATTTGATCTATGTATGTGCCCAAATACATGAAGAATTGAGGATGGTCACATTTCAAGATGGATTTATAGGCATCAAAGAGAATTTGGGCTTCTCCTATCACTCGATCGTCTAGTAGTATAAGGGACATCAGAAAAATAAGCATATCATAGCAAATATTAAAGTTGTGCATTTCGTTCCATGACAAAATTGACATCAGATAGTTACACATAGAAGATAACATTCCGCATGTTGTTGCATATGCAAGCAACGTCATAATAAGCCCAAGTTTGATGATACTACACGCACCCAGCTTATCCCTAATCTTACGTGCAGCAGCACAGGTCTTTGTCCCATTTCAAGACCAACCAGTGGCGAGATTTCTCTCATACTTGTAGCCAGAAATTATCATACCCATTATAGTCAACATTCTTTAAAACTGTTAGAACAACACAAGCATAAACAACTAACATCCAATCTTGTCCAAACTCATGTAAGCCTTCCAGTCAATTAATCTTTCAGCATTGATTGCGAAATTTGGAAGAATCAAATCAATAACCTGAAAATGCATATCTACAAAAGAGTCGCGAACAATTTTTCAACAATGTAGGAGTTACACACACCAATAGAGATAAAGCATGAGCCACTGTTTGAGCAAGTGTATTGTCCTGTTCAAGAGGTTGCATAAAAGACTTTGTTCCTCTTCTCCAACTTCTCCGCATCCGTCCCTGACTGGTCTGCCATATAAAAGTAAGCACGAAGATACGCCCCAACATGCACAAGAGAGAATGTGTGTGTGCTCTGAGGGCATCTCCAATCCGATACTCTATTTTACTCTCCAATATAGAGTTCTCTATTTTTTCAGACAACCAACTCCAACCCAATTTTCTATTTTACTCTCTAAAAAAGAATCTTTTTCTCTCTCCTCCATATTATATTATTATTTTTATTTCATTTTTATTTTCTTATTTCATAATATAAATCATTTCTTCTCTTTGCAAATAATCACTCTATAATCTTTATGTAATACAAAATTTCATTATTTTTTTTAAATTCATCATTTAATATAAAATTATATTTTAATCTAAATAACATAAATTGCAATAAATATTACATATAATACATATTAACGAACAATTCAAAAATAAAAGTGAAATCATTGATGAAATATAATTACATCAGAAATATTGTATCTGAAGACAGATGAGGCAGCGTTTATAGTCCAACTAGGATTAGTCTCTTATCTCCTAGTTTGTGTTGGTTTTGTTATTGTACTTGTGTAACGATAGGACTCATAAGTTAGACTATATATATTCTCTCATGTACATCACATATAATATATTGAAAAGGTTCTACATGGTGTCAGAGCCCTAAGAGGTTTAAACAGCCCAAAAAAAACAATGCAACATTTAATTTCTACGACAATGGCAGGCGACTCTACTTCTACTGCATATAGAACATCATCCACTACACATAATTCCTTTGTTACTGTGTCTTTGTTATTGTGTTTCCTTCTCCCAACCTTGCCCATCAAATGTCTGTTAAACTTACATCCTCCATTTTATTGTTGTGGAAGACACAATTTCTCCCTATGATTAGGGGTTGTGGTCTTGATTATCATATTGAAGGTGATGAGGTAATTCCAGAACGACTTCGAGATGATAATGAACCCAACCCTGCCTATAATTCTTGGGTGAGAGAAGATCAACTTGTCCTAAGTTGGATCGTTGCTTCAGTCTTTGAAGGTACATCACCTCAACTAGTTGGTACTGAAACTGCTCGAAAAGCATGGACTAAACTTGTGACTGCTTATGCTTCCGGTTCAAAGCCACAAATTCGTGAGTTAAAATCTCAGTTGCATAATTTACAGAGAGAGAATGCAAGTATTGAGTCACATACAACACCCAATCTCCAATGATGATTTGGTCGAATTTGTTCTTGTTGGATTAGGACCAACTTATCGTCCTTTCACAAGATCACTTGAATCACGTCAAGAGGAGATTTCTTTTGACGCTTTATATGGAATGTTATTGAATAGAGAACGATAATTAAAATGAGATGAAACTCTTACTGTTATTGCACCCACGACACATTTTACCTAGAGTTCATTCACTCCGCACTGTGATTGTGTGAGAGAAGGAAGAGGTAATCGAGGTCGTGAACGCTATCAGAATTAAGAATTCTCTCAAAATCAAGGATTCTCTTAGTCGACTCAAAATCATGCTTCCTACCAGCCCTTTAATCGAATACCTTCAGACATGTCACCAATTGTTTGTCACAACTGTGAAGGTAAAGGGCACATTGCCCGAGTCTATCCCTCACCAAAAACTCCTAGTGGAACAAAAATATTCAGCCGCCCTGCCTTACATTTGGCCAGCATCAAAAGCTCACCTTCACAGAATTGGTTGATGGATAGTGGTACCTCACATCATCTTACCTATAATTTTGATAATCTTGATATTCATTCTGAATATCAAGGTCCTCAAGAAGTCACTCTAGTTAATGATTCTAAATTACCCATATCTTACTTAGGTAAAAGTTTCAACAGTGCTTCAGATAAAATATTTAAACTTGATCATATTCTACATGTTCCTACCGTTACTCAGAATTTGGTCTTTATTAGTTCTTTTGTCAAGTCTAATAATGTTTTTGTTGGTATCGACTTGTTCCCATTGTTATAGAAATGCCAACGGGGAAAATTTTGGAGCCAAAAAACTTTTTTGTAATATTTCAATTTTTCCCAACCTAGTCCAGATTTGGACCAAATCAGATTCGTTAAGGTGTAGAGAAATTTATTAACAATTAGGTGAATTATATATGATTTTGATTACATTAGTAATTAGATAACTCATCAAGGAATCCGTACGACTTTACAAAATTGAATTCGAGGGAGTAGAACTCCCGAAATCGATCTTAGCGTGAGGGGTATTTTATGAGCATCGTGGGTTAAAGGTGTGTTGTAAAAAGAGGATTTTTTTAATTATTAAAATAGCTCACTGGTTCGTGCAAGCCGCCTTGGCAGGGGTTTTTGCCTCTCTAGCGGGGCCGCTACAGCGGGATGAGGGTCGTTGTGGCAAGCTCAACGTGACTTAAGGTCATTAATAAAACCCTAAACGACCTTATTATGCACTTTTTGAATTTTAGAGCTAAAGAATGAACCACAGGCGACTCCTACTCATTTTTCCACCCTTCTTGAGGCTAAAGGTAAGTGTTTAACTTATCAAATCCATTTTTTCGATCCGTAGAATGTAATAGAATGGGTAAATATCGATGGGGGAGGGTTTTTATATAGATTCTATTGTAGAAACATCCCTATTTTGAATACTTAGGATCATGTGTTTGATTTAGGGTTCATTGAATTGTTAGTAATGCGGGTAATTAGTGATTATTTGTTGATTCTCATGTTATATTGATTGTTTGTAGACCAAGAACAAGCAGAACGAATTCGGAAAGGGAAGGATCAAGTTTCTTAGGGTTTCAAACTTGTTTAGAGATAGGTGATGGTTGTGATTTTATATTTGTGTGATGTATGATTGTCCTTGCTTCATTATGATACTTGTATGTATATGAATGTTGCAATATTGATCACGCTTGTTGTAAATGAGATAGACGAATGATGATTTCCATGAAATAATTACTTAAATATATGATCTTGAAGATATACTTGTGTTTGTGATTGTGGTGTGTCAAATGGATCGGTTGCCACGTTTCGACATAACTAACTTGGATCGGTTGCCACGTTCCGGCATAATTATTGGATCTAGTACCGCATTTTTTTATGCTAACTGTTTGAGTTTGGATTCCATGAGAGGACCGATGACGTGACTTAATTGTGTATCTTGCAAAATGTGAAGTAGTTTGTAATGTTGATAATATTGTATATGTTCAATATATATGCATGTTTTTATGATGTTATATTCGGGCTTCCATGGGTTCTCTTTTGTCTATGTCCACTAATTTTTTTGGGCTGCCATGGGTTCTCTTTCGTCTATGTCCACCAATTCTTTCGGGCTGCCATGGGTTCTCTTTCGTCTATGTCCACCATTTCCGTACTTAGACATTTGTTCTAGTTAGTTGATTAGTTCAGTAGATTGGGGTTGCATCCCTTCTTGTTTAGACTTTTTGAACTTTCAATGCTTTGGTACATTGACTTTCAGGTTCTAGGTTATTTCTTCCGCATTATTTAGTTCATTCTTAGACTTTGTTGGATTTTATGGGAACTCCTTATTTCTTTCCTTTATATTTAACTTGCTTTCGTAACTTAAATGTCTTAGTTTTGGTTTAGTTTCTTGGTTCGGGCTATAGTAGCGATTCTCCCACCGGAGTGTTAGTGTGGGTGCCAATCACGATGGTCTGGATCATGACAAAGTTTGCATCAGTGTCTAGGTTCGATGATCTCGATGTACCGAAACGAGTCTAGTAGGTTCTTATTCCAAGGGGTCTGGAAGGCCAACGCTTGCAGCCAAGCCAATTCAGTCTGTTATTCTCGCCTCTACAGGTAATTACGCAGAAACTCCATCTCATAATTTTCAGGATAGCTAGGGAGTCGCGCCTTCGATGGGCGGCAGACTATCTTTTGATCGTACTTACTACAAATTGTGGTGAACCTGGGCATATAAGGAGAGATTGTCCCCACCCACATATGTTAAATTTTGCACAGCAGCAGTCTAGAGCAGTGGTACCCGCGGGGAATGGTAACAATGGTAGAGAATGTCCACAAAGTGGGCGAGTAGGTAATTAGCGAGGTCGTGGACGCAGAGGAAATCGTAACGGAGGTAGGGGTAATGCGCAACCACGAAGGGAAGTTGCTCGTCAATATGATAGGCTTAGTTTTATGCTTTTTTCAGGCAAAAAAGAGGCAGAGGCGTCTAACGTGGTGATCACAGGTACTATTCTTGTATGTGACCGGATGGCTAATGTATTGTTTGATCCGGGCTCTACTTATTCATATGTATCCGTGATATTTTCCTCAGAATTTGATATGCATTATGATATACTTGATGCCCCTATTCATGTTTCTACCCCAGTTGGAGAGTCAGTCATAGTTACCCATATCTATCGTGTTTGTCCTATTTTGTTTATGGGTTTTCAGACTTGAGCTGATTTGGTGATTTTAGATATGAAGCACTTTGATATAATCTTAGGCATGACTTGGTTGCCCCCCTATTATGTCGTGCTTAATTGTAATACTAAGTCTATAACTCTAAAAATTCCAAAAAGGGAAAAATTAAGGTGGGAAGGGGTGTACAAGCCTAAGCAAACCAAGATTATATCCTCCATTTGGGCTAGTAAGCTGGTAGAGCATGGTTGTTTGGCTTATTTGGCCCATAATAAGGATGTTGACATTGAGGCTCCATCCATTGGGTCTATTCATATGGTGTCAGAATTTAGAGAAGTGTTTCATAATGACTTGCCTGGTATGCCTCCAGATAGAGATATAGATTTTTGCATTGATTTATAACCTGGTACTCATCCCATTTCCATCCCTCTATATCGCATGGCTCTAGCAGAAATAAGAGAACTTAAGGCTCAAATCCAAGAACTTATTAACAAGGGATTTATTCATCCTAGTGCTTTCCCTTGTGGTGCTCCAATTTTGTTTGTTAAGAAGAATGATGGTAGTATGAAAATGTGTATAGATTATCGGTAATTAAATTGAGTCACTATTCAAAACAAATATCATTTGCCTTGAATAGATGGTCTTTTTGACCAATTGCAAAGTGCATCAGTTTTCTCTAAGATTGATCTAAGGTCTGACTACCATCAATTGAAAATTAGGCCTGAGAATGTGCCCAAGACGGCGTTTAGAACCCACTATGGGCACTATGAGTTTTTGGTTATGTCTTTTGGTTTGACCAATGCACCTGTAGCTTTCATGAGTTTGATGAATGGGGTTTTCAAGCCATTTCTTAATTCTTTCGTTATAGTTTTTATTGATGATATTTTGGTATATTCAAAAAGTGAGGAAGAGCATGCCAACCATCTTCATATTGATTTGGGTGTTCTTGGGAAACAAAGGTTGTATGCAAAATTTTCTAAGTGTGAATTTTGGTTGAAGTCAGTTGCATATTTGGGGCATGTTGTTTCAAAAGAAGGGGTAATGGTAGATCCTCAAAAGATTAAGGCGAATAAGAATTGGGTTCGGCCTAGCTCTGTGATAGAAGTTAGGAGTTTTGTTGGGCTCGGTAGCTATTATCATCGGTTTGTGAAGAACTTTGCTTCTATTGCAACTCACTTGACTAATTTGACCAAAAAGGAGATACCATTTGAATAGACTGAAAAATGTGAGAAGAGCTTTCAAAACTCAAGACTCTCTTGACCACCGCACCTATCCTAGCATTACCGGTGGGAGGTAAATATTTATTATTTATTATGATGCTTCACATTTTGGTTTGGGTGTTGTGTTGATGTAGGATAAGAACGTTATAGCTTATGCCTCGTGTCAATTGAAGGTGCATGAGAGGAATTATCCAACACATGATTAGGAGTTAGCAGCGGTAGTGTTGGCTCTTAAGATATGGCGGCATTACCTCTATGGTGTTAAGTGTGAAGTGTTTACCGATCATCGTAGTTTGCAGCATGTGTTCGCTCAAAAGGATATGAATTTGAGACAACAAAGGTGGATGGAGTTACTTAAAGATTATGATATTACCATTCAATACCATTCGGGAAAGGCTAATGTGGTGGCAAATGCTTTGAGTCGAAAAACTGTGAGTATGGGTAGTTTAGCTTGCTTGAGTGTATCCAAGCAACCTTTGGCTATGGAAATTCAAACCTTAGATTCTAAGTTAATATAGTTGGGCATATCAGAAAGAGGTGGGGTGTTAGCTAGCATTGAAGTGAGGGCCACATTCATTGATGAGATCAAGGCCAAACAATTTTAAGATGAAAATTTGGAGGAGCTTAGAAAGAAGACTGTGATTGGTAAGGCACAAGCGACCACTCTTGATGTAAATGGTGTGCTCAATTTTAAAGGGATAATATGTGTTCCTAAAGTGGATGACTTGATTGAGAAATTGTTGGTAGAGTCTCATGGTTTGCGATATTCTATCCATCCAGGTGTGACCAAGATGTACCGAATTTGAAGTGAATTTATTGGTGGTCGGGCATGAAGAAGGACATAGTGGAGTTTGTGGTGAAATGTCAAAATTGTCAACAAGTGAAGTATGAATATCAAAGGCCTGCAGGTTTGCTTCAAAGAATGTCAATTCCGAAATGGAAGTGGGAAATGAAAGCCATGGATTTTTTTGTTGGTCTTCCCAAGACTTTGAGGAAGTTTGATTCTATTTGGGTAGTGGTTAATAGATTGACTAAGTCAACCCATTTTATTCCAGTAAGAATAGATTATAACGCTGAACAATTGGCTAAGGTATATGTGAAGGAGATAGTGAGGTTGCGTGGGTTGCCCCTCTCTATCATCTCAGACCGCGGTACCCAATTCACATTCAAGTTTTGGAGAAAACTGCATGATGAATTTGGGACACAACTCACTTTTAGTACAGCCTTCCATCCACAGACAGCCGAACAGTCAGAGAGGACTATTCAAGTGTTAGAAGACATGTTGAGGACATATGTGATTAATTTTGGAGGACATTGGGATAAGTTCTTACCTTTGTGTGAATTCTTGTATAATAATAGTTATCACTCCAGCATTGATATGGCACCATTTGAGGCATTATATGGGAAGGGGTGTAGATCACTGTAATGACCCTCCAGGTCATTTCTGTGTCTGGCCTTCTGTGTATCATTTAGAGCATTCCTGTAGCGACCCCAAGTCATTTATGACTTGCTTGGACTGACAGTTCGGTCACCTGGTCGTTCGTTTGGTCTTGGTGCGAGTTTTTATGTTTTGGAGATTATGAACTTTGAACGATCATTTTCGATCAAAAGTTCAAGAAGATGACATCGGAATCCAATTCTGACGATTCCATCAGCTCCGGAAGGGTCATTTTAGGCTAGTAGCATGGTCGACATGACTCCCGAGGTTTTCAGTGTGAGTCGGTGCGATTAGGCGTTTTAACTTTAAGTTTAAGCCTAAGTTTGACTTTGGTCAGCATTTTGAGTAAACGCGCTCGGATGAGAATTCCATCAATGTGGTTAGCTCTGGAATATTGAGTTTGGTCTAGATTGACCCTCATTTTGTGTCCCGAGGTTTTCGATATCTTTCCGAGTCCTTTTGTGGGTTTTGACTTAAAATGGCCATTGGAAGTGGGACCCACTTCTTATCGAGATGACCTTTGATGGAAATTTTGACTGCCCCATCGAGTCTGGAATATCAAATTTGGTATGGTTGCATATCTCGTTTGCGTGCACGGGGTTCCAAACGAGATTGGAGCACCTTATCGGAGTTTTAAGTTTGGAAATTATTGCAGATTTTCTACAATATATGCAGAAAATCAGCAACAAAATTCCAAACTTCAAACCCTCATATCTCTCTCATCTCTCAACCGATTTAGGCGATTCAAAAGGCAAAGTTGTGAGATTTTTCGAGGACAACGTGTTGGTGAACTTGGATAGTGATTTGGGGTCCCAGTTCGAGGTATTTTCACGATAAAACCTGACTGCAGTACCCTTTTTCGAGTCTTTTTTTTGGTATTATTGTTTTTGATCATATCTCACTCATTTTAACTCGGTTTTGGGTGATTCGAAGTCCCATATGTTGAGAATTGTCGATACTTCATTGTAGAGTGTTCAAAGAGTGCTGGGCACTTTTCGATTTTTGTTTATTTTGAGTTTAGAAGGCTGCTGTAGGGTTTCTTTTAGTTGATTAAAGTGTGGTTTCTTGTTGGTTCTTGCGGTGTTTTGAGCCTCGAATTGTGTTCCACTTTGGGACACAAGTTTGGGGTGCTGTTTGGGATCTCTTGACAGAGTCAAATTCGGACAATTCAGTGCGGGTCCCATAATTCCCGTTTTGACTCCAAAATTGACCTGTCTCCGTTTGTTGTGATTTTGGTGTCTAAATGACCGTAATAATGTTGTGACTCTATTTTTGATAGCGGGGCAGCATTTTGAGACTGTTCGAAAAGGGAAAGCTCCGGTAGAGTGATTTGGAGAACGCGCGATTGGCCTTAAGGTAGGCTACGACTTTCTTTCTTTTAGATTGAGCTTAATTGTGTAAAAGCATGTCGATTGGAGTGAATTGGGGGTGGGTACCAGTTTACTACCTTACTTTGATTAGATACCTCATGTTAGAATCGATTGGCCACATTTCGGGAATAGTATCATGTTAACCGGCTTAGTAGAGTTGCATGCTTATGTGCTAAATGCTATTATATGCTTGTATGCTATGTATTGTATGCCTTGTTCATCCTTAACCGTAAGCATGATGTCCTTAGTCTAGGTTAGGCTAGCATTGCCTTAGACTTATCACCCGTGTGGATTGGATAGCCTTGACTTGCTGCCGACGTCGTTCAGATGACTTAGCTCCTTGTAGACTGGAGTAGTAGACTTGAGTCTGATAGTTTGAGCCTTAGATTAGGCGTTATCACTGCTTGCTGCACTTCTGTATCTTCTCCCTCGCATTCTGCGGTTCCGACGCATTCTCGAAGGTTTGGTGCATCACTATAGGCGTGAGTTTGAGATAGTATAGGCTTGGAGCTTTTTCTTTGACTTCTTAGAGTGGACGGCATTCTACAGTGGTTGTTGTGGGATTGGATCCTATTGGAGATACCATCACCCCTGGGGTCGTTCTTTCTAGTTAGGTTGGGAACGTATCGCTGGCTGGGTAGACTCGGTGATATCGGCGATCGCCCCCGAGCCTCTCTTTCTAGCTGGGCTGGGAGTGTGCTACTGGCTGGGTGTCCCCGGGTCGCTCTTTCTAGCTGAGCTGGGAGCTGACTGCATGGTAGGATGACTCGCAATATCTACCTCACTCATGGGTCCCTCTTTCTAGCTGGGCTGGGAGTGGACTGTTTGGTTGGGTGCCCCCTAGGGTCACTCTTTCTAGCTGGGCTGGGAGTGCACTGCTGGCTGGGTAGAGTCTGATGGATTATCTCAGTTACTTTGGGCTGGGAGCTCGATTTTCTTCTGTCTCAGTAGACTTAGCTTTTTTGTGTACCTGTCGGGCTTATGGGGGTCCGTTCAGGTTTTATTTGAGCTTGCGCACGAGTGTACCTTCTGGGCATATGGGGGTCCAGTTAGGTTTAGTTTAGTGTACTTAGTTTGTTTCTGGTATGCTCGTGTGCTTTCTTTGTATATCCGCTTTGACCTCTCTGTGTCTAGATTATATCATTTCTTATTGTTTTTACCTTTTTTGCTCAGTCGGCCTATGATGCCTACTGAGTACCTGTTGTGTTGGTACTCATGCTATGCTCTGCAGCTATTTGGTGATGCAGGTCCCAGTACCAGTTATCAGCGGTGATTTGTTCCAGCCTTCTTTTGCAGCAGTGATCCGGAGACGAGAGCGAGCACTTGACGTTTTGGGTTTGTTCTACCTCCTTTTTTTGTTTTAGCTAGTCTTGTTGCCTCTGAGACACGTTCTGTTGTGGTCCACTTTTGGGACTTGTACTATTTATTAGATAGCTCTGTACTAGTGACTTCCAGGTTCTGGGAGGGATTTCTGTATATATTTATTTTGGGTTGCTTCCGCCTTGTTATTCTTGTTTAGATTATTGTTTTCGCTAGTTTCTACCCTTTCGCTCATTGCTTGATGTTCTGGGTTACGGGTTGGCTTACCTACTGGTAGGGTATAGTAGGTGCCATCATGACTTGAGAAATCGGGTCGTGACAATCACCCATAGGATGGTTTGAGGCTGGAGATGTGAAACCTTTAGGGGTAGATTTAGTGAAGGATGCTCAAGATAAGGTGAGGATCATTCAAGCTAAGTTTTTAGCAGCCCAGAGTAAACAAAAAACGTATGCGGATCATAAGGTAAAAGACATGGCGTTTCAATCCGGTGAAAATGGTCTTCTTAAGGTATCACCCATTAAAAGGGTGATGAGATTTGGTAAGAAAGGTAAGCTAAGTCTGCGATACATTGGTCCCTTTGAGATTCTTGAATGTGTGGGACCAGTAGCGTATAGATTGGCTTTACCTCCTAATCTATCGAGTGTTCATCTGGTATTTCATGTGTCCATGTTGAACAGGTATCATGGTGATGGGGATTATATCATAAGGAGGAAATCGATTGTAATTCTTGATCATGATGTGCGTAAGCTGAGGACCAAGAAGATTAAGTCTGTAAAGGTTCAATGGAAGCATCGTCCAGTTAAGGAAGCTACTTGGGAAATCGAAAGGGACATGCGAGACAAGTATTCCCAATTGTTCATTAATTCAGGTACTACTTCATTATTTCCTTAGCCTACTTTTCCTAAGTTTTGTCACTCGAGGAAGAGTAATGGATAAATTAGTATCTATTGTAACGACCTATTACTGTCATTATAGAAATGCCAACAGGGGAAATTTGGGGCCAAAAAACTTTTTCGTAGTATTTCAATTTTTCCGAACCTAGTCCAGATTTGGACAAAATCGAAGTCGTTAAGGTGTAGGGAATCTGGTAATAATCAGGTGAATTATTTATGATATTTATTACATGAGTAGTTATATAACTCGTTAAGGAATCCATACGACTTTACTGAATTGAGTTTAGGTGAGTAAAACTCCTGAAATTGATCTTAGCGTGAATAGTATTTTCTAAGTGTCGTAGGTTAGAGGTATGTTGTAAAAAGGGGATTTTGGAATTATTAAACTAGCTCACTGGTTCGTGCAAGCCGCCTCAGCGGGGATTTTTGCCGCTCTGGCGTGGCCGCAGTAGTGGGATGAGGGCCGCTGTGGCGGGCTCGACGCGACTTAAGGTCGTTAATAAACCCCTAAAGGACCTTATTATGCACTTTTCAACTTTTAAAGCTAAAGAATGAACCCCAGGCGACTCCT
Organism: Solanum commersonii; assembly: GCA_029007595.1. NCBI lineage: Eukaryota > Viridiplantae > Streptophyta > Magnoliopsida > Solanales > Solanaceae > Solanum > Solanum commersonii. The sequence continues at coordinate 582,325 of JAJTWQ010000099.1, read as the reverse complement.
ACTCATTTTACACCATTCTTGAGGCTAAAAGTAAGTGTTTCACTCCCCGAATACATTTTTCGATCCATAGAACATAATAGAATGGGTAAATATCGATGGGAGGGGGGGTTTTGATATAGATTCTATGGTGGAAACAACCATATTTTAAATACTTGGGATTATAGGTTTGATCTAGGGTTCATAGAATTGTTAGTAATTCGGGTAATTAGTGATTGCTTGTTGATTCCCATGTTATATTGATTGTTTGTAGACCAAGAACAAGCGAAACAAATCCAAAAAGGGAAGGATCAAGTTTCTTAGGGTTTCAAGTTTGTTTCGAGGTAGGTGATGGTTGTGATTCTATGTTTGTGTGATGTATGCTTGTTCTTGCTTCATTATGATACTTGTATGTATATAAATGTTGCAATGTTGATCACGTTTGTTATAAATGAGATAGATGAATGATGATTTCCATGAAATCATGACTTAAATGTATGATCTTGAAGATATACTTGTGTTTGTGATTGTGGTGTGTTGAATGGATCGGTTGCCACGTTCCAGCATAACTAACTTAGATCGGTTGCCACGTTCCGGCATAACTATGGGATCGGTTGCCACGTTTCGGCATAATTATTGGATCGGGTACTACGTTCCGGTATGTTAACTATTTGGGTTTGGGTCCCATGAGAGAACCAATGACATGACTTAATTATGTATCTTACAAAATGTGAAAATGTTCGTAATGCTGATAATATTGTATATGTTCGATATATATGCATATGTTTATAATGTTGTATTGACTTGCTTATGTTACACTTAGTGGGATAGCCGCATGATCTTACCAGTACACTGTGGTTATTTACTGATACTGCACTTGCTCTTATTTTGTTAAGTACAGGGCATCTTCAAGCGACTACTAACAGACCTCGCTTAGGAGATCAGTGATCATTGTTTGAATTCAAGGGTGAGTCAATTCTTCTGGGCTGTCATGGGTTCTCTTTCGTCTATGTCTACCATTTCTAGAGTTAGACATTTGTTCTAGTTAGTTGATTAGTTCAGTAAATTGGGGTTGCATCCCTTCTTGTTTAGACTTGTTGAACTTTAGATGTTTTGGTACATTGACTTTCAAGTTCTAGGTTATTTCTTCCGCATTGTTTAGTTCATTCTTAGACTTTGTTGGAGTTTATGGGAATTCCCTATTTCTTTCCTTAGTATTTAACTTGCTTCCATAACTTAACTGTCTTAGTTTTGGTTTAGTTGCTTGGTTCGGCCTATAGTAGTGGTTCTCCCACCGGAGTGTTAGTGTGGGTGTCAATCACGATGGTCTGGGTCGTGACATTGTTGAATTTTTTCCTGACCATTTTTTGATTGAGGACTTGGAAACAAAGGGAATACTACACACCGACCCGAGTATTGATGAACTTTATTCTCTTCCGGTGAAGAAATTACTCTCACCAATTTCCTTTGTTGCTTCTCTTGGTGTTTGGCATGCTCGTCTGGCGCATACATCCTATCCTATAGTTCGTCAAGCTTTATCGGCTATTGTTTTCACGTCTAGTAAATCATCTAGTTTATACATTACGTGTGCTGTTAGTAAGAGTCATACAGTCCCGTTTAGCAAGTCTACTTTTAAGGCATCTGGCTCTCTTGATTTAATATGTTCAGATGTTTGGGGCCCTGCTCCGGTTGTTTCTAATAATAGTTATCAATATTATGTCATATTTTTTTTATCATTTTATTAAATACACTTGGATCTACTTTCTTCACTTCAAGTATGAAGTTCTTTCTATATTTATCCAATTTCGTACTATTGTTGAAAAATATTTTGGACGATCTATTAAATCTTTTCAAGCTGATTGGAGAGGTGAGTTCAAGCCTTGACACATTATTTATGTGATAGTGGGATTACGCAAAGATCCTCATGTCCCTATACTCCCAAACAAAATGGTTGTGCGGAACGAAAACATAGGCATATTGTTGAAACAGGGAGAGCACTCTTGCATCATTCTAATGTCTCTTCTCATTTTTGGACTAATATTTTTGAAACAACTGTGTATACTATTAATAGACTACCTACACCTCAGCTACAACATCAATCCCCATTTTTTGTTCTATTTCAAACAGATCCTGATTACTCTTTATTACATATATTTGGTTGTCTTTGTTTTCCGTGGCTTTGTCCTTACGCAAAGGACAAATTGTCACCTTGGTTTAAACCTTGTATTTTTATAGGATATAGTAAAATTCATAAGGGGTATAACTGTTTTGACGCTGATTCAGGATTTTTTTTTGTATCTCATTATGTTATTTTTGATGAAAATGTGTTTCCATTTTCCTCGCAGGATGCAAAGGTTCCCAGCTCATCGACCAATTCTATGGGTGACCCAATAACTTTACAACTACCCTTGTTGCCTTCACAACCAACACCCCATGCTTCCTCTGAGACAAATGTTATCACTTCTCTATTACCTTCACCTAGTCCAGCTTTGCACCAACCTTCAGCAGGTACAAACATACACTTACCACTACCTAGCTCCATCTCATCATCTATGTTAATACCATCACATGATAATGATGGCCTCCCCTTTAGTGTTGACCGACCTCAAACTTCCGTACCTATTGCTCCATCTAATAATAATTCATCTTTGGCTCCACTACCTCATGTTCCACGAATGGTTACTCGTACTCAAACAGGCTCGTTGAAGCCTAAGCTTCAGTTTTCCTTGTCTGTTATTACACATTCTAGTGAGGAACCTACTTGTTATTCACAAGCTTCTAAGGAGGACCATTGACGTCATGCGATGACTGATGAGTATAATTCTTTGATTCAAAATGGAACCTAGGAACTTGTACCTCCATCATCTTCTCAAAATGTTATTGGTTGTCGTTGGGTATTCAAAACAAAGCTGAAATCTAACGGGTCTCTAGATCGTCACAAGGCATGCTTAGTTGCCAAAGGGTATCATCAACGTCCTGGAATTGACTTTATGGACACATTTAGTCTGGTGGTGAAGCCGACAACAATCAGATTGTTACTCTCCTTAGCTGTGACTAAAGGTTGGAATATCACACAACTGGACATTTCGAATACATTCCACCATGGGTATTTAGATGAGGTTGTTTATATGTTGCAACCTCCTGGATTCGTTGATCCATCTCGTTCTGATCATGTTTGTATGCTGAAATGCTCTTTTTACGGTTTAAAACAAGCACCTCGTATGTGGAACAAACGCTTAACTGATGCATTTTTCTCTCTTGGCTTCTTGGGTTCCAAGACTGATAGCTCTTTATTCTACATATCCACTACTACTGATAAGTCTTTTTGTTTGGTGTATGTCAATGATATATTGTTAATGGGTAATAACCCTGCTCTAATTAAATCACTCGTTACACAGCTTCATGCCCAGTTTGTTGTTTGTGACCTTGGAACTCTTTCTTATTTTTTGGGCATTGCAGCAACCTGGATGTAACGACTCGGAAAATGATAGAATGAACTTGAGCCTTGACGTTTGGGTTAGTGGGAGCTTAGGTTGATGTTTATGCTGTTTTAGAACTTAAATGGAGCTAGGTAGCATCCTAGGGTGCAAGCAAGGGACTAAGCTAGCGAGTTAGTCTAGTGGACTGCCCAGTTGACCAGCTTTTTGAGTAATCCCACTGGATCAGACAAGCAAGGGGCAGATTTTTTTTAAAGTTACGACTTTTAGGGTCAACTTTAAATGATGATATCTTTTAGCTCAAAATGAATTAGGTGGACCATTACCTATCCAATTAAAGGTATATGAGTCCTCTTTCAAACGCCACCGAGTTTGCTCTTTTCCGATCTCGGAGTAAAAAGTTATGCCCAAAATACTGAAGCACTGTCAAAAAGGGCGAGCTTAGACGGGTTTAGTGGAACTTTTAAGTGGGTCCTTATTTCTTTTCCTAAGTTGAGCTTTTTTTTATTATATACCTTTCCTAGCAATTATAAAACACTTCTAGACCAAATTCTTCCATTTTAAGTCACTCCAATTAGAATTAAAAAGAAGCCAACTCCTCTCAAACTTTTCCCTCTCTACAATCCTCCATTTAAGAAGGTCAAGAACTTGGAGCTAGGGCTTGGTTTGAAGGTGGTGTCTTCATCAATTTTCTTGGGGAATCTTAACAAAGGTATGGTGACCCTTGATCCTTGATTATCTTTCCTTCAAGGAGTCCAAAAAAAAAAACGGGTTTCAAAAGTCTTCAAAGAACAAAATTTCTATTTTCTATTCTAGGTATGGGTTCATGGGTAAAATGTTTTCAAAGTCATTATATTGGTGAATTGAAGTTCTATTTATGATTTTAAGATGATTTTATATAAAACTTCTTCAAGAACCCATGTTTTCATTAGAAGCCTAGAATTTGCTTATGAAGTGGGTTTAATGCCTATGATTTAATGTTGATGAAATTGTGTTTAGATTGGATTGTATTGTTGATTTATATGGTTTTCTATACCTATTTATGATGAATTGAGGATTGTGGCCTTATGGGCAAGTTATGGGTGAATCGCCTTGTGGTGATAGAATTGTTGGGAATTGAGTAATGGTAATTATGGCTTTGGAGGATGGTAAGTTGACTTAAGCTCATATTATTAGTAGAATTGTTCTTGATGATGATCCACTTGAAAGGTGGAGGTGTTTACTTATTTTATGCATTGTGACCATGGCCTTGAAGGCATAATATGAGAAATTTAAGTGTTACATGACATTTTATGAATGGACATTAAATGGAGCTAATGTGATCATGTTATGAACGTAAATGCATTATTATTGAAAGGCTTTTTCTCAATTTGACACTCATGAATATTGATGATGGAATATGAAGGATTCTCCAATGTAGTGCATATCTCGAATTGGTAGAGCTTGTGCATCCTTTTCTTGTTTAAATGATTATATTGTTGGTTGTTGAATCCTCGGAGCGGTAGGCTAGTAGCACCCTTCCACTCATGATAATAATGAACCTTGGAATCGGTAGGCTTATCGCACCTTTCCATTAATGATAGTAATGAACCTTGGAGTCGGTAGGCCTATGGCACCTTTCCATGAAGGTTAATGATGAGACTTGAACCGGTAGGCCCATGGCACCCTTTCAAGAGGAGTTAATGAGCTTTCCTAAATGAACCTTGAAACGGTAGGCTTAAAGCACCCTTTCACGTGTTAATGAATGTAATTTGGAGTTGGTAGGCCAATGGCACCTCTCATATGTGATAATGTCAAGGTAACGAACTATTCTATGGGAATGTAGGCTAAGCACCGAGTGGATTTGGTTAGATGGAAACTCCCCCAATGGTTAGGCATGAGTTTCAATGATCGTCTACCTTATCCCAGAAACTATGTGCCCGCATAGGTAGCTAGTGGATCCATTAAGCTATATATACCGGTCTTCCTTAGGCAAGTAAACCACCCCTTTACAGTGTGGGGACTTATGACACCGGATTCCATGACAAGCTCTCATGGTCTATGTCAGTTAAATGCTTACTTCCCATCATATGAGATTTCATTATGGTTTCTTGATAGGCTCTACAAAGTGTAGGTAGTAGTATGGGATGCTACCTATACATTGCACGAGTAGGCTTGGAGAGGGTCATAGTGAGTTTCTCTAAATCCTAATGTATGTGACACAATTGTGGCCTAAATGAGGTTATTAAAGAATGTTGGCTCTCAAATGCTTAATATAAGATGCATGCTATACTTGGGTTATATTATGAGTTATTTTCCCCTGTCATGTCTTAATTAATGATATACCTCTTATGTATGAATATTGTGCAAAGGTGAAAGAAAGGAATGATAAGTTACTTTAAGTGACCTAAATGTGGTGCCTTAGTATGGATGGTGGTATGGGACGCCATCCATACATTGCACGAGGTATAGCATAAGGGTGGCTTGAGGTGAAGGTCCAAGGTAAAGGTTTTCATGTTGATATTGTTTAAAGGTGATATTATGACTTACTTGATGTTTATGCTTGTCTTGTATGTCTTTTATGCAACTATTCATGATACTTCAAAAAGTGGCATAATGCATGGTTTCTAGCCAAAATGTCCTTTTTTTTTATAGCATGTTTTGCATGGTCATCATACTTAGTACTTAATTGTGCTAATTCCATATTTCTCTATTTTCTACTAGTGTAGGTTCCGGAAAGTGAGCGGGTACTATAGTAAGCTTGGAACTTGAAGTTCTTCCAAGATCTTGTGGTATGTCCTCATATGTCGAGGACAAGACTTTTCTATTCTAATTTTATGATAAGGTTCTTGTAATAGACTTCTTTTGATTGTAAAGGGCCGTGTCCCTACTTATGTTTTGTGATTGTGTCTAAGATGGCCATGTGAGACTTAGACTTCCGCTGTGTGTTTTTAAAGTTGTTTTAATGAAGTTTAAATGTGTGGATGTAAATAAGTTTTTAATTCCGCACTATTATCATTATTGAATGCAATGAATGACTATGTGGCTTGTATAAGACCCCTTCGGGGTCGAGTATGCCTTGTTACGACTTGGGGGTGCTCCCGGGTCGTGACACTGGACCAGTGAGGGATTGCTTTTGTCTCAACATAAATATGTTGATAATCTTCTTAATCGAGTACATATGGCTGAGAGTGTAGTCCTGTTTCCTCACCCATGCAACCTGCGTCGAAGTTATCATCTACTTTTGGTGTTTCTTTCGATGATTCTACTTTATATCGCATCACCGTTGGGGCACTTCAGATCTCACCTTCACTCGACCAGATGTTGCTTATGTTGTGAACAAAGTATCCTAATTCATGAATTGTCCCCTGCATGTTCACTGGATAGCTATGAAACGTATTTTACATTATGTTAAAGCTACTGCTTCCCCTGGCATGTTCTTCAAACGTACTTTAAATGACTTGCTTCACGGATATTCTGATTCGGATTGGGGGGGGGGAGATGGGGATGATCGAAAATCCACCACTGGTTTTGCTATATTTCTTGGTGATAACTTGATCTCATGGTCTTCACAGAAGCAACGAGTTGTCTCTAGGTCCAGCACTGAGGCTGAGTATCGAGCATTAGCAGCAGCTACATCTTAAATTACATGGGTTGAATTCCTTCTTCGGGAGATAGGCTGCTTCACATCTACTGTTCCTATCATTTGGTGTGATAACCTTAGTGCTACCTACGTGACAGTTAATCCCATTTTCCACTCTCGTACGAAACATATGGAAATTGATTTTCATTTTGTTCGCGATAAGGTTTGTGCTAAGTCACTTTCAGGTCGATATGTGAGTGCTCATGATCAAGTTATTGATGTTCTTACCAAGCCCTTGTCCAAGTCTCGCTTCATTGATTTAAAGAACAAGTTGACTGTAGTTCAGCACCGTGCTCAACTTAGGGGGAATAAAGACAGATGAGGCAACATTTGTAGTCCAACTAGGATTAGTCTCTTATCTCCTAGTTTGTGTTGGTTTTGTTATTGTACTTGTGTAACGATAGGACTCTTAAGTTAGACGATATATATTCTCTCATGTACATCACATATAATGTATTTAAAAGAATCTATAGTATCATCATAAATTTATTTTAAATTTTACATAAATACTCAACTTTCAAGACTATTACGTTACTCTCATAAATGTTCTATTAATGTATTACGAAGTTCAAAATGAGCAATTTTTTGTCCTTATTTTTTTAGGTGTAGCTAAAAATTATTTAAATTAACAATTTCATCTTGTATCCAATTATTGCGTGTACTAATTTACTTCCTCTATTTCATTTCGAACTGTTGCATCAAATATTTTCATGCTCATTAAAAAGTGTAGTTTAATAATTTATCACTGTCACATAAAAGTAGATTGTTTGAATTATCATGTAAATTTTGTGCATACTTCATAATGAAAAATAGTTATAATTTAAGTTACATATTTTAAAATGACAAAAAAAATTTAAAAATTAAATCAAAAAAATTGTTAATTTGGGATGGAAGTAGTATACTTATCAATTATATGTTTTAGATGTTATATTACTTAGAAAATAATTACAAATATTAGAGACTTAATTAATAATCTTATATAATATAAATAATATTAAAATAACTTTAAATTACATATTTAAAGTGGCAATTTAAAAAAAATAGAAAAAATATTAATTTGGGTGGAAGTAGTAACTTGTTAATTATATATATATGATGTTATATTACATTAGAAAACAATTAAAATGATACAGACTTACTTAGTAATATAATAGAAATAATATTAAATTAATCAAAAGTAAAATAGAGAGATGTGGAGAACTACTATTCACCTCTCTATAATTGAAGAATAGAGAGTGAAATAGAGAATGCTTGGAGAACCCATTATCTATTTTATTCTCCAAATATAAAGAATAGAGAGTAAAATAGAGATGGGTTAGAGATGGTCTAAGGTGGTAAATTACAATTGGCACGATACTTTCATAAAGGCAGTTCGACCACTCCTACCTCGAACAGTTCTCACAACTTGTCTAGCTCCGGCTAGGTCATGAAGATAAGGAACCACATCACCTATAACCTCTTCAATGCGGTTACGGTGCTAACCCACAACATTGTTTTCTCGCCTTTCAGGAGCATTCGTATTTTAACTGCATTGTGGATTGAAGGCTGGATTTGGAAGCAGATTCGATATTTGACTGCCTCTTTTTTTTTTTGAGACACCACAAAATTAGAGTTTGATCGGTATCCTAAACAGGAAAGAGATGCGGCCATTTATAGGGGCGATTTGAGAGGGGGGAAAAATACATTGAACAAATTCAAAAATAAATTGAATTTCTTTCCACGTCAAACAGGAAATCCCTGAAAATCGGGGAAAGGGATGGAGATGTGATTGTTTAGACTGCTACGGACTACGGTTATGGGTAGGGTGTAAAAAAAATATAAAAAATCAACTGAATCGAATCGATTTATGTTTCAATAAAATCGTGGATTTACATTTAAGTGTATTACCGTTCCGAACAATTGGGATGATCTTTTTAATTTATGGAAAAAACAGAATAACCATACATGTATGTATATATATTTTATATATTAACAATATGTTAAATTTAATATATAAATATATTTTAGAATAATTTTTAAATATAAATATAACTTAGGTCCTAGGTCTCTAGTGATTAGACAACTTTGGATCTTCGCTCTTTAATTAACCTTTACTTAATTAGGTTCAAAATTAAAGATATTGCAATAGTCTAATAGATAGTCTATCAAACAATACAACAAAACATATGCAAACACTCCTATTAAATGTTTAAAATCAAACAATACGACAACAAGGTTTTATATTTTTGTCTTCTTGATGAAGAATTAAAATGCTTCTACAAAAACATATTTGCGAAATAAATATATTAATAGTAGTATATTTTGAGGTGATATTTTAAAAGTAAAAAAATTTAATCAAACCGTACTGATACCTAAGAGAAATCGATATTATTAAGATGATTTTAAGAAATCTAATTTGGGTTATATATAAAATAACCGAAAACTTGAGATGGTATAATTTTTTAAAAATAACGAATCGAACCATACCATTGACACCCAAGTTATGGGTTTGGGAAGAAGAGTACGGGGTATGGGGGTAGGGGTCTGTAGGGTCGCATATGTATGTATGCGTGCCTGGTGTTGTATCTGCTGCTATATCTGATTGTATGGGTTGGGTCTTTAAGTAATTTGGTGTTAAACTTGGGCCAAATTGGTTAAGAGTTGGCTAGTGAGTTGCGGCCGAATTAAGTGGTCAATTGCATTGTGAATTTAGCCAATAGGACTATAGCCATAATTGACTTAATCAATAAATTTGGTTACAAATTAAACAAGACTAATTAATATTAATTAATTCACGAGCTTCTTAATTCTAACCAAATAAAATAATTAATTTAATTATAAACTAATTAACTCAAAAGTTTAAACTATTAATTTAAACTTAAACTAATTTAAAAAAATGTTTAATTAAAAAAAAATCTTTTTTTGAGACGACTTTCGAATATTTATAAAAGGTAGTAATTATGTACATAATTATATGACAGTGATATATATATATATATATATAAAGGAGAAAATAAAAAATTTGATTCTTACTTTTTGCAAAAAGAGTAAAGATAACACTTTGTTTGAAATTTATGACAGTGAAGTTGGAGAATAAATTTGGAGCACTTTCTAAAATTTTGAAATCTAACTCCAAGTTGAACTTGAAAATCTACATACATATATATATATAATATATATATATATATATAAAGGAGAAAATAAAAAATTTGATGTGGCATAGTTCTTTGATCAGGATTATATATATCTATCTATATTACCTTAAAAGCATAAACTTCTAACTTGAATGTTAAATTACTATAAAATCTCTAACTTAGGTTATGACTTTTTCGATGAATTGTGACTTTTCCGATAAGTTGTGACCTTTTTCAAAGGGTTGTGATTTTTCGATGAGTTGTGACTTTTCCAAAGAGTTGTGACTTTTTCAATAAGTTGTGACTTTTCCAAAGGGTTGTGACTTCTAGGAAAGGTCACTTTGTTGATGAGTTGTGACATTTCGGATAAGTTGTGACTTTTTTCAAAGGGTTGTGATTTTTCGGTGAGTTGTGACTTTTTCAAAGAGTTGTGACTTCTCAGAAAGGTCATGATTTTTTTAGATAAGAAACTAAAAACATTTGTTCATACTACTCTTTGTTGACTATAAATAGAGAGGCTTCCTCTCATTTTTCAACCACAATTTTTTTTAATCTCCTACTCTTCTTCTTGCATTTTAAAAAATTTCATGTGATTTATTGTCGTTGAGTGAGTTCGAAGTTTAGCGGAATATGAGGTACCACTATTTTGATGAAGTAAATCGTTCTATCCTAAGAAGGTAAATTCCATAACCTCGAGTACTTGAGGAAAATAATTTTGATGATATAATAATTATTTTTTGCATAATATATACATTAGTAAGTAATGTTTCAATATATGAAGTTAACATGATGTAGTCTAAATTCATTTGTTTTTGTTAACAATTTCTCTTGTGATGTAAATATATGTTTCTCAACATCGTTTTTCAAAATTATTAAACTTCTCAGGAGTGAAAATATGTGAATATATATGGGAAAAGGGTTCAAAACACACCTCAACTATGACCAAAATTGTTGTTACACGCTCTAACAACAATTTTGGTCATAGTTAAAGTGTGTTTTGAACCCTTTTCCCTTTAAAATTTTATCAATTACAAAATAAACTTTATATTCGGTAATATGGAATAAACATTATCATTTTGTCCCTACACTAAATTAAAATCTGATAACTATAAGAAAAAATAGTAACATTAATTAAAAGTCCTATTTATTTATGTATGTATAAAATTTATTAGAAATACATCTATTGCACATTAATCATTTAGTTATAACATTATAAATTCTCTTAGTTATTACTAATTATTGCAAACGTTATTCACACTCTTTAACATTCTTTAGCTATAATATTATGAATTTTCATAATTATTACATTAATTATTTCTATCTTTCATCTTTTCTTGTATTAATTTTTGACCAATAATTTTTCATATTAATACACCGCTTCTATATATGTGATAACACGATATTGTTATTTTTCCTGAGATGAATCATGCTTGATTGAATAAATTGAAAATTGTTTACAAGAACATGAATTACATATTTGTTGGGTGTAAGATAAACATGTGATTATATATATGATTTCACAAATAGAATATATTCTTTAATTTTAATTTTTAGTATTTTTGGTAAAACAAAGGCAACCTTTCTCAGTTAATTATGGACAGTCAAATAACTATCTTTGATTTATGTATACAGTAAATCGAGAAGTCAAATATGAGAGCTAACAACAAGAACGTCACTTATTATGTTATAACTTATAGCATAAAAATTAATATACAAAGATTAGTTCTAAAAAATAAAATGTAGTTGTTCACTTCATATGTTCATATGACATCTAAACAGTTTTATGTGGAATACACGTGAAAAGCACACTGGTTAGATGACAAGAAAAATACACAACAAATATCATTTATAAGGTAATATTACTGAGATACGACTAATTACATGATTGAACCTCATCAAATTGTAATAAATATATGCATTTTTGCATTTAACTAATAAAAATTTTCATTGACCATCTTCATAGATTCGCATGAATAAGAGATATATATGACAATTCACATTGAAAATTCACAAAAGAATCTGCAATATTATTTTGTACAAAGTTTATTATTCAAATATTCACTTAAATAGGCAATATTATTTACTATAACATATATTTTCTGAGTTGGTAATCACGTGCAATGCACGTGTCGAAAAACTAGTGTATATATAAAGGAGGAAATGAAAATTTTGATGTGGCATAATTCTTTGATCAGAATTTCTAATTATCTTTTTTCTCAGATTTTTGAGAATTTTCTCTTTATTTTAGGATTTAAAATATTATATTAAATTAATGTTGATCTATATATATTATTCTTTATTATTACTATTGATATAAATGTAGCAATCAATGTAATAATTATTGAAAATTAGTTGGTTTCTTCTTCATTGAAATGTAAGCGTTATTTTCTTTCTTTAATTAGACCTAATTATGTGATCATCATTTTATTAATTATTAATCATTTTTATTCTTCAATTTTTTTCACCTTTTTATACACAAAGCATACATACTCATATATTGGATATTCTCTACCATACTAATTAGCTCTTCTCCTAAAATTCTTTTGTTTTCCTTGTGTTGTGTATGTTTCTATAAGAAATATAGAAATTGATGTAGTAATTAAGAAATTTAAAAGGTAAGTTTCATTGCAAATTAATAAATGCAAAAATGTGAAAAGCCATTATATTTAATGGCATTTTACCATACAAATTATTATGCTTTGAAGTTACATCTTATTTGCACATATAAATATAGGAAACATTGCAAATGATGGAGTAGCTCAATTAAGGTTGGGTGATGGTTATATTTCAGTGACTATTTTTAAAAGTGAGATTACCTATTTTATTTTATATGAATTGGTGGTAAGTGTATCAATCGTCTTCTATTTATGCATTTTTCAAGGGAATTTATTAAAAGATATGAGTATTTATAAAATGTGAATTATGAAATATGATTTTATATTTTGCAGGAGGAAGTGTTACTTGGAGTCTCAAATCCATTTTCTTTTATATGAATTGATACTACGAATATCTATCTTCTTTTATTTATGCATTTTCACAAGGAATTTATTAAATGATATGAGTGTTTACGAAATGTGAACCCTAAATTATGATTTTATATTTTGCCGGAGAAAGTGTTACTTGGAGTCTCAACCTAAAAAGATTGCTACAAAATTCACACATACAAAAGAAGTTACAATATCTATTTCTTTTCTATACACATTTTTCAGAAGTAGCATACTAAAAGACATGAATATTTATAAAATGTGAACTATAAACTATAATTTAAACTTTGCAGGAGGAAGTGTTATTTGGAATCTAAACCTAGTAGACACATTTTAGAAGTCAATAACAAAAAAAGGTTGCTAAAAAATTATACATACCAAAAGAAAGTGAGAATGTCTATTTTCTTTTCTATATACATTTTCATAAGTAACATATTAAAAGACATGAGTATCTATAAAATATGAATTGTTAACTATAATTTTATATTTATTAGGAACAAATGTAGAATCAAGTTCAAAGGAAACATTTTAGAAGCCCAAAAATAAGAAAAGGTTGCTCAAAAGTTCACACAGCAAAAGATGTTATTCGTTAATTCTGAAGTGTTATTCTTTTAATTGTGACTTTATCTTTTATACTTTGTAATTGCCAGAGGAAAAGGAAGTCATATTTGGGGAGAAGGCAATGTGAAGAAAGAACAAGACACCAAAGAGTTTGCTTCAATATTTTTTTTATTATATAATTTCACAAGGCACAATGCATATGATCAGAATGAGAAAATTTAGTAGTCATTTGGCCACTTTCATTTTACAATTTTTTTTAAAAAATAATTGTTATTTTCAAAGCGTAAATAATTTATGAAAATTGGAGTTTTGTAATGCAAATTCTAATTATTTTTTACATTTTGTCAACAATTTGAAGTGAAAATACATTTTTGTTATCTTTCAAATCTTTGAACATTTAATGATTCTGAAGGTACGTATTATAAATCACATAATTTTCAACTGATTCTCTCAATCTGCTCGTTGAACAAGTGTCTGCATATGTTGAACAAACTTGTGTGGCTTTGTCATTGCCAAATAAGAAGAAAAAAAATCTTTTCTTCATTAATTTTGGGGTATATATAGTTTGCATAATTTTGCAATAACAATCTTATTTTGCATAATTTTGCCTCCATGGAAACTTGGGAATCAAAGATGGTCCTAGAAATTTATCACATCAAACTTTAGATTGCTCTAGTGTCATTAGCAAGCAATTCATGCATAAGTAAAAATTGGTACAACGAGTTTGTTAATTCCATCTTACATCTTTTCCACAGTGTGTCTTATAGTCTTTGTTGTTATAGCATTTTGTAATGAAGGTGTTTTTATGTGCAGACGCAGCCATCTATAGAAATTGTATAGCTTTCCATCCAGTTGCTAATTCGCTTCATTAATGTCACGCCCCGAGCCTACACCCTGGGCGGGACCGGCACTCAGAGATCATTGATGGCCCCAGCGAACCCTTGGCTTGGCTTTCTTAACTCAGAGGAAACTCAACTCAACATCTTAACTCAAAGCAATGAAAGGTTATAAAATAACCAACTGATAAAAATCTGGCCAAAAAGGCAACTCAAGTCTCAAAATAGAATATTATATATATACACAGAAGAGAGACTCAAAACTAACTGACTGACTGTCTATGAAGCCTCTAAAATACTGAGATGGATGTTGGGACAGGCCCCGCAACATCCTAATAAAACAAAACTAAGAATGCAAAATAACCGAGTCCTCCGGAAAGCAAGGAGGCTCACCACTGACTCTGGAGTGCTCAGCTGGATCAACGGCATGCTGGATGCTGATCCTGGGTACCTGCGTCTTCATCATAATAAGATGCAGGCCAACTGGCATCAGTACATGGAATGTACGACTATGCGAGCGGGAAAGCTAAACCACAACTTAAGCTTGAAAAGAGTACAAGAGAACACTTACCTCGACTCTATACGATTCATGAATAACTGAACTCAATATATAAAGCAATAAGACACATGCAATAAATAAAGCTTGTAAAACAATATAAACAACTTAGCTTGTAAATGACAAAACAATAACAACGCAACTTTGCTTAAATAAAAGTAATATAACTTTTGTGGGAGGTTCTTTAACCGACAACCACCACTATGAGCCCTAGTGATGATACAACATTTTACCTCACGTTGCCCAAGGACCATCCTATACCTTGCCGTGATATAGGAAGCTAACTTTACTAAGTGGATCCACTAGCTTAACTTTCGTGATCATCTAAAACGTATGACCCAAGAAATCCCATGTTGGAGCATGGTTCTTATGGAGAATTGAGTTAATATGAACTCATGTCTCCAATTCGGTGCTCAATACTACTCCCAAAAATACTTTGGCTCATAAGTGTCTTTAAACACATCTTGCTTTAGTTGAGGTAATTACTCAAAACTTAGCCCAAAGGCTCTTTTGGAAAAACATGGTTCCCCTCTTACTCAAATGTAAAAACATTTATAAACTCCTTTGGGAATACTTAGTTCCCTAATAGCCTTTTTAGAAATGAACTCAACTTTAAACTCTTGACTTAACTTGAAACTTGAGACTCTTTCTCGACTTGAAACTTGAGACTCTTACTTAGCTTGAAAATCTATACTCTTTTACTTGACTTGAAACTCTATACCCTTTTACTTGACTTGAAACTTGAGTCTTGAAATGAAGTTAAAACGTTCACTAAAGACTCTTCAAAACTTTGAAGACTTGCTTTGACTTACTTCTTAACTTCTAAGCTTGGCTCTAACTTTACTTGACTTCTAACTTCACTTGACTTGGAAACTAACTTTCCTTGAATTGGAATTATGAATTCAAGGTGTTTGATCACATGTTATGGAGGGATTCTTGATGTTTAGACGTACTTTGGAGTGTCGAAATGTCACGCCCTGAGCCTACACCCTGGGCAGGACCGGCACTCGGAGACCATTGCTGGCCCCAAGCGAACCCTTGGCCTGGCTTTCTTAACTCAGCGGAAACTTAACTCAACAGCTTAACTCAAAGCAATGAAAGGTTGTAAGATAACCAACTGATAAAAATCTGGCCAAAGAGGCAACTCAAGTCTCAAAATAGAATATTATATATATACACCGAAGAGAAACTCAAAACTAACTGACTGATTGTCTATGAAGCCTCTAAAATACTGAGATGGATGTTGGGACAGGCCCCACAACATCCTAATACAACAAAACTAAGAACGTAAAATGACCAAATCCTCCAGGAAGCAAGGAGGCTCACCACTGACTCTGGAGTGCTCAGCTGGATCAACGGCGTACTGGATGCTGATCCGGGTACGTGCGTCTGCATCATAATAAGATGCAGGCCAACTGGCATCAATACATGGAATGTACAAGTATGCGAGCTGGAAAGCTAAACCACAACTTAAGCTTGAAAAAAGTAGAAAGGAACTCTTACCTTGGCTCTGTTCGACTCATGAATAACTGAACTTAATATATAAAGCAGTAAAACACATGCAATATAAGGCTTGTAAAACAGTATAAACAACTTAGCTCGTTAATGATAAAACAATAACAATACAACTTTATTTATATATAAGTAATATAACTTATGTGGGAGGTTCTTTAACCGACAACCACCACTATGAGCCCTAGTGATGATACAACGCTTTACCTCGCGTTGCCAAGGACCATCCTATACCTTGCCGTGATATAGGAAGCTAACTTTACTTAGTGGATCCACTAGCTTAACTTTCGTGATCATCTAAAAAGTATGATCCGAGAAATCCCATGTTGGCGCATGGTTTTTATGGAGAGTTGAATTATATGAACTCGTGTCTCCAATTTAGTGCTCAATACTACTCCCAAAATACTTTGGCTCATAAGTGTCTTTAAACACAAACTTTTCTTTAGTTGAGGTAATTACTCAAAACTTAGCCCAAAGGCTCCTTTGGAAAAACATGGTTCCCCTCTTACTCAATTGTAAAAACATTTAGAAGCTTCCTTGGGAAATACATAGTTCCCTAATAACTTTCGAGAAATGAACTCAACTCTTGATTCTTAACTTATCTTGAAACTTGAGACTCTTACTCGACTTGAAGCTCTATACTCTTTTACTTGATTTAGAACTGACTTTCCTTGAATTGGAATTATGAATTCAAGTGTTCGATCACATGTTATGGACGGGTTCTTGACGTTTAGTCGTACTTTGGAGTGTCGGAAACAACTATGAAACATAGGTATAATACCTAGGAACATGCATGAGAAAGTGAGAAAAGAATGGGGGAACTTGGCTGTGACTTCAGATTTCTGGTGACACAGGTGACACCTACGGACTCCATCGACGGACTGTAGATGGACTTACGGTCCGTACTGCAGGTCCGTCGTTCATGACAGAGAATTTCCCCCAAGAACTCAGTCAGAAAAATTGGCTAAGTGTTGACCCATGGTCGGGACTTACGGTCCGTAGGTCAACTTACGGTCCGTAGGTCATGTCCGTAGGTCGATGCCCCAAAAAGCCTAGTTTCTGTCCCAATTGACGGTTGACCAGTACGGACCGTCAATCGATCTACGGTTCATAGGTCGTGACCGTATATGAGAAAAACTGCCCAATTGTTGAAAATTTCTGGTGAATCAACTTCAAATGGTCTTAACTTTTAGAATCAAAAATCCCTCAATATACTATAGATTTCAGCCCAAAACACAAACAAGTCGTGTACTAAATCAACTAGAACTTCCAACAACACAATCCAACAACTTCAACAACAAGACCAACCTTTTCTCAAAACTAAAACGAGTTGGTGTGTAGGGGAAAGGATCAACCCATCACGAAGAACTCACATACCTTGGTAGAGATCACCCCCGACGAAATCACAACGATCTCCTTGCTTGATCTTCCCTTTCTCTTCTTCTTCTCCTCTTCATTCAAAAGCCCTAACTCTCAAACTTCTAAAATGAGACAAAAACTGATCTAAATCAGTATAACACAACAATATACCAAAAATAATTTATTAGGGAAAAGACCAAAATGCCCTTAAAATTTTCGGACAAATTCCCTGCTAACTGCCCAACTTCCAAAGGGCATAACTCACTCATACTAACTCAGAATCGAGTAAAATCAGTGGCGTTGAAAAGATCATTCCACGAGCTTCGCAAACATAACTGAAACTACTCCTAAATCCTCCCGATCTAGGAGTTATGACTGCTCAAAGTTGGCCAAAAACTCACTTTTTCCCATACTTAGCCAAAATTTCCAGATTCTAAATTTTTCCAAAAAAAAAGATTATTTCCAATTTCAAGCTTCTTCATATTCATTTTAAATTGTCGGGTGTTACACGAAACAACTATGAAACATAGGTATAATACCTAGGAACATGCATGAGAAAGTGAGAAAAGAATGGGGGAACTTGGCGTCCTTGGCGCTCTGCAAGGCGCGGAGCGCCAGCCCTTGAAGCTCAAAAGGGGCCTGCTGGCGCTCTGAGAGACGTGCCACACCAGGGGTAAAACATCAGAACCCTTGTTGGGGCGCGCTGGCTGGCGCGATGCCCCAGCCTTTTCCCTCAAAAAATCCGACTCTTCTACTTCATTTTTTCAACTCTAAACCTCCTTAACTTCAAGGTTTCCAACCCCAAACATTTAGAATCATAAATCCCTCAACATACAATAGATTTCAACCCAAAACACAATCAAATCATGTACTAAACCAACAAGAACTTCCAACAACAAAACCAACAACTTCAACAACACAAACCAACAACACCAACAACACAACCCAACAATTTCAACAACATGACCAATCTTTTCTCAAAATAAAACGAGTTTGGTGTGTGGGGGGGAAAAGGATCAACCCATCACTAAGAACTCACATACCTTGATAGGGATCACCCCCGACGAAATCACGACGATCTCCTTGCTTGATCTTCCCTTTCTTCTCTTCTTCTCCTCTTCACTCAAAAGCCCTAACTCTCACTCTCACTCTTTTAAAATGAGACAAAACTGATCTAAAATCAGTCTAACACAACAATATAACCAAAAGAATTGGTTAGGGAAAAGACAAAAATGTCCTTAAATTTCCAGACAGATTTCCCTGCCACTGCCCAACTTTCAAAAGGGCATAACTCACTCATACGAACTCGGAATTGAGTAAAATCGGTGGCGTTGGAAAGATCATTCCACGAGCTTTGTAAACATAACTGGAACTACTCCTAACTCCTCCTGATACAGGAGTTATGACTGCTCAAAGTTGGCCAAAAACTCACTTTTTCCCACACTTAACCAAATTTCCATATTTTGAACTTAGCCAAATTTTCAGATTCTGAATATTTTTCCAAAAAATGACTACTTCCAATTTCAAGCTTCTTCATATTCATTTTAAATTGTCGGATGTTACAATATCTCCCTCTTGGGAACATTCGTCCTCGAATGAGATTACTCTTACAAGGCTAAGGGTGTAACATCAACTCAAACACCCAACAAGCAACCATGCAAACAACAACAACAATAACATGCCCACTATAATTTAAAGAGCACTAAGAAGGAAATTAATACCTTGATCTGTGGATTCAAATAGACAACCCATTTCCGACAAAGAACAACCACCAAATAGCTAACTAAGCCACCACAAACAGCCACCCAAAACTCCAAATCAGTCATTGACAAACACTGAATCAAACCCCCCTTTTTGATTTTTTTTACTTTTAGTTTTTATTGCAGGTGTTTCGACGAGCTCAAAGCTTCAACCATGAATCTAATGACGTTTCAATGAGCTTTGTTCTTCAGATCCATGACGTTTGAGTAAGCTTTGTGCTTCCAAATCTGAAACAACCAACAAATAAGGCAAGTGGGTGTGTAAATATGCACTTACAAATATATGAATACACAAATGAAAAGAAACCAATTTTAACTAAAAGAAAAAGGCAAGTGGGTGTATGTATATGCATGCCTACAGGCTACAAGTATATTTGGGGATTTTAGGGTTGGAGGCTTTGCTTGTATTTTACTGAAAATTTGAAGGTTAAAGTGGAAAGATTAGGAGAACAAAGTCTCGAATTCCTAGAATCATTATGAATTTGAATTAAAAAATTACTTTTTCTAGGTATAATGATGAAATTGAGTGAAAAATTGTAGAAATGTGATAAGAAAAAATGAAATTAAGTGACAAATTGAAAATTTGTGCAAAGAAAAAAATGAAGAAAAATTCTGAAGGAAAATAAGAGAAGAGGAACATGAAAAAGGAGAAAACAAGGGTTGGGGGTTAAAAAATATTACTCTCTCCGTCCCAATTTATGTGAGGTAGTTTAACTCGGCACGGAGTTTAAGAAAGAAATGAAGACTTTTAAAATTTGTGGTCCAAAATGAATGATAAAAACTTGTGTGACTGTAAATCATTTCATTAAATGTAAAATAGACATTTTATAGTTAAATTGTTACTTAATATAGAAATATGTCATTCTTTTTGGGGCTGACTAAAAAAGAAAGTAAGTCACATAAATTGGGACAGAGGTAGTAATTTTTTTACTTTATTTTCAACCTCAGACGTGCCTAATTTATTTTTATTTTAAATTTTCTTTCCACGTCAGTTTTGAGATGGTATTAATTACACTTTGAACAAGAATAGGTGTGTAATAGATCGTCATAATAGTTAAAGCGTGTAACTAATTTTTCGGTATAAGTTGAAGGGGGAATTTATGCCTTTTCCCTTTTTCTAACAAAATTTTAGTTTCTTATTGTTTGTAGTTTTTCTGTTTCTTTTTAAAATTTAGTCATGAAAACTTAAAATGATAGAATGGTTAAATGAAGGTCTAATGATAAATTGAATTTTCACAATTTAATGATATTTGATGAAATCATACAAATATATATGCTATTTTTGAACTTGAGACACATAAAACAAAGAAAACGTGTCTTAAAATAATTATTAGCCACCATGTATTCTAAGTACAACTTTAATTTTCACTATTATTTATTTCTTATGTTTCTTTAACTTTTATTTTTTGTTTTTCAAGTTTAAATAACTAATTTAAATAGATTGTTTTGCCTTTATATTGAAATATTTTTTACCAATACTTCAAGATAAATTTTTGTATAGAATGTTAAAAGAATTATAAAAAGATGATAGAATCATAAATGATACTTTTTACGTAGTATTTTTTGTAATGACCCTAGAAGTAATTATTTATATACATTATGGTTTAGCTAAAATTTACACTTTATTTAGACGAGCAAAAGTAATTATTTTATAAATTTTAAAATAAATGAAAGGAAAGATTATGTATAGATAAAAGATTAGACAAACAAAACTTTAAAAAAAATCTTTTCGTTACAAAAATACGGAGCATAAGTTTAGTGATATAAAAAATATTTTCAGAAGATAAAACACTCTTAAGCGATTTAAAATTATAAAAGATATAAAACTTAAATACTAATTATAAAATTAATTAAAACTTGAAATCTGAAATATTTAGTCATTAGGATGACACTACGAATATATAGAATATTTTAAGTAGTTAATTATTCTAAAAAGTTATTTTGTGAATTTAACGAGCTATTATGACCGCACGAAGCGTGGATAAATTCACTAGTTTATAATAAAGTATATATGGAGCTGCTGTTGAATTGAAAAACCATCAAGTATATATCCACTTTCTCTTGGAACTTCTAGGAGTCCATCGCATAATCAGTAACTATGGCGTTGTTGATGGATTTTCGTAGAATTATCGAATTGTGTAAGCATTTTATCTAAAAGCTTAAACTGCTAGAGAGAGCGTGCCCCTCATGTGTGGGCTTGATTCTCTTTCATGGGTCAAGCACGTGGAAATTCTTTTTATGTAGGTGGCTAATACAATGTTGAAGTATGTGATCATCTCATCTAAAAATTTAAGCTGTTAGAGAGAGCACACTTTTACTAGTTATTTATATTCTCAACAAAATTTGTTAAGGTATGTGAAAATTGATTCGAACATCACAATCAATAAAAATAATTATTACTTTAACAGAAAGATCAACACATCAATCCATAACATTCTATGTATTTATTTTTGTGTTTTTATCTTCTTCATACTTACTGTGATATACTGACCAAAATAGTGATGGAAGAAACAGTAAGGGATGATCATTGATTAAATTGGACACTTTCCACACTAATAAAATACAATACAATTTAGAGAAGTTTGCATCCCATCAATCGAAGAATATCGCACCCTAACTATGTCGTGTCTTGCAACACCACAAAGTTACTTGTAATAAACATATATTGCTCAACTCCCAAACGTAAACGGGATGAAATTAATAGATTTATATAGATATATATCGAGTAAATTAGATGTATAACGATTGGATGTATTCTATATATATTCAAGTATCTTCTCATATCTTTAACAAAAGTACTGCATCACATCATTATTCATTATCCTTATTATTGTCACTTTCTTGCATTATATTTTCTTTATCGTTTCCGGCAACAATAACCTGACCATTGTTTTTTTCTAAGTAATCAGCATGTTGATCGGATACCACAGTGACTACCGAAAAGGATATTTCAATGCAAAAGAGTTGTATATGCATTAATTTTATCTTATTTACATTATTTGTTACTTCAACTAGACCAATACTCAAGACAATGTATGCATAATGAAGAAGATATTGTGCTTGTGTATTTACTGTGGAAATTGCTTCTTCGTTTACAATAGGTCGCTCAACAATATCAATAGCGCCTCATTGATTCGATTGCCACCTCAAATAATTCATTGAAAAGACCAAGAATGTCACTATCTTTACCAAGAAAAGAACTATCATTAATGTCACTACCATTTGCATCATTATTAAATTCATTAGCAAACACATTTACAGCTAGAACCTCATTATCTTCGCAAAAAAATAATTAACAACACCTCCATTAATGCCAACCATCATAACCGTTATTATATCCTTACATTTTCTCCGTTTTCTACCTTTACTTATTTGTTTTCATCTGGTTGACAACAGTCTCTTTCTAGCTTGTATTATATAGAGTGATGAAAACATTACTTTAACATATCTTCTTAAACCTTTCAGGACTGTGTTAATAAATTTGAAATGTTTGAATTAAACTCAAGACCGAAGTAAATCATCTTGTCAATCATAGATATAATTTGACAAAGAAAGTATTATAAGTTTCAGTTCTTAAAATCGAGTGATTCTACATTGATCGTGAATAATTATATATAAGATATAAGATTGTTGGATACATCATAAATATAAAATGATGTTAAATAAATAAGTGGTAAATGATGGAGCATCTGAATGCCCTTTGAGCGAAAAATATGATAGCGTCACTTAGCAAGGAAAGGTGAAACAACCCAAAAAACTAAATAATAGTT
Source organism: Solanum commersonii (assembly GCA_029007595.1). Classification (NCBI taxonomy): domain Eukaryota; kingdom Viridiplantae; phylum Streptophyta; class Magnoliopsida; order Solanales; family Solanaceae; genus Solanum; species Solanum commersonii. The sequence goes on along the minus strand of JAJTWQ010000099.1, from coordinate 558,839 downwards.
TTTTCCGTTGCAGTATATTCAAAAAGGAGACAGTCCTCCAAAATTTTTGTAATTATTAGTATGTGTATATATTTGATAGTTCAGTGTATACAAATTAGTATCATCAATCTTATTTCGTATTCTCTCGAGAAATAAACTTTGGCTTCGTAACAAACATCTCTTCATAATGTCTATTTATATTGGAAAAGGTTCTTTTAAATTAATTATAGATTGTTAGCTACTTGTTGTAATATAATACATTAATTCTTTTTGTCAAAAATATTATTAATAAATACGAAGATTTAAACAATTTAAATCAAAGTTTTAAAATAATAGATAAAGTTCTAGAGTCAAAAACTAGAAAAGTTTAACTAAAAACATAAAAGCTCGCAAAAAGAAATTTACTACATTACTAATGTCATGACCATAGGAGAAAATAATGAATTTTCCTAAATAGTAATTGTGTTCTTTTTGTCACATAAAGTAATTTTTAGTAATTACAAGAATGTCTTTGGTAAAGATTAAATTTAATTATAACTTATGATAACCAAATTAATCACCAAAATGAGAACATTGAAAAGCATAAGGGATCAACAATCACTCCCCATTTAGCCAGTCAGTCTATTGTGAGTAGCCTATTATGTATATGTAACTACATTTTGAATCAAGCCTTTTGGTGTTGCTTGATTGACAAATAAAACACACTTCCATATTGTAACTTAATATTGAAATTACAATTTAAATAATTGGATAAAGTATTTAATGCATTCATATGTTACTATACAAGAAAATTACGAATTTTGTCTAAGTATTACATGGTATTTAATATATCCGTATTCACTTACTACTTTTTTTTAAAATGATTTAAAATTTAAAAAGTAAGAACTTGAAAAGAAGATTTAATGTATTACTTGAGCTAAATGTCTATCTGAAACAACCTCAGCCTTCATAGGGTAAGTAAGGTAACGTAAATACCATCATTACTCCGAACCTTACTAATTATGTTGTTGTTGTTGTTCGTCAACAATCGACTACAACCAAGTGTCAATCACATCTCATCCTGATTTAGGGCATGGTAATGAACAGTGTGATTGTCCCGAACATAAAAAGGAACATGGCCTTATTACCAATTTAGATAGTGATGTAAATACAATATAAATAAAATAAAATGTCCATTAGGTTCTATTTCTTACATAAAAAAAATATCACACTTAAAAAAAAACAAGTTATTTATTATTAAATATGGTCATTCGGTATTTTTTTCATAGAAAATTTTTGCCCGTCTTCTTCTTCTTCGCTGCTTCTTCTTGCTGCCGTTTCTTCTTTTTCTTTTCTTTTTTTTTTTTAAAAATTGACGTATCACAAACGTGAATTATTTTGAGCAAATTATATACTAAAAGACTCAAAACATGTAATGACTCATTGTGGTTGTTGTGGGTAGGCCAATGGCAAAAGAATTAAACCAGAAAACTTTTTGGTTGTGTCTTAAATATCCTAGGCTAGAGCAGTCTCAAATGGAATCTGAGTGTAGCGAGGCCTAGGGAAATTCGTAAATGGATGGAGTGATATGTTTGAGCTTGGATCGCGTTTTCTAGTAGCTAAGACATTAAGGAATCCAATAAGGCCTTTCGAAATCGAATTCAGGTGAGTAAAACTTTCGGTATCAAATTTGGCGTGAAGGAATTAGGTTAGAACGTCAAGATTCGAATGTGTGTTGCAAAATGGGAGCTTGGGGAAGGATTTACGAGTCTTTGTCTTTGTTCAAGTCGCTATGGAGACGCTGCTATAGCGGGTTAGGCTTCTATAGTGGGATTAGTCAGATTTTGTGAAGAAAAACCCCCAAAATCTCTTATTTTGTGTACTTTGTTCTTGAAACTGAGAAGGGCGATTTAAGGCAACTTCTTTTAGCTTTTCCACCAATCTCTTGGATTAAGGTAAGTAAATTACTCTCATATCTTGTAAATTGATTCTAAGCCTTAGAATCTAGGGTATTGGTCTTGAGGAAGAGTTTTGACTTGAATTAATGGTGGAAAAGGCTTGGTTTGGATAGAATGATCATGAATTGGTTTGGGTTAGGATTTGAATATAATCTGAGTTTAATTAGGTCATTTTTCATTGATTGTTGTATTTTATTATTGTTTTAGACCAAGAACAAGCCAAAATTTCATAACAAGGGGAAAGTTTAAGTTCTTTAGAGCATTCAGGTTTGTTTTGAGGTAAGTGATAGTTGTAATTTTTCTCATTTATAATATATGTTCTTGTTAACTACATCGTTATTAATATGTGCATGATATATGATTACGGCTATCGAAATGATATAATGTAAAATCAAAGATGTTTTCAATCATAGGCAATGAATGTATTACAGGATGAATGTCCATGTGTGATTGTGATTCATTGTGGATGTGATTGTGATTTATTGTGGTATTATGTTGTATGAATCGTTGATTGGGATTGGTTATCACGTTGGTACACTAACATTAGAAATGGATACCACATTGATACATTAATATCTTGAATGGGTATCACGCCAATACAATGAGAATGGATACCACGTCGGTATACTAACTTGGGATCGGGTACCATATCAGTACAATAACAATTTGTATGAGTGGGTTCCCTGAGAGAACCAGATTGGCTTGTTGTGCTGTGATGATTCATGTTGTTATGCATATTAATTCCTGGCTATGTTATACTTGTGTTGCAATTATGTATTATGTCTTACTAAGTTGTGATTGCCTATTCATATTCCGTACATTGGAACTAGCCAATGATCTTACAAGTACATTGTGATTGTGTACTAATATTACTCTTATTTTTTCTTTGTTGAGTACAAGGCATTTTTAGGAGATTGCTTTGCGACCTCAATTGTGAGACCTCCACTATCTGAATATGTCACGATCCGAGTCTACACTCTGGATGTGGCCGGCACTCGAAAACCATTTCTGGTCCCCAAGCGAACCCTCATCCTGGCTGACTACAAGCGGAAGACTAACTCAAGAATACAAAGCTTAAAAACTGAATAAAAAATCATGAAAACTTAAATACAAAGCTTTAACTCAAAAGAAAACTCTGAATAATATAATATATTCAACTCCCCCTAAAATAGGCAACTTAAGTCTTTAAAACATTTAACAAAATGAATGAACAGACTTCTGAAACTCTATTGTCTATCTATGAAGCCTCTAACTGACAAAAATGGAAGTCGAGACAAAACCCACGACATCCTGACAAAACTGAAAAGTAAATGAAATCCTCCGAAAACAAGGAGGCTCACCATAGCTAACTCGAACTCCAGATGGTATCAACGAAACTCCTATTGATGACCCTGAATACCGGTATCTGCATCATGAAAGGATGCAGGCCAAGTGGCTCAGTATGTGGAATATACGAGCATGTAAGGGAAATTCTAAAGCATAACCATATGCTTGAACTTGATAAAAATATAACATATTTACCTCTTCTGAACTCACTCAACTCAAGAATAAGATATTCAACTCAACTTAAGATACTCAACTCATGATACTCAAGGATAAAGCAATAGTAAAAGATGCAATATATATGGAAAGTTGTAAAACTGTAGATAGCAATTCAATGTATTGAAAAATACAATAATACTCAGTATGTATATAAAAATACAATATAACTTTGTGGGAGTTTCTCTAACCGACAACTATCAATATGAGCCTAAGTGATGATACAATGTCTTGCCTATGCTGCCAGAACTGTCCTATACTTTGCCGTCATATAGAACACCTTAACTAAGTGGATCCACTAGTCTATGCTAAAAAACACTAAGGAATCATCTAAAAAGTATGATTCTTTCAACCTATGATGTCTACATGGTTTATGGAGAAGTGAGTTATCTGAACTTAAACTCGTCCCCATATTGGTGCTCAATACTATTTCCAAAATACTCAGCTCATATGTTTTAAAACACAACTTTTTCTTTGATTTGAGATAATTACTCAAAAATCTTACACTTAAAAGAGATGGTACTCAAACTGCTCAAAACTCTTTTGGAAATCTCAGTTTTCTCTCATCTTAAATGTGAAAACATTTACTCTTGGGAATACTTAGTTCTCATATATCATTTTAAAGAAAATAAAATTTACTCTTATTGTTTACTCAACTCAAAGCTTAAGTCTTAAAACAAAGTTAAAACGTTTGTAAAAGACTTCTTAAAATATGGTTCATGCCGAATTATGGACATGAACGACTCAATGCAAGGTTTTCAATAATCATAGATAGAACTCAATACTTGGAACTCAAGAACTTCAATGATACTACTCATTTAAAGAATGCTCAACTCAAAGGGTTCATGCGGAATTATGAGCATGAATTACTCAACTCAAGGACTCAAAGATACTTCTCATCTCAAGATTGTTCGACTTATAAGGTTCATGCGGAATTATGGGCATGAACAATTCAACTCAAGGATTTCATGGGTAACATGTAAATTGTAATAGTCCCATGATTAGAAATATAATCTCAAAGGGGATTAGGAACTCAATACTCAAGACTTAGAATTTGAATAGACTACTCCTCTCAAAGGTACTCAACTGATGGAGTTCATGCGGAAGTTATGGGCATGAACGACTCGACTCTAGGGTCAAAACTTCAATAAGGAACTCATGTATATATCTCTTCTCATTCTCTACTTATTTACTCAAAACTTAACTCAAATCGATGATAGATCTCAAAGGATTCACAATTGAACTCAAAGGCTTCCTTATCTCTACTCTTAACTCTTTCTTGAATTTGAATTATGAATTCAAGAGTTATGATTCATGATATGAAGAATCTCAATAAAAATATAGCAATTCGATAATTAGGAATAGAACTTTTAAAAGAAACATGAACTCAAGAACTCAAAATCAACTTATCTCAACAATACTCAAACCTAGGGGTAGAATCCTAGATTTCTCTTTTACTGATATGAAATTATATGTAGGGCATGAGGACGAACTAGTCCAATACTATGATAGCCTTATATACCTGGAAGAACAAGGTTCTTGAAGAATCTTGAAGAAGAACTTGATTAAAAGCCTTGAAACCCTAGCTTGAAGGTAAATGGTCAAGAAAACCTTTCTTGAGATTTTTGAATTAGTTTCTTGAAATCTCTATGGCCAAGAATTATGATTTTCATTAGTGATTCATATTTGTATGGAGGAATTTGAGTTGAAAAAATGGAATTCTTGGAAAAAGACTTACGTTGAAGATGAATCTTGAAAAAGATTGAAAGAATCTTGAATGTGGTCTTCTAATTGATTTTTCCTTAGGATTTTGTCTTAAGGTTTGAGACAGAAGAGAATGATGGATTAAAAGATGAAAATCTGATTGTTTTGAGCCTTTTATTAGTCAAGAAATTCATTTAGGGTTTTCTTGGAGGTAAAAAGACAAAAATGACTCTTTTTAAGGTTTTCCCGTCGGCTACTTCGTAACAGCAATGTATAGGTTACTAAAATAGTCATAACCTTTTTCTCAAAAATTGGATTGACGCAAAATTGGCGGCGTTGGAAAGTAGATTCAAATACCTTTAATTGGATAGGTTATGACTCATGTAATCCTTTATATTCTAAGAGATATGGTCGTTTGAAGTTGACCCAAGTAGAATCTTACATCAAAACTTAATCGATAAGGAAACTTCAAGAACACTTATCAAGAACTCATCAAGAACTTAAATCCTTAAATTTCAAAAACGAAATTACTCTGAATAAATCATGATTGCGTGTGGGTGAACAAACCCAACACTATGGAAGCTTACATACCTCAAAGAACTAGGTTCTTGACGAAATCTTGAATTTCTTGAACGAACGCTTGAAACTTTGAACTTTTTCTCTTCTTGAATCTTCTCTCTAAAACCCTAAACGCTTTTGGGGATGAATGAAACTAATTCTAATCAGTTTAGACTCCTAAAACCTTACTAAAAATGCTTAAATCCGATTGGGTAAGGAAAAGACCAAAATACCCTTCATATTTTTAGGTAACTTTCCTTAATTGGACAGCTTGATGACTTCAAACGGGCATTTCTCCCTCATACGAGCTCGAAATTTAACAAACTCAGTGGCGTTGAAAAGATAATTTGAAGAACTTTCATTGGATATCTTATGAACCACCTAAATCATCCTGTACTGAAGGTTATGGTCATTTTAAGTTGACCCAAAAGTTAGAAGAATCTAGGAATGACTTGAATGAACTCTCTTTAATTCTTTTTGGAACTCAAGGTGCTATATCTAGTAACCTTAACACTTAAAAAAATTTTAATTCCTTGATAAAATCTCACTCACTACAAAGAACGGTTCGAGTCTTAGTTCGAAAATTTTCTGGGATGTTACAATATCTCCCCCTTGGGATCATTCGTCCTCGAATGACGACTGGACTAAATATGGAATGGGGTTACTCTTACTAAGGTCTGAGTCTAATGGTACGCTCTCACTATATTCAATCTTTAAGTGTGATTTATAGCAGTTTTATTTGATTTTATTTTCATTAAAATATAATAGATTTACATCAGTTTTATTAAGTCCGTTTTAAGAGTGATTTATGTCAGTTTTATTTTGAATTATGTATTAAACCAAAAAAAATTAGAAACAAACTGGGAGACGCCACTACTCCCATTTCCCCATTTCCATTCCTCATGGGCATTTTTTCCTTTTCTATTTTGTTGGAACAATTTTTTTTTTCTCTTCTATAATTTATATGTAATGATCATTCAAATAATTCATCACGAGCATATTGATCATTTCATTTTTAGACAAGGTTGTTTATACGTTAATAATATTTTAAATCGTAACTTTATTCATTGATTTCAATTTGTATTTTATTTTTATTGTTAATTTCAAGAATTTGTGATTACTGATTACTTTTTAGTTTTGCATCAGTGATAACTTGAATTTTGAATATTTTTTTCTCATCAAAAAAGATAGAATAAATGGGAAAATCTCAAAATCAAGTGCTCAATCAATATTTCTTGAGAATGATGAATAACTTCTCAATTTTGTCGATATCTTTCATGTCGATTGTGAAGGTAAGTGAAAAATCATTTTATATTAATCCTTTTCATATCATGTAGTTTATAAAAATAAATAAATAAATTTGTCACTCAATAAACTAACTGATATTTTTATGATGTGATCTATGGTTAAATAAAATTGAGCGTTAACTTACTATTATTCCTTCACATGAAAATAAGATTTCATTTTCTCTATGGTACAATGGGGATACTTGATTTCTTTTTCAGTTTTTCATGATGCATGTGGCAAAACCTTAAAAGTTATTCATGTATTTCATAAAAAAGATGAAGGGATATTGACGAATGTACCAACATGCTAATATGATATTAAGTCTGACAATGTGCTAGAATATAAAATGAAAGATAATATTTGACTCACAAGAATTCCGAGAAAATGTAAAAGTACGCTAAATGTACATATTTTTTACTTAATTTAAATCAAGACAAGATAAATAAATAATATAGTAATAAAATTACGACTTTTAAATACTATCTATATAAATAAATACGCACAGTTGTTAAGAATAATTCTATGGTTAGATTAATAATTTTGTAAGAATTTTTTTTTAAAGAAAAGATAAATCACGTGTTTAATTAATTTTAACTGGTATTCATGCCTGCGCATTGTGCGGTTATTTTAAAAAGTAATAAGGTTTAAATTTAAAATAACTAATTTTATTATCTTTATACACTGTAATATATATCTTAAAAAATAATATAAATAAAAAACTTATTTATTGTAGTTTATTAAATCAATATTATTAGCACAAATTTTATTTCTATAATAATTATAATCAGCTGCAATTTTAATTTAATGATATATTAAGTTTTAATAAGGATAATATTAATTTTAAATTATCTTACTTTGATTAAAAAAAAACAATGTCTTCGTATGTTTTTAGATGTTCAACCTACTTTTTATTTATGTATGTTAATTTTAAAAAAAAATAAAAATTGTTAGCAAGTTTTTAATTATTTTATTCTACTTCGAAAGATTCAAAAATATTCTTTACTCTCTTAAATTTTATTTAAATTAAAATTAAAAAAAATTAAAATAGAGTGAGGAATAATTAATTTATATTAAATGCAAAATAAAAAAAGAACAGAGATTGACGTTTGATCGGTCGAGCACTCAATCGCTCATAAGTCCATTTCATCCTGAATAGTAAAATAAATTATTTTTATGTCATATAAATATGAACTCCATGAATAAAAAAAAATTTAAAAAAAATTATCAAATACAATTGACGAATAAATTAGTTAAGCAAATAAATATTATGATATTATTATGTATTTAAAATGTATCACGATGGATGGTATTCTAATAATAACTATTATGGTATTATTATTGGCTTAATGACCGGAACAATTTTTTGATAAGAAATCAATTTTTTTATAAGCCTTGATAACTATTGTGATATAAAGAAGCAGTTAAAGTAGTTACAAGTGTGAAGGAATAAAAGGGGCAGATTAGTCTTTTCAAGTAGTTAGTTATAACAACTTGTCCTAGTGGCAGTTAGGAAAGTTAGTAATGAGTTAGTGTAAAACAGAACTTATAAATATAGCTCATACTATTGTTTGTATCTTCACTTCAAAAAATTCAATACAAATTGTTTGTTCTCTCTTAGCTTCCATTAATCTCACAATTGTGAGCTTGCATTTACGTTCATACTACAATCCACCTTTCCAGGCACAGACCAATCCTACTTATGGTATGAACACAAGTGTTCCTCCACCTGGATGGGGAAATTTGCCTGATCTGAATCAATATGCTGTAAATACTGGAGTTCCACTTGAAGCACCTATTACTAACAAATCAACAAGTGCAGCTGAGAAGGAGGTCCAACAGTTGCTTCGGGGTTGTACATTCACTAAGGATCAATATGATCACATCCTGAAAATGGTTCAACAAAAGTCAGAACCAAGTGCTTCTATGTGTAAGACTGCAAATACTTCATGTAAAGCATTTTGTGTCTAAAAATAGTAAGATGTGGATAGTAGATACTGGTGCAACAAACCATATGGTTTCTAATCTTGATATGTTAAGTCCAGATACTGTGAATAAATTGGAAGTGTCAAAGCCTGTATTTTTTCCAACTGGTGGTACCACTCATGTGTCTCATACTGGTTCTTGTGTCCTCTCAGAAAGAAGTGTGATCTCAAATGTGTTACACATTCCTGATTTCAAGTACAACTTGTTGTCATTCAGTCAAATCACAAAGGAATTAGGTTGTTCAATCACCTTCTTTCCTAACTTTTGTGTTTTTCATGAACTTTACAGTGGAAAGGTGAAGGAAGCTGGTAAGGAAGAAGGGGGTCTGTACTTACTGGTGAAACAATTATCCACAACTTATGACAATCAGAAAAATGAAGTTGCATTGGCTGCTCATCAGAACAAGGAATCAAACATTGAAGTATGGCATAGAAGGCTAGGTCATGTATCATCAACAGTACTAGCTAGAATATTTCATATGAATAAACAAAGTTTGTGTTCAGTTTCAAAGTGTCTTGTATCTCCGTATGCTAAACAAACAAGACTTGTGTTTCCTACTAGTAGTATCAAAAATAGTTGTTTTGAACTAGTACATGTTGACCTTTGGGGTCCTTATAATACACCTACAGTTGATGGTAACAAATATTTCCTTACAATAGTGGATGATTACTCTAGAATGACTTGGTTGTTTTTACTTCCTCAAAAATCTGTTGTGTCTGTTTCTATACAAGTATTCTTATAGTTTGTTAAGACTCAGTTTGGGAAAATAGTCAAAGTATTCAGGTTTGATAATGGTACTGAGTTCCTAAATTCAGTTTGTACTGAGTTGTTTAAGTATATGGGAATCATTTATCAGAGATCTTGTCCATATGCCCCTCAGCAAAATAGGGTTGCTGAGAGGAAACGCAGACACTTACTTGAAGTCACCAGAGCACTAAGGTTTCAAGCCAACATCCCTTTACAATATTGGGGACATTGTGTGTTAGTTGCAGCCTATATTATCAATAGACTGCCTAGTAGTGTGCTTAACTTTGAGACTCCTTATGAAAGGTTATATGGTACTAAACTGTCTCTGAATCATCTTAGAACACTAGGCTGTCTATGTTTTTCAAAGGTTCTTACTGAGCATGATAAGTTGATGCCAAGATCTAAGTCAGCAGTTCTAATAGGGTTCTCAGAAATACAGAAGGGTTACATACGTCTTGATCTAAACAACAAGTCTTTCTTTACTAGTAGGGATGTAGTGTTTAGAGAGGACATGTTTCCTTTTGCCCAAGTCGATGGATCAATACATTAGAAGGTGTTTGTGGCTTCACTGCAGGGTTCAGATATGTTGATTCTAGTTCTTGATTATACTGTCTCTATGATTCCCAGAAGTCCTGCCAGGACTAACTCTCAGGAAGTTTAGGGTACATATACACAGATAGATATATCTTAGCAGTATTGTATCAATGATGAGTCTATTATATCAGAGGAACCTATGGTGAATACTAAGGTTATAGAGTCAGTTGAGATCCCTTAGGAGGCTGAAGTACTTCATAATAGAAGATCCACCAGACATAAACACACGCCTATCTGGATGAAGGATTTTGTTTCCTTTTCTGTTAACAAGGATGTACAATATCCTTTAGGTGATTACATGAGTTATGCTCACCTAGGGCTGGCAAGGGGACGGAGACTGGGGACTGGGGACGGGACGAAGGGGGATGGGACGGGACAGGGGACGCATTGACCGGGATTTTGGGGGGATAAAAATTCATCCCATCCCGTCCCACTATATATATGGGATAGGACGGGATTTGGTGGGACGGGACGGGACGTGGAATTTTATTTTTTATATGTTTATTTATTTTTATTGAAATTATATGTTATTGAAAAGCATTTTTAGTTTATTTAGTTTTCAATAACATTTTTAGCTAATAAAAAATGCTTAAGTTTTCAAATTTCAAATTTCAAGTTTCAAGTTTCAAGTTTCAAATTTCAAATTTGAGAAGTTCAAATTTGTATTTTAAATATTTTAAAAGAATTTAACTTGAAATTTCAAATGTCAAATTTCAATTTTTAAATTAAGTATTTTAAAGTTAGTATTTTAAAATTAAAATTAAAATGCAAGACAATAGTTATATAAAAAAGACTTGAATAAAGCCTTCAAATTTATTCAATAAAATCTAATTGCAACTTAGAACTTAGAAGTTACAATTTACAAGTATTAGTGGAGTAACTAATCTACGCAGCCACCTTCTAGGAAGGGTTATGTTTCAATAAGTTCTCATATGTAAAACTAATATTTGTTACAAATATTAGATGAGTAACTAATTTACGCAGCCACCTTTTAGGAAGGGTTTTGTTTCAATTATTTCTCGGATGCAATCCAATATTTGTATTCTCCTTTAAAATTCAATTCTAATTGTCGCATCATATCGACGGTAACATCCTCCGGTGTTGACAAACTTGCTAGAAACTCTTGTGACTCTAATTCTTCATCACTAGATCCAATTACCGTAATAATCCAAGCTTCTTGTTTGGAACTTAACCTTGGCAAATTATAATTCCTCCTCTTGGCGTTGACCCAGTCTCTGAATAAAACTGATGTTTCCAAACTTTCTTCCGCCAATGAATGTCTATGATCGCCAATTTGAAACCTTGCCGCACTAAAAGCAGCCTCCGATGCAACTGATGAAGCTTGAATAGCTAGAACATCACGAACCATTTTGCTCAAAATTGGAAATGCAACGTTCCACCTCCTACACAATGCTAATAAATCTTCATTGACGTCTTTGTCTTTCATTGTTTCTAAAGATTGATTAAGATATTCTTCAAAATCATCACGGTTAGTAGAATTAAGACCAAGAAAATCTCACATATAACTTGAAATTTGAGCTTTACTCTAAGGAATAGAAGTTTGACCAACTTCTCCTTGAGTATTTCCTGTAGTTCTATATTTTTCATACAAAATTTTTGCTTCTACTTTTATGCTAGATTTACACATTTCACAAGTTGGAATTTCTTTCGGTAAAATTTCTAAATTATTATAAAAAGTGTCAACAAGTCCCTGCACACCTCGTACTTTAGAGTCAGGATGAAGTAAAGTAGCAGTTAAATAAATTTGAGGAATAAGAAAAAAAATATTTTAAAAAATTTTCAATCATACCTTCAATTGTAACTCTAAATTTTTCAATTTTTGTGTATTTAGAAAATTGAATTGAAATAGCACAAATATTTATTAATACTGATGAAATAGTAGGATAATAAATTTCAAAAAACATGGTTGTAGCATCATAAAAAAGTCTTAAAAATTCTAATAGTTCATTAGTTTCTTCCCAATCTTCTTCACAAATTCTATCTAATGGGTCATCATTATGAGCATTAAACACCATTTGTACGGGTCCTTTATATTCGTAAGCAACTGAAAGCATTTTGTAAAAAGAATTCCACATTGTTTTAATATGTCTTGGAATTTTTCTTGGTCGCAAATCACATAGTACACAACGCTCATTAAATTCCCTAATTCTAGTAGCTTTATGAGCATAAAAAATCCAGGCAACAACATATTCAATTTTCATACAACCACAATCAAATAATGAAATACTATCTTGTACAACTAAATTTAATACATGTGCAACACATCTAACATGAAAAGTTTTAACATCAATTGGACATAATCTAACTTTTAACATACTAGCAGCGTTTGTATTATTAGATGCATTATCTAATGTGACAGACATTACTTTATCTATAAGCATGTAATAATCTAGAACACTCAAATTATTTGAAGCTAAATATGCATCAGTTTTTTTCTCTACACATTCTTTATAACTTAAGATTCTTTTTTGCAAATTTCAGTTATGATCAATCCAATGTGCTGTAATAGTTAAATATTGACAATGTTTACCTTGATATACAAAAACATCAGATTTAACAGTATTTCTTGAAAAACCTCTATAAGTAGGATTATAAGTTTGTTGAATATATTCAATAAAACCGGGATGTGAAAGAAAACTATAAGGCAAACCACAAACAAAAACCATTTTAGCTAAATTTTTGCGATCTCTTTCCTTATTATATTTACGTCGTGTTAGTGGACCACCAGGGTTAGAAGGATCTAATGTTCCTTGAACCATGTTAGAAGCCCCTACCTATTCATTAACATTAATATCAAAATCATGAACTGAAATTCCTTTTTTTCTATCGGCTAATGCTTTAGCTTCTTTATATTGAATCGGCACACAAGATAACAAATGTCTATTTAAGCCCCCCGTCCCACCTTGACCTCCACCTTGTTTATGTTTAAAAGGTTGCTTACACTTATTACAAATAATAATAGAGTTTTCCTTATCTAAAGTCATAAATTGCCACACAACAGAAGTTTTAGGGCGTTGATGCTTCACCTTCTCCCTTGTAGGAAGTATAAGGGGTGGGCGTCCACAATTTTGCTTCATTAAATTTGTAGTTTCATTTGGAACTTTTGTCACCGGACTAGTAGGTGTATCTTCTAATTCATCTTCTCCCTAACCAACTTCTACTTCTTCACCTTAATTTTCATCAAGATAAAGATTATCACCATAAATTCGTTGTAAAATTCCATGATCGAGTTGAACATTTGAATCAATATCATAAGAAGTATCATCAACATAAGTAGAATCATGTGTATTAAATTTAACTCTAGACATTGGTTTAGAAGAAGTACCACCACATTTACTCTTATTTTTTTCCTTACTATTTTTTTTATTAAAATTAAATAATTTATTAATGCCACTTGGTTCTTTCTCTTTTCCTTTACCGGTATCTTTTTTGCTAGAACTTATATTTAATTATATGTAAAGTGTAATATAAAAATAATAATAACACAAAAATTAATGGCGAAAAATAAAATATAAATATTATGAAACGAATGTACCAAACGTCTGCGTTAATAGCAGACGTTACAACTGAATAACCGATTCTTGAAGCTTGTAGTTTGTTGTAACTTGAAAATTGGAACTCCAATACTTGATAGCAAATATGAGAATTATATATATTATGATATAATATGAAAATTTAGAATTGAAATATATGTATTATGATATAACATGAGACTTAAATGGAATCAAAAATTGAGACTTAAGATTGAGAGGATATAGAAAATAGATGAGAGAATAGATGATTTTGTAAGAAATAATAAGGGATAGATGAGTATTTATAATATTAAAAATGGGTTAAAGTGTATTTATGATAACTTGAGGGTTTAAATTAAAGTATTAAAAGTAGGGGGGTGGTAGGGGGTGTTGGGGAAGTGAAAAAAGTGAATAAATTCGTTGGGGGGCCCACTAGCCGTTGCCCCATCGGTCCCCAACGGATATAATTCAAAAAAAATATTAGGGGATCCTGTAAAACCGGTCGGTTCAGCCGGGACGGGTCAACTGGGACCAAAGGGTGAACCGGCCCCTATCCCAAATCCCTCCCAACCCACGAGAAGTGATGGGACAAGGTCCGGCGGGCCGGGAAGGGTCGACCCGGTCCCCCTGCCAGCCCTATGCTCACCTATCTCCCTCCTATCAATGTTATAATGCAGCTAGCTCAAGCATTAAGGAACCTGATACTTACTTGGAAGCTGTTCAAGATAAAAGATGGATTGATGCTATGGCAACAGTAATTCAGGCCTTAGAGGATAATAAAACTTGTGATTTCATACCTGCCCAAAGGAAAGAAGGTTATTGGCTGCAGGTGGATTTATAAGATTAAATAAAAATCTACAAGTGAGATTGAGATATTCAAAGCAAGGTTGGTTGCTAAAGGCTACAGTTAGAAGGAGGGGATAGGTTACAAAGAGACTTTTTCACCTGTTGTGAAGATGGTGACAGTCAGGAGAATAGTGTCTCTTGCAGCTTCTAGGCAATGGCATATACATCAGATGGATGTATTCAATGCCTTCTTACCTGGTGATCTAGATGATGAGATTTATATGCAACTACCTCAGGGCTTTGTCAGTCAAGGGGAGAAAGTGTGCAGACTAACAAAGTCACTCTATGGTCTCAAGCAGGCTCCAAGGCAATGGAATAAAAAATTGACTAAAGCTCTTCTTAAACTCAACTTCAAACAAAGTCAACATGATTATTCATTGTTCATCAATAGATCAGGAGCAGGGATAATTATAGAATCAGTGTATATGGAATACATGCTAATAACTGGTAGCAGCCTGAAGTTAATAGATGATACAAAGAAAGCATTGCAGCAAGCTTTCAAAATGAAGGACTTGAGGGAATTGACGTACTTTCTAGGCATTGAGTTCACTAGATCAACAACTGGTATACTAATGCATCAGATAAAGTATGCTCTTGAGTTATATTTGAAGTTGGCATGAGTGCAGCCAAACTTGCAAGAACTCCTATTGACATCAATGTAAAACTAACATCTAAACTATATGATGAGCATGTAAACAAAAATCAGGAGGAATCAAATGATCCACTAGTTGATCAGACAATGTATCAAAGATTGATAAGGAAGTTGTATCGGAATATGACAAGGCCAGACATATCATTCAACACTCAGACACTAAGCCAGTTCTTACAACAACCAAAGAAGTCTCATCTTGATGCTGCCTTAAGGGTTGTCAAATACCTAAAGAGACAACCTGGTCAAGGACTGTTATTATCAAGTGAATCAAATGGGATGGTTACTGCTAGAGACAACCTGGTCAAGGACTGTTATTATCAAGTGAATCAAATGGGATGGTTACTGCTTTTTGTGATGCAGATTGGGCATCCTGTTTACTGACCAGAAAATATGTGACAGGGTACATGATCAAGATTGGTTAGTCATTAGTATCATGGAAGGAAAAGAAGCAAACAACAGTCTCAAGAAGCTCAGCTGAAGCTGAATATAGAAGTCTTGCCTCCACTGTGTTAGAATTAGTGTGGCTACTTGGGATGTTGAAAGAAGTAGGAGCTGAGGTTCAGTTACCAGTACAGATATGTAGTGATAGCAAAGCTGCCATTCAGATTGCTGCAAATCCAGTATATCATGAGAGGACAAAACATATTGAAATCGACTGTCATTTCGTAAGGGAAAAATTACAACAGGGGCTAATCAAGGTAGAGTATCTATCAACTAAAGAACAGCCAGCTGATGTGTTAACAAAGGGGTTATCTAGATTGCAACATGAGCACCTGCTATCCAAGCTAGGAGTTCTCAATATTTTTTCACCACCTAGCTTGAAGGGGAGTATTGTGATATAAAGAAGTTGTTAAAGTAGTTACAAGTGTGAAGGAATAAAAGGAGCAGATTAGTTTTTTCAAGTAGTTAGTTATAACAACTTGTCTTAGTGATAGTTAGGAAAGTTAGTTACGAGTTAGTGTAAAACAAAGCTTATAAATATAGCTCATACTACTGTTTGTATCTTCACTTCAAAAAATTCAATACAAGTTGTTTGTTCTCTCTTAGCTTCCATTAATCTCATAGTTGTGAGCTTGCATTTACGTTCAACAACTACAGTTATTAAGCCAATGACTATATCATTTTTTTATCTGACAAAATGATATATCCTACAATTATTTTTGATGAAAATATTTTACGGGTCTTTTTTTTTAAAATAGAAAACTTTCATCCTAATACATTTTGAATTCCAAATATATATTAAGTTTGTCCCTAATCTTTTTATGAGTTTTATTTAATTTTGTGTATTTGTGGAGTGCAAAGTAAAAGTCATCATGTAGCTGTCACTTTTGAAGTATGTTTTTGTACTGCATATGAGAACATGGCTGGAAGAATGTTTGCTTTAAGTAGATTCTAATATTGGATCGATGTTTGAGATATTTTTTCTAATTTCAAATGTCACGTTAGATTATTTTTTTCCACCTTATTTCTTTTTCTATTCGACCATGCATGCATGTGAGACTCGATTTTGAACAATATAGTTATGTTGTAGAATTTTAACATCATTCTTATATCACAATTTCTATAATAATGTAAGATGCAAAATAATCATTGAAGACAACAATTTCACTTTGTTTTTCTAGGAGCATCAAATATCACTAACCGTGTAATAATCGATTCTACTCATCTTCTTATTTGACAAATTATAACTTCAGTGGATCTACTCATCTTGGAGGAACGTGGACGAGTCTCATTAGTTGGCATGTCAAGTCCATCACATTTCTCATACTGAAATCAAAGATGATTAAGTTTTCTTTTATCTACTGAAGACTAGATGAAATAAGATCATACAGAAAATATGACTAAGAATATAATGGAACCAAAAATAGTATTGACTATTGAGAGCAATAATAACTTGCCTTTCTTTGTTCTGTTTCGAACATTTTATCATGTATTAATTTAAGTTGTGTTTCGTTATGATGCCTGGAAAAAAAATAGTTAGATATGAAATAAGCATTTAGAACATGCAAAGAGTCTAGGAAATAAACATTGATTCTTAAGAGTCTAGAAAATTCACAATGATGTAATGGATAAAAGTTAATTAGTAACCGTTTTTTTCAAATATATTTATTTACAATATTGAAGAAGGAAGAAGAAATAGTTTCACAATGATAAAGCAAAATGAATCAGGGCGCTAATAATAAAAGTGTAAATCCATAAGAGAAGTTGTGTTTAATTTCAAATTCAAAATCTTCAACCGCACATAGAACGTGCGTTCCTTCACTTATTTTCTTTCCAAAAGTTTTAGCTACACTGTTAAAATTTAGTAGTTGATTTTTCTTTTCTTTTTTTAAATAATTCAAACTTAGAAATAAAATAATCATTCCCTTCTTTGTTTGCTATCGGTTACTGATTTAAAAGTTAAAATTGTCTGTTTTTTATTTAAAATTGTTAATTTTAATTAATTACATAAAAATTATTTTAATTATTTGAAAAATTCTATTAACTATAGTTACATAGTTATTTTTTTTTCAAAAAAAAAAAACAAAAAATAATGATAAATTCAATTGTTTAAAATTTTCAAGTGGTAAAAGTTGGATTTTGTCCGTAATACATATTTTTTTCTTTTTAGAAAACGTGGAAAGTTATACATTTTTTAAAAAAATAAAAATTTGAACTCAAAACCGTGTTTTAAGCTTTTTTTCCTTTTACTTTTGTAATTTTTATTTTTATTGTCGGATGTTAATGCATATTTTTTTCTTTTTAGAAACCGTGGGAAGTTATAAGTTTTTTTAAAAATAAAAATTGAACCCAAAACTATGTTTTCAGTTTTTTTTCCTTTTATGTTTGTATTTTTATTTTTATATTCGGATTTTGAATTAATTTTTCAATTTAATAATAACTAATGATTATATTATTATTATTATTATTATATGCATTTGTTTTGTTATAAATAAGAAGGTTGTGGAAAGATAGATAAAAATATATTTCCACAAAAAAGGAATTACATATGGTTAAATTAAAAAACTATTTAAAATCCATTTAAAAATAAAATAGTAATTTATTATTTAATTATTTCACATGTAATTAATAATTTTAATTATTTAAAAAACTTGTTTATTTATCCTGACACATAGTCACATCTCCTATTATATATGTAAATAAATAATATATTAATATTATTATTATCATTTTTATTAAGAGCTTTATTTTAAAATAATTCTCGGACTTGATAGTTTATAAAGATGATACTAATTATTATAATATTATTTTATTTCTCCTATTTCTTATTCAAAATCAAAAAAATAAAAAATATTTCGAAAAAGCAGTAAGACTGCTGTGAAAACTGCTTTTTGAATTTTTGATTATTTTTGTAGTGTTTGCAATTGTAGTTTTTTTTATTTTTAGATTTTTAATTCTCCTATTATATATATATATATATATATATATATATATATAAATATATATATATATAATATAATATAATAAATTAAAAACTCAAACATAACTGTAATAAATTATGTAGCCGTTATAACATAGGTTTTTCTATTAAAATAATCTATTTCTTAAAAAACTTAAATTAAGAGTGATTATTTTGCTTAAAATGATTTTACAAATAAAACGACATGATAAATTTCTTTCTATCATAATCAATTCATTACTTAGGATCGTACAATATTAAAATGCATTAAAAAATCTACTAAAATACTTATATTTTTGTAATATAATCTTATTTATATATAACTAATTTTTCATGCTGGTATATATATATTGTCTTCTTATTCTTTGAAATACTCCACGCAGCGCGCGGAGCACGTATTATAGTTCACTTAATACATAAACATAAAAAATTGTTCTTTCTTACGAGACGAGAAATGAAATAGACTAGTTTGAAAGATATAATTTGGAATGTTTTAATATTTTTGAAAACGCATTTAGCCTGTGCACAGTAATACCAACACAACACAAAGAAAATGGATCTAAGATGACTAAAATTTTACTTCAATTTGAGTTTTAATTTGGATGGGTTAGGTTATGACCCATAATTTAATCCATCTTAATCTAACCCACTTTAATTCAAACAAATTTTGAGCGCATTGAGTCATGATCCAATTATTGACATAACCCAATTTAACTTATTCAAATTCAATCAAATCCGTCCATTTTATGTAAACATCAGAAATATTGAAATGAAGTTAATAGATGTAAACATTTGAATGAAGCTAATAGATTGACATAGATATATATCGAGTAAACTAGATGTATAATTTTTAAATCGCATTTACATTCAATATAACAGAAACACAAACAAAAGTAATATACAATATTATTCATTATTGTCACATTCTTGGTCGTTGTTAATCAAGTATCATAGCAAGTATTGAAAAAAAAATTATGTTGATAAAAAAGATTTATATACGCATTAATCTTATGTTTGTTTCGATTATTCATCACCTAAACTGAATCAATACCTAGCACATGAACTAAATCAATACTTAGCACCATGTAAGCATGTTGCAGTAAGTTAAGTGTTTGTGTAAATTGTGTTTAATGCCAAAATCACTTCTTCATTAACATTTGGTCCCTCAAACCATGTCAATAGCAATTTCTTGAGATTATCATTGCCTCAAATAGTTCACTAAAAAGAACAAGCTTTTTCCTGAATCCAATATATTCATGATATCATCATTTTCTATACTGACATCCAAAAAGTTAGATTAAAATAATCTACATTTGGAAACCCTCTGTTGTCGCCAAGAACACCGTCATTGAGTTCATTACCATTTGCGAATATGTAAGACTATTTGAAAAATAAAATTCTGAAAACAAGAAAATTCATATTTTAAAAAAAAACACAATTGATGTTTCACCTTCTTCCTGGTTTCCATCGTAGAATCGTAAACTTATTAATCTGTGTTATCATATTTTAGCTTCACAACAGACATCTCTTCATAGAATCTATTTATATTGGGAAAAAATATTTTAAATTAATAAAATATTAGTCATTTATTGTAATATAATACATTAATTTTTTTCGTCAAAAACATTATTGATAAATATGAAGATTCAAGCAATTTAATTCAAAAACTAGAAAATTTAAGTAAATACATAAAAGCTTTGAAAGGAAATTTACTACATTACTAATGACATGACCACACGAGGAAATAATGATTTTTAAAAAATGTTAATTGTAATTTTTTATCACATAAATTTTCTAGCGGTTAAAAGAATGCCTTTGGTAAAGAGTAAAATTAATCGTAACTTTTGGAAACCAAATTTATTGTATTAATAATCACCAAATGAAAACATTGAAAGACACATAATGCAATGTAAAAATAGTTGCTCTCATAATCCTGGAAACATCGGACAAAATACGCATAATATGTAATCACATTGCAACTTATAATATAAAAATTAAAACATAAAAAATTGGATAATGCATTTATATGTCATTATACAAGAAAGTTAAGAATGTTTTATTTTAAAAAGACTTGAAAATAGTATTCAATGTATTCGTATTCACTTGCTACTTTTTCTTAATGATTTAAAATTTTAAAAATAAGAACATGAAAAGTAAATATAATGTATTGGTAGTGTCATCCTATAAGGAAATAATTAAATTCCTTACTAATTAAAAATGTCAAATAATGAAGGGTTTCAAAATATTTTTTTGATAAATGATGGTAATTTTCTTGTGATATAATTTGGAATTAAATAAAAATATGACCAATAATGATTTTTTTTTATCAATAATTGTAATTACAAATTATCCAACGTGTAATAATACACTTATAAATGATAAAATTCGATCCACATTAATTTTTGTTGGAGTTTCGTGCCTTTCATAATAGTGTAGAATTGTAGATAATATATATTAAAACCTAATTATCATAAATAAAAAAGTGTATACTCTTTAGGATTCAGTTTTATCTCTTATTGATTAGTATCCAAGTCTATATGGAACAACTTCTTCAGTCTCAAGTTCTTTATCTAAAGGATCAATTCCAATTAAGCTATCTAATTAATTACTTGAGCCAAAAATCTATCGGGAATAACCTAGCTCTACCTTCACAAGGTAGGTAAAACTGCGTAAATAGTGGGATTTCACTAATTATGTTGTTGTTGCTCAACAATCGACTAGAGCCAGGTGTCAATCACATCTCACCCAGCTTTGGGGCATGATAGTCTAACATGCTCAGGTACTCTGATTGCCAGAACAATGGACAGTGTGATTATCCCGAACATAAAAAGGCACATTGTCTTTTTTTTTAGTTTCCCACCTGGTATCCGGAACCCGCATTGGAACCCCAACTAAATCCGAAATGCACACTGCAAGGTCCATTCGGAGGTGGCGCTCCCAACAAGATTTTCTCCATACATAGGGCTCGAACCGAAGACCTCTGGTTAGTGATGTACATACAATAAAACTTATCAAGATGGAAAAGAAAATAATTTCCAATAGGGCCTATGGAAAATTCTGTAAATTCAATAGAACTTACAAGTTCAATACTAATTTTACAGCATGCATACCCAGATTTGGTAATGTCACTTTGTTCTAAGAAAAAGAATTTACAAAATGCTACCTCCTTTCAGTCCTCCCTCGATTAGAGGGGAAAGTAGTGTTTGACGATGTTTCTTCCTCCCTGAAAGGTCGAGTTGATGCATCTGCTATACTAGGTAACCTTGAAACACTACCCTTCCCTTTTCTGGCATTTGGACCGATCTCCTCTATCATATACTTCCAACCATCTATAGGCCTCCTCCGACTAAATATATGAGTTTTAATAAAACTGGCGATCTGCATAATCAACATTTATGTTGCATTAGAAACAAGAGCAAACAATATATCACAATGTTCCACTATCCAATGTCAGCGCCTTATAAATCAGACTAATATCCATTAGCAAACAGAATCACAGAGGAATAGTTAGTCATGTTAAAATGAAAACACATTAAAATATACAAATATTCTTTAAAAAACTGTCAAGTATAGTCAAAAGATTTATTCTTTTTTACAACCGTAGTGCTAGCTTGCAAGCTTCTCCACTAATTCTAGGGGCACCTGCTACCTCCCACCAGTAGTCCATGTACCAGATAACCCTCTCCACCAAGGTTTGGACGGATGAGAAGAAATCATCTGGAATTTTGCCATTTTGCCTCTGCTAGAATTTGAACTTGAGACCTCATGGTTCTCAATCTACTTCATTGACCACCACCCCTTTGGGTGATAGGCAGAAGATGATTCAAAATGAGGTCCATCAAACATAAGAGAAACATGTAGCTATTTTCCTGTCTACGTAACTCACAAGTCACCATTCAAGTACCATAAAATCCTAGAATTGTGCAACTGCCAAGGATGTGATGGAACTGGGCTTAGAGGACATGAAATTGGAAAAAGCATCTCTTCAAGCTTGTATTGTTCGAGAGTGAAGCAACAATAATATACCCTGTGAAATCCCATAAGTGAGGACAGGGTAGGGTAGAATGTAGGCAGACCTTACCACTACCTCATGGGAATAGTGAAGATTCGTAAAAAAAGAAGGTGCCAAGCCATCATACTACTAACCAAGGTATCCACCAACTACCGATTTTATTGATCAATAATATACTAGGATTACAAGGCAAGGTAAAGTGAGTAAACATACTCGGAGAACGATGTAAAGCCAGGATCAAAAATAGAGCGTAGACTAGCTATCAGAAATGACTAGCTCAAAGAGATTGATTACCACCAAAGATGTGGACCTCCAAGAAGATGAATAGGAAGGGAGTTCGGAGAGCTATATTTGGTCAAAAAGATTTGTTGAGAGCACTTGCCTTCACTTCACTAGTAATGGCAGGAGACTATAACAACAGTTTCCCCCCCCCCCCCTAAATGTACACTGCTCAGAGGACATGCCACATTGGTGGCATCCATATAAGAGGGAAGTAGTAGTTAAAGGAATATAGACCGAGGAATGTGGTAGTGCAACTTATGGAAACCTCTATGCAGAGAGATCCATTGAGATACGACAACGTAAAGGTATCACAATGCCTTCGCAAGAAAAAGCTTGAGTGACTAGCAAAGCCAATCTCAGATGAATATTCAGTATTGGCTCTACAATTTTTTTTTGAAATAGATATTCAGTATTGGCTCTACAATGTAAGAGGAAGAGGCGCCAAAGACCAGAGAGTTTTCATTTTGCCTACATCAAAGGCTGCTGGGAAACTATTAGGCAGAACATTCTGGTAGCCCTCCAATATTTTATAAAATAGAAGATTTTAATAGAACAATAATTTATGCCTTGCCCCGAGACCTAATGGAGCGCCTAGTAGAGGAGATGGTAAGCTTATTATCTTGTTTGGTTTTTGCTCTTCTTTTTCATTTCATAAACTGTTGTGAAAGACTGAAAGTGACCTGTCCAAAAACAAATATTATGAAGTGATGGCTAATGACTGAAATTCTATCACTCCTTCAGGTTCAATGTCTTCATCAAAGACAAGTCATGGATGTTCAACAGAAAAATACACTTTCAGTTCAACTCTTGTAATGTTTGGACGAGTTAGCTATTTTTGTTTATAAGTAGCACAATCTTGCGCCACTTGGTCTGTGTAGTTAAAAGGATTTTGATACCTTTCTTATCAAGGGAAACGGATAAAAGGGAAAGAAAAAAAGGAGGATCTAAGCATACTAGTATGCTTGTGGGAAAAAGACATGTCTCACCAAAGATTACTGATTCAGCAGATCTAACAACAAGTTCGTCCAGAAACCAAGCTTAACAACAGCAACAACAACAACAGCATACCCAGTGGAATCCCACAAGTGGGGTCTGGGGAGGGTAGAGTGTTCACAGACCTTACCACTACCTCGTAGAGGTAGAGAGACTATTTTCGAAAGACCCCCAGCTTGAGTGCAGTAAATCCAAGTACAAAGAAGACGAAAGTTGTCTGGAAACTAAGCTTTAATTTATAAATTGGATTTTCTCCACAAACCTGGAATTTGTTGAATGCAATTCGGCGTTCAAATTCTTGGACTAAGATATCTTCTTCTCTTTGTGACACCTCCCATATATTCCCATCTTGTGTTTTTGAAGTCGTTTCCCAGCCATCAGGTTTGTTTTTGAACTCAGAAGTCGTGTTTGAATTGCTTGAATCATCATTAGGTGAATCAAAAATCCTGAATACAAAGAGTGAAATAAAATTAACAAGATATGGCTGGTGGTCATGGTATAAATCTTAGCCTCACAAGTTATTTATCATTAACCTATAATGTTAAGAACCCCCCCCCCCCCTCCCAAAAAAAAAAAAACCAATACAACATACAGAAAACAGCATAAATCAACCAACAGCATTGTATAAAAAATCACTA
This sequence comes from Solanum commersonii, assembly GCA_029007595.1. Lineage (NCBI taxonomy): Eukaryota > Viridiplantae > Streptophyta > Magnoliopsida > Solanales > Solanaceae > Solanum > Solanum commersonii. The sequence goes on along the minus strand of JAJTWQ010000099.1, from coordinate 534,155 downwards.
CTTTTCGACGAATTAGTAAAATTCTGTACCATCTTGATTGATCATATGTTCAAAATCATCATGATATTAGATCAAATAGTAGATCTAACAGTGACCAAGTATTCAAAAAAACTTGGCCAGGAATGAAAATAGAGAATAACATAAAATTGTCCCCTCTGTGAAAAGGAAAATGAGACCATTGCATACTTATCCTTTGAAAATTGAATGTGATGTATCAGCATATGTATGGAAGATGTTGCTGCAATGGCTGAATATCAATAGAGACCCTATGCAATGGAATGATGAGCTTACATGGGCTTAGAAATGGGCAAAAGGAAGAAAGCCAAGAGAATGTGTGAACAGAATGATGTTAGCAGGAGCAGTATACCAGTCTGGAAAGAGAGGAACATGTGTATCTTCCAGCAAAAGAGTCAAACAACCAAAGATCTCGATCAAAAACATCATTCAAGAGATCCATTATAAGGCACAAAGCGAGACTAGAGTAGCAACTTGGTTAGTGAATTTTAATGTGTATCCCGTAATGCAGTAATGGCAATCTATTAGTTATTTTGGTATAGTAGCTTGAACTGACTGCTGGGAAGATTGTCCAGTAGCATGTACACCCCTTGTACCTTGTACTTCAATTCTCACTTTGGTATAAATTATAATACAACTTTTTACCCCCAAAAAAAAATACTATGCTACTCATCTAAACTATCAAAATAAGTCTATAGCTGCAAGTCTATTACTTCTGGTTTGCTTTCATCATCAGTCTCTTTCAAGGCAATGTTCTAGTATAGGTAGTTGAAAAACTTCTGTCTCGTCAAAATAAAGATGTAGCCCAGAAAAAAAAACGAAACACAAATCGGAATAAAGGAGAATGGCAGTACTGAATGGGTATATACAATAAATTTGGGGGAGATACGGACAATAAGCCACTTATTGTCAAAGCATGGTCACCTGAAATGGTGTGAGCATTGCCATAAGTATGGCCATGTAAAGGCAGAGTGTAGGAGGTTAAATCCTATACCAAAAAGTACTAGTGGGACAGGGGTAGAGGAACCAGGTAGACAGCAAGAAGATAAAGGCGGGGAGGACAGATTTGTATGAAGGAGAGTTTAGCGAGGCAATGGGAAACAGAGTGTTCAGTACGATGCAAACAAGTCTACAGCTGTGGTAGTAAATAATTCATTCCAATCTTTGACTCAAGCGGGAGAGCAAGAGATGGCTGCAGAACAAGTCAGGAATGTTGGGGCTATAAAACCAATCCCTAAGGGAAATGGTTAATGTAGTGTGTTGGAATGTAAGGGGCCTAAATGGCCACACGAAGCAGAAGGAGGTCAAACTCCTCTGTAATCAGCTTAAAGTGAACATTATTCATCTATTGGAGACTAAAACAAAAAGTAACAATATAGAATATATAGCAGGTGATCTATTTGGAGGGTGGAAGTATCATACGAATCATTCTTCCCATTATAATGGAAGGATTTGGGTGCTGCGGAGAGAAGATATGCGTGAGGTAACAATTTGTAGTGAGAATGCACAAGCAATCAGTTGGAATCACAAAGCCTTGGGCAATTCTTGGAGACTTTAGTGATGTTCTACATAGTGAGGATAGACTGGGTGGCAATCCAGTAACACTTGCGGAAGTGGTGGAATTTCAGGAATGGCTCGATGTGTGTGTGTTAGAGGAAATGGCTAGTACTGGCAGCACCTATACTTGGAATGATAAGTGGAAGCACAATAGAGTGTATTCTAAGCTGGATTGGGTCTTCATAAATGGAGAAAGGTCGGATGAGATGCCTGGGTGTCGAGCTCATTTTATGCATGAAGGGGGTAGTGCTCACAACCCAATACATGTTAGTTTGTTGGCTGATAAACCTAAACATAAAAGACCTTTTAAATACTGCAACATGTGGAATGCTCACCCACAATTCAAAGACATTCCTACATTGGGATGGCAAATGGAAGGGTGTCAAATTTACAAAGTTGTGATGAAAATGAAGGGACTCAAACAGACATTAAGAAGGTTACATGTGCAATACTTCAGCAACCTTAATCGTGAGGTGAATAGTTTAAGACAAAAGGTGAAAACAGTGCAAGAACAACTACAGGTTAACCCTATGTGTTTACTACTATTGAAAGAGGAGAAAGAGGTTGGGAGAGAATTTAAGAGGGAGAGCTATTTGGTGGAAATGTTGTTGGCCCAGAGAAGCAAGGCTACATGGTTGGAGCTAGGAGATGATAACACAAATTTCTCTTATAGGATGTGTTGAGATTCTTATATAGGAAAAAGGTCCAATAAAGCTCTTAGCATTAGGTTTGACCAAATGGTTCGTACAATATATGTACTCTAAAGGTTTCAAGAATATCTCCACATAATAAACTTCAATTTATCCGAGTCACTAACTCTAAATTCTAGATCCACCTCTAAAAGAACTATTAAGACTTCACAATCACATGCAAAATAGTTAAAGATCTGATTATGAATCAATTCAAATCCACATCAATAAGCACAGTCAACCATATCAATCAGTGATCAACTATGCATCAATACAAACTATATACGGTCAGTTATATGAATCAATACATCTTAGTTACCTTTATCTCAAAAAAAAAAAAAAATATATGAATCAATACATCCACATGCACAGTCAATAATCATAAAACTACACATCAATCCTACTTATCCCAAAAAAAAACGACTATGCCTCATTCTCAAACTATATGGGTTCGACTATGAGTTTTTTTTTTTTGATGAAGTAAGATGTTGTATTAGAAAGGTATCAAGGAGATGCAAATTACATACACAAAAACATGGTTAACTCCTGGGAACAAAAACACCTATTTAATCAAGGAGTTAACCACAAGCAAAAGAATGGTCGCTAAGCCATAATGAGGGAGCTAATGAAATCTAAGAGGGGTAATATTTCATTTACAGGGGATAAGTTGCTCCAATAGAAGAGATTAATTAGGTAAAAGGATTTCAAACTGCCAATTGGAGTTGAGATACCATCAAAACATCTGAGATTCCTTCCTTCCAAATACCCTATGATTTTTCTATATCCATAAGCACAGATTTACGAATCAACAACCAACCACACCACAATCCCTACCATAAATGCATTAAATTTATACTGATCAATGATCAATTACACCCCAATCTCAAAAATAAAAAATAAAAAATAATAATAAAAAAAAAATAAAATATATATATATATATAGACGAGCAACACTGAGTCAACCTCAAACTAGTTGGAGTTCACTACATGAGTCTTATATATCCCATATGCACAATCAATTATATCAATCAATGACCTATTACGCCTCAATTCCAAACTAATTGTGGTTTATGTATCCTCTATTTCCATAAGCATAGTCCACTATAAAATATACTCATGAATTTCAAACCCAAAAACAGACCATAAATTCAAATAAAAAACATTAAAAATTGCAACTTTGATCATACTCTGAGCAGCTATCGAGAAGTTTTTCAATATCATCGCCATTGCCACTACCACCAATAGAATCCCCAAGTTTAGCCTCTTCCATCTTCTCAATCTCCTTCAACCACAAACCCGCATGTACTCTCTGCTTCTTCAACCTATAATCCTTCTTTATATTCTCCAAACTATAAAGCGAACTTCCATTTTCGTTCATATTTGTGCACTCACTGCCATTTTTCTGCTGCTTCCCCTTTCTTAAGTGCCAATTCTCATTCATATCCTCCACAAAGGCTTTAGTTTCCGCATCAACTACCGAAACCCTAGACTCAATTTGAGTATTTTCTGCAGCGTTGCTGGTGTCATCGGGAAGTGCAAAATTTACGTCGGCTTCCCATGGAGATCGATTCTTTCCAGAAAGATCGTCGGGAAGCCATGCAGCTTCCCATGCATCGTTCCACTCATCGTTGCCGCTCTTGGTCGACAACCGCCGGCGGACGGCGGCGGAGAAAGTGGAGTTTATGAGGGGTTTTTGGAGAAATGTTGATGAGAGTCTGCGGATAGGGTTCATTAGAAAATGGTCGGGACTGAAAGGGTCTGGAGGGGAAAAAGTAAATTTTATATTTAAAGTGAAAAATAATATTTATAAATTAAAATTATGTTTTATCATAAATATATAAATTAAAGTTGTTTTTTTACCGCAAAAAAAGTGATATATATGTTTGTTGTTTTTCAAAGAAAATTGAAAATTCTAAAATTTAATTACAAGTTATATTTCAAAATTTTATAGTAAAAGGTAATGAGTTTAACTCCAAAAAAAAAAAAAGTGAAAAAAAATTATGGTCAAATATCTCTTTTATCACAAGCTATTTAAAAAAAAATTACACAATCACATGTTACTTTTTAATTAAATGTCTCCTTCTTTTTCTTTTTCTTTTTTTTAAATTAAATTTGGAGCATTAAGCTCTTTTTATTCAATAATCCATTATGTACAAACATATGCTGATCCACAAAATAGGACCAGTCCCAAACAGGAGCTCAGTCCCCAAAAATGCAATTTTAGGCGTTTATAACAAGACCCAAAACATAGGGTATCTAAATTGTGTTCTTCCTCTTCCTTCATTTCCAATCTCCTCCATCAGCTCACCAAGGTATGTTGATTATTTTCCCATTTTTTATTTCCTCATTTCTCTTCTGGTGTATCAGCTCCTTTCCTTTTATCATTCCCCATTCAAGTTCGAGGACCTCATTTTGTATGGAAAAACTTTAAGTAAGTTGTCGTTGTCTAGCTAGGTAGCTTTGTATTCTTAGTTGTGTAAGCCCTTTGTTGGCAGACTTTTCTTCTGTAAATAACATTGTTGGGAAATCTGTTGAAGACAGTGCATCTTATGTACATCATGTTCTTGTTTATCTAACTTGTGCTATGATTTTTCTTGCCTTTATCCTTATTGTTGGAATGTTTGACTTGTCTGCGTTCAGTATCTTTCTGCATTTCGAAGGTAGCTGCTGAAAATTATGCCATTTTGTCCTATCATTTTGCCTGAAAGCTTTATTGGCTAAACTGTCTGCTAGCTGGATTGCTTCCCTGAATATGTGGTTGATTTTCGCATTTGTTTCTCTTAGTAGAACTTGTATGTCGTCTATATCCTCTATATGACTCCAAGGAACTTTCCATTCTCTCTGAATCATCTTAGTTAAACTCAATGAATCTGTTTCCACAACAACATATGTTGTTGTGTTTACAATATTTTAAAGCACAGAGAATACCCTTGATTTCAGCCTCCATACTTGTTCCTTGTCCAATATTTTGTGCTTCAGCATATAGTAGATCACCTTCATTATTTCTGATGCAGAAGCTATATGAGCTTTCCCCCGGATTTCCCTTGCTTGCTCCGTCTGCGTTACATTTTACCCAACCCATTGGTGGATTATTCCAGGAAACAACATGATAATGTAGTTTTGGTATGTATCTTTTTAAGACCTCAACTAATCCTTCCCAACTTTTTGGGACATTAATCCATGGGAACAATGACTTTGTTAGTTGAAAAACATTATTTTGGCACTGCTGATAAAGCTCTCCATATGTCACCTCTTTCCCATTTCTTCTTGCATTCCTTCTTTTCCACAATTCCCACATTAATATTGCTGGTATTGCTTGAAAGATTGTTTTCAGTTTAGGCTTATTTGTTGCTTTCCACCACCGTGTGAGTATTTGTTGTAGTCCTCCATCAGTTTTGATACCTGCACAAGTAGCAAACTACTTCCACAACTTAGTAGCTATGGGAGCTGTTAGAAATAGGTGAATCATTGTCTCATGTTCATAGTTATTGCAACAATAGCATCTTGAAGCCATGCTAATTCTCATTCTTTGAAGATTGTCTTTTGTAGCTATTCTTCCTTTCCAACTTCTCCATATGAGAAAATTGATCTTGAAAGGAACACCCCTGCTCCAAATGTTATTCCACCACCACCCTTTCTCTTTTTTGTGTCTTAAACACTCATAGGAAGATTTCACAATAAAGGTTCCACAAGAGTTGCCCATCCACCATGGCCTATCCATTGCACATTCCTCCACTTTGGGTCTAATATTCTCCAGGATGTGTTCAATCATATCTTCTAAGAGTAATTCTCTGAGTTTATTTCTATCCCATTCCCCATTTACTATGAACTTTCTTACCTCTACTTGTTCTTCCTCCACATTCTGGTCCTCAATGTAGTATAATGCTCCCTGTTTTGTCCAATTATCAAACCAGAAACTTGGTTCTCCTGTTTTTATTTGCCACCATATATAATGGTCCACCTCTTCTCTAACTTCCAACATTTTCCTCCATATATGAGACGCACTAGTCCCTTTGACAATAAGAGGATGATGTTTTTTGCAATATTTATTCCACATGAAATTACTCCATAATGATGTGGATGTTCTAAATGTCCACCATAGTTTTCCAAATAGAGCTTTGGTTTTTTCATGCAATGATCGGAATCCAATTCCCCCTTCCTCCTTTGGGTAGCACATATCCTCCCATGCTATCCAATGTTTTCCTTTCCCTCCACCTGTTTTGCTCCAAAAAAAGCTTGCAAAAATCTGATGCAATTGGTCTATAGTTTTCTTAGGGGGATTCATAGCAGAGAGTAAATAAATAGGAATGGATTGCAACACAATCATTATTAATATGAATTTCTCCCCATACGATAACCATTTGTTGTGCCACATTAACACCCTATTTTTAACTTTTTTCACCAGTTCTTCAAAATAGGCTTTCTTGTTGCTGCCATAGTACACTGGGCAATCTAGGTAGGTGAAAGGAAAGTTTCCATCTCTTATTCCTGTCATCCTCCTTAGTCTTACCCCTAAAATTAGAGGTGTCTTGTCATGTAGGTAGAAAAAGCTCTTGTTTAGATTGATCATTTGCCCCGAAACCATCTCATACTTCTTAAGTACGTCCACCATTTTCCCAATTGACTTCTTGTCCCCTGAGCAAAAAAGGATTGTGTCATCAACATATGATAAGTGGTTTATAGGAGGACTCCATTTAGGCATTCCGTATCCCTTAAAATCTGCCTCTTCATGCAGTTTATTTAGTCCCCTTGCCAATACCTCAGCTGCTATTATAAATAGAGTTGGAGATAAAGGATCACCCTATTTTAGTCCTCTTGAGGATTGGAAGAACCCAAAGGCCTTTCCATTCACCATCACAGAGTACTAATTATTGGTGAGTGAACGCCAGACCATATCTATGATGATTTCTGAAAATCCGAACCTCTTTAATACCTTAGTGAGGAACACCCAAGATACTCTATCATACGCCTTTGCCATATCAAGCTTAACCACCACATTATGGAACTTCTTTCTCAGATTAATGTCTCTAATAATCTCCTGTGCTAGAAGAACATTCTCCGTAATGCTTCTTCCTTTTACAAATCCCGATTGATTCTTCGATATAATGCCTGGAAGTACTGTAGCAATTCTTTCATGTAACACTCTAGAAATGATCTTGCTAACAAACGTACACAGGCTCACCGGCCTTAAATCTGTTAAGCTTTTCACATTTTCTCTCTTTGGTAGAAGAATCAAATTGGTGTGTGTGATGAACCTTGGGAGTTCTTGCCCACAGAAAAAGGCTTTAACCATTCTTGTTATGTCTTCCCCAATGATATCCCAACAGCTTTGAAAGAATATGCCCGAAAAACCATCAGGTCCGCTTGTGCTGTCATCATTTAGATTGAAAACCACATGTTTTACCTCTTCAATGTTAGGAACCCTGCCCATCTCTTCATTTTTTCCCAGTGGTGATCATTTTTGGTATCACATTCAACATTCCTTCATCTTCTGAGACCCTCTCTTCCTTGAATTGATTCTCAAGGAAAGATACTGCCTCTGCCCCAATATTCTCACTTGAGTTGACGATATCCCCCTCTTTCGTTTGTATTTTTGCCAGGTGAAGCCTCTTTCTCCTTCCTTTAACATAATTATGGAAGAACCTCGTATTTCTATCTCCATCTTGGAACCATTTCATTCCTGCCTTTTGCCTCCAAAACTCTTCCTCTACTTAAAGATACTTTTTTAATTCTGCTTCTGACTTCTTCAATTCTTCTCTATTCTCAAGAGTTGGGTTCACTTCTAATTGAATTTCTTCGACCCTTACTTCATCTTCCAGCGTGGCTACTTGTCAAAATATATTTCCAAAAGTCGCCTTGCTCCAAATTGCTAGTGCCCCTTTTACTTTTTTGATCTTTGTCTGAAATGCAATGAAAGGATTCCCGACAAAGTCTATTTTCCAATTTTCCTCTATAACTTTCTTAAAATCTAGATATTTTGTCCAAAAGTTTAAGAATTTGAATGGTTTCACCACAAGCTCTTCCTCTGAGTTGCAAACCAGGTGAAGAGGGGCATGATCAGAACCTTGCCTCACTAAGTGTTGAACTGCACTTGTTGGTAGCCGGTTGAAAAATTCTTGGTTACCCAAGATTCTATCAAGCCTCTTGAAAATGCACTCCCTTTCAATTCTTCCATTCCACCATGTAAATCTACTGCCTGTGCACTTTAATTCCGTTAGAGCAAAATTATTTATGCATTGACTAAAATCTAGAGCCTCCATTTGAGTAAAATTCAGGCCTCTTTGCTTCTCTTCTTCATTTAAGATGACGTTAAAATCACCCCCACTATCCATGGGTGATTATTTTCCTCTGCAACAGCCTCTAGCTCCTCCCATAGCTCTAGTCTTTTAATAGTCGCACATCTCGTGTAAACTGTTGTTATCAGAACCTCAAAGCTATTACTACTGAATTTCACTGTGAGGTGTTGTCCATTGTCTCTAACTACTTCCCCTTTCCAGTCATCTACCCAAAATAACCAGATCTTATCTGAACTGTTACAATAAGCATTCTCCATCCCTAACTTTCTTTTGTATTGTTCTAATTCTTGTGGTCCCTGAAAAGGCTCCATGAGAGCTATAAAATTGTGTTCATCTCTTTTATTTAGGTCCCATAATCTTTCAAAGGCCTTTTGAGATTTTACGAACCTAATGTTCTAGAAGATGGCCTTTCCAATCATTGAGAAATTTCTTCTGATCTTTCCCTGCTACTTCTTGTTTTAACCTGTAACGATAGTGAATGTTGACTTGTCTTGCCCCTCTTGACAGCACTTTCCAGCAATCTGACTTGTCGTGGTGACAAGTCACCTTCTCTTGCAACTGCCTCTATGCTTTCATTAAGCTCTTCTTCCTCCTCTCGTTCTCTTCTCCGTTGTACTTCTGCATCAGTGATTTCCTCTAGATCCGAAATGCTTTTCATATGTACATCCTCTGTTTCATTTTGTTTTGACCCTGTTTCGTCCTCCTTCTCTTTTCCTACGTCGCCCTGCTCATTTTCTTTGTAACCAGATCCCATATTACTACTACTTGCGTCCCTCTCATCTTCCCTGTCTTTTAGTATGGGGCTTCGCTCCACCCAGCTATTCGAACTCACCCTTCCCTTTCCTTTTTCTTTCACTTCTATGCCCTCTCTATCATTTGTGCCACTTCCTAGAGTATTCTCTTCCTCCCCATCTTTTGTGCTACTACCGAAGACACTTATATTCTTGTCCTTAAAAGCCTTTTCTATCCAACTCCTTGTATTCATCTTTGTTCCCTTCATTTGTTGCTCAATTTGTGTTTCCCCAGTGTCTTCATTTTCATTCAGTGCTCCAAATTGATTATCAGTGGTAATTCCCTACTTTTCTTGTTGCACCATCTTTCTAGTCCATATTTGCTTTCCCTGAACTGTCCATCCTCCTTCTTTGGTGTTTTTCTGTTCTTTGATTTCCCCTTTTCCATTTTGTTTTGATTGTTCTTCCTTTCTGGAAATAAATTTCCCCTGCGCCCCTTCATTCTTTTCTACTTTATTCGTTGTCTCCTGGTTTTCGATTTTTCGCTCGGGCTTGGGGTATAGTTCTGGGTGAATGACAAAACATTCATCTTTATTATGCCCTTGTATTTTGCAATTTTTACAATATTTTGGTACGTAGTCATACTTAATTCTAATCCACTTCTCACATACTTCTCCTGATTTTTTCCTCATACCTACATTGATTCTTTTTGGGAAATCACTCAATAGATCTACCTCAACCTTGACTCTTGCACAACTCGGCCTTGTTTGATTCCTCGTGGCTAGGTCAACTTGTAAAGGTTTGCCTACCTCTGCTGCAAGTGAAAACATGGCCTCCTTTACAAAAAAATTGGGTGGTAACACCGGGAAGGAGATCCATGCAATTGCCGTAGACATTTCTTCCTCAGGGTCAAACAACGGATCCCACTTTAAGGTTCTCATTGGGTATGTCCATCCCTTATGTAGTAAGTAATATGCAGGCTTGGATAGCAAATTTACATAGTCCTCCAAGCATGATGCCCTTATTAGCACATGTCTGTTGCTCAAAAGGCCAATATTGCATTCCCCCTTTAACTCACATTGTTTTGGGATTATTTTTCGAAGATCTTGGATCTTAGGCCATCCATAAGAAAATTTTCCAATGACCGCAAAATTGAGCTTTTCCTTGATGATCATTGTTTCTATTTCCTCTTCCTCCCATAGAACCCTTGGTTCTCCGTGTAAATATGAAATTGGCTTCAATGTTAAAGGTTTCGTCTCCTGAATTGGTGGGCATAGCGTGTCAAGGTAACTTGGCTTAGGAATGAGTTTTCCACCCCCTAGAGCAAGATCAACCCCAGTGGGAGGCTGACCTGGTGAACTGGTGGTCATTGCCACCGGAAAAGAGAGAAAACTTGTTTACTTTGAGAAGTCAAAATTTATTAAACGTCTCCTTCTTTTCTCCCTTTTTTCATATTTTTTACTTCTTCAATAGTCACGTTAATGATTAAGATTGATTGTTTTATCAATAATTAATTGCAAATTTAGATTCAGATGAATAAGTTATATATCAAATTTAAATACTTGTTTTTAAAAATTAACAAGGATGATATTATTGTACGTCAAATTTGTAACGAATTTCATTGATAATGTTGTAGTAGATCTAGGTGATTTTTAGTGTATCTTCTTCTTCTAATAAGTATCTATCTATATATAATAGGAGAGGATAAAACGCTTATGTGTAAGCACCATAATTATTCTTCAATTTAATTAAAAGATCATTTAATTAAATCTTTTAAATGGATGGGATTTTTAAAATAAAAATTTTAAAGCGGTTAGAAAACTTTTTACGCGAACTTAAACAAAGGATAAACCAGTTTATATCCCTTTAATGTTTTTGTTTAGTTAAATTAATTATTTCTAAAAGTTAAATATTATAAAATTGTACTTTGAAAAAAAAACATGAACCATTTTAAATTCTGCTAAAACAAAATAAGCATTACATATAATTAGAGCCATCAAAATGGGCTTAGCCCGTAGGGCCGGCCCAACCCAACCCGTTATTAGTGTATGGTTGGGATATGATTTTTCAAACCCCTTTAACACTAGGACTTCTAAGCCTGGCCCATATAAGCCATTAACCCTTAAGACTTGATCGGGGCGGGACTGGGGTCGACCCATTGACCAAAACTTTTTATTTAAGGGTAACTTATAATAATGTCACTAGTATATAATCTAATTACTTAAATACAAGATATATTGTAATATTATGAATCTTATCAGATTTTGGTACGTCCAGATACATGTATCTCAAAATATATGGACTCAAAATTAGGTTAATCTGTTCTAGATACACTCTATCCAAGTAGATTCACATGTATCTAGGATGCATAGACAAATATCGTGCCCTCGCCTCCCTCCAATCTTGCTTGTCACTCTGTTATCTCGCTTGCGTATCTAGTATGCGAGATATATGCTAATTACACTAGACTTTTTGTTAGTGTTATTTAAAAAACACCATTGTTTGCCATATTTGATTTGAAAATCTTCTCATTTGTTAAATGTTATAGAATGATAAGTTTGAAAAGAAAAAAAAAAGAAAAAAAGAAAAAAATGAAGGGCTAGCCCGCCCCAGCCCTCAGTCCTTCTAGGGTTGGGTTGGGTTGAACATTTTCAGTCCCTTTCGAATGAAGGGCCAGCCCGCCCTAGCCCTTCAAATTCCTTGGCCCACGAGGCTTGGGCTGGGTGGGGCTGGGCTGACCCTTTTTGAGAGCTCTATATCATATAATACACCCACCTATAGCTAATTGAAGTCTTGAATTATAATTAAAATATTCAACGTAGAAATAGGAATAAATTATTTTTTATAAAAAAAATAAATTATTTTCTTTAATCACAATTAAAATTTAAATAAGTAGTTTTAAAACTTTCAATTACATTCCACTTTTGTACAAACTCTAAAAACTTATGAAGAAAATAAAATAAATAAATTAGCTCATGTAAAACTCTTGTCGTTTGGTAGAGTGTATAATAATAATGCAAAATATAGTGTATTAGTAATGCTTATATTAGTTATGCTTGCATTAGTTATGATGAGATTTTTTTATGCAATGTTTGGTTTGGTGTACTAAAAATATTATGCATTACATAATTCTTTTAGAAAAAATATTTGTTTACAAAAATAACCCCGACAAATATAGTGGGAAGGATGTAAAAAAAGTGTTTGAGGGAAATTGTCTTTAATAATGTTAATGCATGCATTAGAACCATTGCATTACTAATGCATAGAAAAAATGGTATTAGTAATACGCTCTTCAATACACAATAGAGTGTATTACTAATACAAGCATTAGTTATGCATAGGTTAAAAAAGTGTACCAAACAAGGTACTAATAATACATCAAGCTAATGCAAGCATCATTTTCTCCAATACACTCTACCAAAAGCATTGTTATTTATAGAGCAAATATTTAAGCTTTATAGAAATATTTATTTTAAGGTCCGATCCAAGCCCAAGCCCCAAGTCAAAGTTCAAGTTTTTGATATTTAATATATATTAATATAAATACGTACTTACACAATTACATGAGATCATTCTTAATGTCAAGGTAATAGAGTGAAAAAATAATTGACTATAAATGTTTGGGAAGATACTAACCTTAAAGAATTTTAAAGAATAAAATTCTTAACTCCAAATTTAAAATTGTTACATAGACAAAGAAGAGAAAATAATAAATTTGCAATCTATCGATAAGGATCATTTAAGGAAATATATTCTACCTAATTCAATCACGATGATGGAAGCTTCATTCAATAAAACATTTATCTATTATTACATGCTGCACAAGTAAATATAAATAATTGTAATTGAAATAGTTATCGATAATTATTCTTTCCCTTCTAATTGAATTAGACTTAGCACTTATGACATGTTAAATAGTGTATGAATTGACGCATTATCACTTGAATGTATTCCTTGAGAAATATTATTGAGTTCTTTGTACAATCCTTTTGAAATCCATATTTTTGTCAATCGTGTATGTGATCTCATAACAATGTGCATCAAGAAACTTCATCCTAAAATTATTTAAGCCTAATCACCCAAATTCAAGCTGACGTATTTGTAGGTTTTTTTCAAGAATTATTCTTAACCTAAAAGATATGATTTTTTTTAAAAATATGGTATATACCAATTCATAAGTTCATAATCACATTTATACATAAATGCCTAGTTATATGCGATCTCCAAACAATGTACATTTGATAACTTTATCCTAAAATTATTTACTTGTCATTACCAAAATTCCAGTTGACATATCTATACATTTTTCAAAAGTCATTGATCTTATCCTAAAAGATATCAGTATTTCTGAATATGGTATGATAATTAATAAGTCCAAAAATACATTTTACTATAAATGCTCAATGCAATCTCTTTCATAACCACCATCAAGAAAAATATATTATTTTACATAGTTTATTACATCTCAAGCAAGGTTCCTACTTATTAACTTTATATTTATAAGATTTTTTAATGTATGAGTGTATGCATGAGATTATTTATTAGTTTAAACTAATTATTATTGTAATTTTATTTTATGTGTAGCAAAAATGAATACTTTCATCATCAACAACAACAACAAGAAAGTGGTGTTCATAATAGGAGCAACAGGAACGGGAAAATCTCGTTTCTCTATTGACCTTGCCACCCATTTTGAGGAGAAATAATCAACTCAGACAAAATGCAAGTATTTAATGGACTTGAAATCGTGACCAACAAGATCACACACACTGAGAAACAAGGTGTATGACATTGTTTGCTAGGTATACATATTTGAAAAAGACATTCTTTTGTAATTCCTTTATTTTAATGTGAATATTAATTGACAATTATTTTGTTTCACAAATTTTTAGGTGAAATTGAGCCAGATTCCAACTTCAAGGACGAAGATTTCTGTCTAAAGTCCATTGTCTACATAGAAATTTTTTTGAAGGCTCAATGTGTTCCAATTATTGTTAGAGGGTCAAATTTGTATATTGAAAAACTTGTGAAAGACCTAGTGTTTATGTTCAAATATAAGTATGACAGTTGCTTTATTTGGATTGATGTAGAGCAATCAGTCTTGAACCGTAGAGTTGACACGAGGGTTGATGAAATGGTCTATGCAGGTAGTTTTTGTAGTTATTTTATATATGAATCAAAATATAATAATGACTCTAACTAAAACTTTTCTTATATAGTTTTCTTAATAATACTTTTGGTATTCAAATATATGTTCACCTAAATAAAACTATTTTTAAATTTATGTTGCATGCAGGGCTGGTGGATGAGGTGTGATAAATTTTTATTCCAGATGCAAATTACACCAAAGGAATCCGACGGTCCATTTGTGTCCCTGAAATGGCCAAATATTTAAGGGAAGAAAAAATATAGACGGAGATGATGAATCAAAGAAGATGATTCTTCAAGCTTCAATTTCAAGTATCAAGCGTAATACTCGTATATTAATTTGTAACCAACTTGACATGATTCAATGATTAATAAATGAGAAAATGTGGCCGGTGTATCATATTATTGCTTCTGACATTTTCAAAGAAGATAGAAAAGAAGTTGTTGACGAAGCATGGAGGAATAATGTTTGGCAACCATGCCTAGATATTGTGAAAAGATTTCACAAAAATCATGATCACAATATCAGTATTGAGTGTACATAAACTATCATTATCTCTATCTTGCGTTATTTTGTCTCTTGGTCACTTTAATTTTTGACCTATTTTGTACAATTTGTATCGAACTACAAATATATATACGATTCTTGTCTGTAAAAACATTGTTATTTATAGAACAAATATTTAAGATTTATAAAAATATTTATTTTAAGGTCCGATCCAAGCCCAAGCGCCAAGTCCAAATCCATGTCCAAGTCTTTGATATTTAATATATATTAATATAAATACGTACTTATACAATTACATGAGATCATTCTTAATGTCAAGGTAATAGAGTGAAAAAATAAATGACTATAAATGTTTGGGAAGATTCTAAACTTAAAGAATTTTAAAAAATAAAATTCTCAAAAATAAATTTGCAATCTATTGGTAAGGATCATATAAGGAAATATATTCAACCTAATTCAATCACAATGATGAAGCTTCATTCAATAAAACATTTATCTATTATTACATGTTGCACAAGTAAATATAAATAATTGTAATTGAAATAGTTATCGATAACTGTTCCTTCCCTTCTAATTGAATTAGACTTAGCACTTATGACGTGTTGTTAAATAGTGTATGAATTGACGCATTATCACTTGAATGTATTCCTTGAGAAATATTATTGAGTTCTTTGTACAATCCTTTTGAAATCCATATTTTCGTCAATCTTGTATGTGATCTCATAACAATGTGTATTATAGAAACTTCATCCTAAAATTATTTAAGCCTAATCACCCAAATTCAAGCTGACGTATTTGTAGGTTGTTTTCAAGAATTATTCTGTACCTAAAAGATATGATTTTTTTTAAAACTTTGTATATACCAATTCATAAGTTGATAATCACATTTATAGTATAAATGCCCAGTTATATGCGATCTCCAAACAATGTAAATTTGATAACTTTATCTTAAAATTATTTACTTGTCATTACCAAAATTCCAGTTGACATTTCTATACATTTTTCAAAAGTCATTGATCTTATCCTAAACGATATCAGTATTTCTGAATATGTATTGTATCACCCCAAATTTTTTTTAGCTAAGACTTGAATCATCCTTCGTTGTGAGTAGGATTTTACCGATGAATTAAAAATTTCTTAAGTGTTAAGGTCACTAGATGTAGCACCTTGAGTTCCAAAAAGAATTAAATTGGAAATAGAAAAATTTGAAATTTTGCAAGTTAAGCTAAGTATGAGTTTTGGGTCGACTTTAAATGACCATAACTTCCAGCTCAAGATGATTTAAGTGTGATACCAGATACCGTAGGAAAGACCTTTGAATTATATTTCCAACGCCGCTGAGTTTGCTAAGTTTCTTGTTCGGATGAGTGAGATATGACCTTTTGAAGTTAGGATGTCCAGTTAAGGAAACAAAACCGGAAATAGTAAGGGGTATTTTGGTCTTTTCCTTAACCAATCAGATTTAATTCATTTTTAATAAGGTTTTAAGAGTATAATCTGATTAGGTTCAGTTTTATAATCCTAGTTTAAGCCTAGGGTTTTAGTTGAGAGAAAAGAAGAGAAAAGAAGAAGAGAAAAGAGGAGAGGATCAAGCGTTCGTCGAGATTCTTGTGTCTTGTTGCGGATTTTCGCCATGGGTTTAATCCCTAAGAGGTATGTAAGCTTCCATAGTGTTGGGTTTGTTCACCCACACGCCAAACATGTTATTTTCAGCGCAAATTTCATTCTTGAAGTTGAAAGATTTGAGTTCTTGAAGTTCATTCTAAATCTTGTTGTGTTGGGTTTTGGATGATTTATTGAGATCAAAGTGAGTGTTTTAAGGGATGTATTGAGTAGATTAGAGTGTACTTATGTTAAGTAATCAATTCTAAGTGATTGGGGAAGAAACCATTCGATTCTAGGTGAAATAGGGTGAGAAAACAAGAAAATAAACTTGCTGAATTTTCTGGGTTGGGGCCTGGCGCGATGCGCCTGCCAGAGCGCCCCAAACCCACCTCTAAAGTTTAGGGGCTGGCGCCTCGCGCCACCCTCAGCGCCAGGGTCGCCTGTCCCTCCCAGTTTGTCATATGTTGCCCCATTTGAGTTCGTTTAAAGTGCACCTTCACTCCTTTTCGATTCTAACTACTCTAAGCTACTTCTAAATACCTAAAACCATTCCTAACATAATCATAACCTTGAATTCATTAATCAAATTCAAGGTAGAGTTGAGAGTCAAGTTTGAGAGTTCTTTCAAACCTTTTTGATAAGGGTCCCTTAGAGTCTTTTTTAGGAGTCTTCTACAATTATTAGTAACTTGTTTCAAGACTCGAGCAAGTGAGTATGAGGATGAGGATGAGGATGAGGATGAATGTATTCATGAATCTACTTTTTCATTATGAGATCCTTCATATCATGAACCAAAACTCTTGAATTCATAATTCACATTCAAGAGAGAGTTAAGAGTAAAGTTCAAGAAAGCCTTTGAGTTCAATTGTGAATCCTTTGAGATCAACTATCGATTTGAACTATGTTTTGAGGAAGTAATTCAGAGAATGAGAAGAGTTGTATAATGAGTTCCATAATGTTATGTAGACCTACGAGTCAAGTCGTTCATGCCATTAAATTTCGCATAAACTCCAGAAGTTAGGTATCTATGAGAGGAGAAATATCTTCAGATCCTAAGTCTTAAGTATTGAGTTTCTAACCCATTTGAGATTACATTCCTAATCATAGGACTATTACCTATTAACCATGAAGTCCAATAATTGAGTTGTTCATGCCCATAATTCCGCATGAACATTATAAGTCGAACAGTCTTGAGATAAGAAGTATCTTTGAGTCCTTGAGTTGAGTAGTTCATGCTCATAATTCCGCATGAACCCTCTAAGTTGAGCATTCTTGAAGTGGGTAGTATTATTGAAGTTCTTGAGTTCCAAGTGTTGAGTTCTATCTATGGTTATTGAAAACCTTTCATTGAGCCGTTCACGTCCATAATTCGGTGTGAACCATATTTTAAGAAGCCTTTTACAAACGTTTTAACTTTGTTTTAAGACTTACGTTTTGAGTTAAGCAAAGAGTAAAGAGTAAAGAGTTGAGTTCATTTCTTCAAAAGAGTATATCGAGACTATGTATTCCCAAAGAGTAAATGTTTTCACATTTAAACAAGAGGAAACTGAGATTTCAAAAGAGCCTTTGAGCTAGTTTTTCAGTAAAGAGGAAACTATGATTTCCAAGAGAGCTTTTAAGCTAAGTTTTGAGTAATTATCTCAAACCAAAGAAAGAATTTTGTTTTTACAAACATATGAGCTAAGTACGTTTTGGGACTAGTATTGAGCACCGATATGGGGATGCGAGTTCAGATAATTCAAGTCTCGATAAACTATGTTGCCATCATGGGTATTAATGGGTCATACTTTTTAGATGATCATATAAGTTAAGCTAGTGGATCCACTAAGTTAAAGTGTTCTATATGATGACAAAGTATATGATAGTTCTGGCAGCGTGGGTAAGACGTTGTATCACCACTTAGGCTCATAGTGGTGGTTGTTGGTTAGAGAATCTCCCACAGAAACTATATTACTTTATTATATAAGTAAAGTTGAGTCTTTTATTGCATTTTCTTTAACGAACTAAGTTGTTTTACTCTTTTATAAAGCTTTTCATATATTGCATATGTATTGTTGCTTTATATTGAGTTGAGTACCTAGAGTTGAGTACTCAGAGTCGAATGTCATATCTTTGAGTTGAGTATCTTATCCTTGAGTACTTCTGAGTTGAGTAAGTTGAGTAGTTTTGAGTATTCCTTGAGTTGAGTAAGTTTGAGAAGAGGTAAGTATGTTTTCTTTTTATCAAGTTTCCAGTTTATGCTTATGTTTTAGAATTTCCCTTACATGCTCGTACATTCCACATACTGAGCCATTTGGCCTGGATCTTCTCATGATGCAGACACATGTATTTAGGATCATCAACAGGAGCTTCATTGATACATCCGGGAGTTCAAGTTAGCTATGATGAGCCTCTTTATTTTCGGAGGATTTCATTTACTTTTCAGTTTAGTCAGGATGACGTGGGTCTTGTCCCGACTTCTATCTTTATCAGTTAGAGGCTTCATAGATAGTCAATATAGTTGAGAAGTATGTATTATTCATTTATTGTTATTAAATGTTTTAAAGCCTAAAGTTGCCTTTTTTATGGCGAGTTGTATATATTTTATTAAACATAGTTTTCTTTAGACTTAAAGTTGGTATTTAAGTTTTATGAACTCTTATTTCAGTTTTTAAGCTTTGTATGCTTGAATCTGTTTTCCGCTTGTAGTTGGCCATGATGAGGGTTCGCTAGGGGACCAACAATGGTTCTTGAGTGCCGGCCACATCCAGGGTGTAGACTCGGGTCGTGACAGGTATGATAATTAATAAGTCCACAAATATATTTTACTTTAAATGCTCAATGCAATCTCTTTCATAACCACCATCAAGAAAAATATATTATTTTACATAGTTTATTAAATCTCAAGCAAGGTTTCTACTTATTAACTTTATATTTATAAGATTTTTTAATGTACGAGTGTATGCATGAGTGGTTTTCATGAGATTATTTACTATTTTAAACTAATTATTATTTTAATTTTATTTTATGTGTAGCTAAAATGAATACTTTCATCAACAACAACAACAACAACAAGAAAGTAGAGTTCATAATGGGAGCAATAGGAACAGGAAAATCTCATCTCTTTGTTGACCTTCCCACCCATTTTCGAGGAGAAATAATCAACTCGAACAAAATGCAAGAATTTAAGGGACTTGAAATCGTGACCAAAAAGACCACACACGCTGAGAAACAAGGTGTACGACACTATTTGCTAGGTATACATATTTGAAAAAGACATTCTTTTGTGATTCCTTTATTTTAATGTGAATATTAATTAACAGTTATTTTGTTTCACAAATTTTTAGGTGAAATTGAGCCAGATTCCAACTACACGGCCGAAGATTTCTGTCTGAAGTCCATTGTCTACATAGAATTTTTTTTGAAGACTCAATGTGTTCCAATTATTGTTGGAGGGTCAAATTTGTATATTGAAAAACTTGTGGATGACCCTGTGTTCATGTTCAAATATAAGTATGACAGTTGCTTTATTTGGATTGATGTAGAGCAATCAGTCTTGAACCGTAGAGTTGACACGAGGGTTGATGAAATGGTCAATGCAGGTAGTTTTTGTAGTTATTTTATATATGAATCAAAATATAATAATGACTCTAACTAAAACTTTTCTTATATAGTTTTCTTAATAATACTTTTGGTTTTCAAATATATGTTCACCTAAATAAAACTATTCTTAAATTTAAGTTGCCTGCAGGGCTGGTGGATGAGGTGCGGCAAATTTTCAATCCAGATGTAGATTACACCAAAGGAATCCGACGGTCCATTGGTGTCCCTGAAATGGCCAAATATTTAAGGGAAGAAAAAATATAGACGGAGATGATGAATCAAAGAAGTTGATTTTTCAAGCTTCAATTTCAAGTATCAAGCGTAGTACTCGTATATTAATTTGTAACCAACTTGAAAAGATTTAACGATTAATAAATGAGAAAATGTGACCGGTGCATCATATTATTGCTTCTGACGTTTTCAAAGAAGATAGAAAAGAAGCTGTTGACGAAGCATGGAGGAATATTGTTTTGCAACCACGCCTACATATTGCCAAAAGATTTCTAAAAAATGATGATCACAATATCAGTATTGAGTGTACATAAACTATCATTATCTCTTTCTTGCGTTAATTTGTCTCTTGGTCACTTTAATTTTTGACCTATTTTGTACAATTTGTATTGAACTACATATATATATATATATATATATATATATATATATACTATTCTTGTCTGTAAAAACATTGTTATTTATAGAACAAATATTTAAGCTTTATAAAAATATTTATTTGAAGGTCCGATCCAAGCCCAAGCGCCAAGTCCAAATCCAAGTCCTAGTCTTTGATATTTAATATATATATTAATATAAATACGTACCTACACAATTACATGAGATCATTCTTAATGTCAGTGTAATAGAGTGAAAAAATAAATGACTATAAATGTTTGGAAAGATTCTAACCTTAAAGAATATTCTTAACTCCAAATTAAAATTGTTACATAGACAAAGAAGAGAAAATAATAAATTTGCAATCTATAGGTAAGGATCATTTAAGGAAATATATTCTACCTAATTCAATAACGATGATGGAAGCTTCATTCAATAAAACATTTATCTATTATTACATGCTGCACAAGCAAATATAAATAATTGTAATTGAAATAGTTATCGATAACTGTTCCTTCCCTTCTAATTGAATTAGACTTAGCACTTATGACGTGTTGTTAAATAGTGTATGAATTGACGCATTATCACTTGAATGTATTCCTTGAGAAATATTATTGAGTTCTTTGTACAATCCTTTTGAAATCCATATTTTCGTCAATCTTGTATGTGATCTCATAACAATGTGTATTATAGAAACTTCATCCTAAAATTATTTAAGCCTAATCACCCAAATTCAAGATGACATATTTGTAGGTTTTTTTCAAGAATTATTCTGTACCTAAAAGATATGATTTTTTTTTAAAATTTGGTATATACTAATTCATAAGTTCATAATCACATTTATACTATAAAAGTCCAGTTATATGTGATATCTAAACAATGTACATTTGATAACTTTATCCTAAAATTATTTACTTGTCATAACCAAAATTCCAGTTGACATATCTATACATTTTTCAAAAGTTGTTGATCTTATCCTAAAAGATATCAATATTTCAGAATATGGTATGATAATTAATAAGTCCACAAATACATTTTACTATTAATGCTTAATGCAATCTCTTTCATAACCACCATCAAGAAAAATATATTATTTTACATAGTTTATTACATCTCAAGCAAGGTTTCTACTTATTAACTTTATATTTATATGATTTTTTAATGTATGAGTGTATGCATGAGATTATTTACTATTTTAAACTAATTATTATTATAATTTTATTTTATGTGTAGCTAAAATGAATACTTTCATCAACAACAAGAACAACAAGAAGAAAGTGGTGTTCATAATGGGAGCAACAGGAACGGGAAAATCTCGTCTCTCTGTTGACCTTGCCACCCATTTTCGAGGAGAAATAATCAACTCGGACAAAATGCAAGTATTTAAAGGACTTGAAATTGTGACCAACAAGATCACACACGCTAAGAAACAAGGTGTACGACACTATTTGCTAGGTATACATATTTGAAAAAGACATTCTTTTGTGATTCCTTTATTTTAATGTGAATGTTAATTGATAGTTATTTTGTTTCACAAATTTTTACGTGAAATTGAGCCAGATTCCAACTTCACGGCCGAAGATTTCTGTCTGAAGTCCATTGTCTACATAGAATTTTTTTTGAAGACTCAATGTGTTCCAATTATTGTTGGAGGGTCAAATTCGTATATTGAAAAACTTGTGGAAGACCCTGTGTTCATGTTCAAATATAAGTATGACAGTTGCTTTATTTGGATTGATGTAGAGCAATCAGTCTTGAACCGTAGAGTTGACACGAGGGTTGATGAAATGGTCAATGCAGGTAGTTTTTGTAGTTATTTTATATATGAATCAAAGTTTAATAATGGCTCTAACTAAAACTTTTCTTATATAGTTTTCTTAATAATACTTTTGGTTTTCAAATATATTGTAACACCCCGTATTCGAAAATAGACCAGATTGCAGATTTATGGTGTTTCAGGTGGCACTCACGGCACCATCCACGGACTGTAGATGCACTCACGGTCGGTCCTACAGGTCCGTGGTTCGTGATAGAAAACTTCCCAAAACTGAGTCAGAAAATTTGGCTAAGTGTTGACCCACGGCCGGACTTACGGTCCGTAGGTCAGGTCACGGATTGTAGTTCGTGTCTGTGGATCGATGCCCCAAAAGCCCAGCTTCAGTCCTAATTGACGGTTGACCTGCATGGACCGTCAATCGATCCACGGTCCGTAGGTCTGACCGTAGATGAGGATCAACAGCCAGTTAGCTGAAAAATTTTAATGGATTAACTTCAGATGGTCATAACTTTTAACACAAAAAGAATTGTGTGTTCCATGACCTATTATATGATAGATAATTGAATTAACTTTCTAACGCCACCGATTTTGCTAATATCCAACCTCCAAGTAAAAAGCTATGCTCATTTTAGTGAAGCCCTGTCGGGCAGACTCGATTAATAGATCCAATCTGCGGACCGTCGATTGAATGATGACCCGTCAGTCCAATCCGTCGATCACTCCGACAGTAGTTAAGTCAGGGGTTTTTTGGTCTTTTCCTATTTCGTTTAACCCCTAAGATATGTTGTTTAAACCCTAAATCATGAGGTTTTAGTCAGTTTAAGCCTGGAAACATAACTAGAACTTACCTTAGTCAAAATCATTAATCAAACTTAGAAAATTAGAAGCAAGAGAGGAGAAAAAGGTGAAGAACCCTAGTTCAAGAATACAACAAGGTTCCATCAGTTCTAGCCCCAAAATTGAAAGATTTCTCCGTGGAATTCGTCACCAGGTATGTGGGATTTTCACTAATGGGTTCCTTTCAGCCATTAGGTCCCTAGAATTCAGTCAGATTCTTGATTCCATGATTATGAATAGACCTAGGGTTTCTAGAATTACAGCTGATCATCATGAATTAGTTATTTAAATGTTCCAAATCAGATTATCATGTTATTGCTCAATTTATCACATGAATTTCAAAACCCTAGATTCTTGAATTACGCATGCTAGGACAGATATTTCAGTATTCAGTTTTACATGCCTCAGTTTATGAATGCATCATTATCAGATTAATTATTGCATTCTCAGTTTGCATGTTCAGTCGAGCTATCTAGTATTTACAGAAATTCAGTCATAACCAGGTAACCACTTAATTCATTGGGAGTAGCATAATACCGAGTTGGACGAGGGTTCAGCGTACCCATATAGTCCCAGAACTATAAACCACGTAGGTGTAAGTCCCCTCTGTGGGTAACATCAGTTTAGTGATCACGCTAGCATGACTCTATACCTCTGGCAGGGTATATTGGGTCCTCTCAATGGGGAGTATACATCGGACTCCATATTTAGCTCATGTGGTTTTATGTCGGTTATTAGTAACTCCCACAGTTCAGTCAGATTCTATTGCATTGACCATTTATCAGTATATTCAGTATTCAGTCTCAACATGATATAAATTGGTCATTGTATTCAGTTAGCTCAGCATTCAGTATCTATATCATGTTCAAATTATTTCATTGCTTTATTACTTTGTTCAGTTATATGTTATTTCAGCTTTACTCTATCCTGCATGCTCAGTACCTTTCAAGTACTGACGCATACGTGCGCTACATCTTCTCGTGATGTAGGTTCAGGTTCTCAGCATCTAGATCATGCTTAGATCGGTTCCCGATCTTCAGTTCAGCAACATCAGTGGTGAGACCTCATTCTTCGAGGACTAGTGACATGTTTACCTTTATCGCTTTTAGTCCTTTAGTTTCAGTTTTATTAGACCTAGTTGGGGCATGTCCCAACATTTTTAGTTAGTTTAGAGGCTTATTTCTGACATAGTTAGATTCAGCTTAGTATTGAGTTAATAACTTCTTTGTATTAAACTCATCAGTTTTCACATATCTCAGTTATAGTATATGGGTATTCCCCATCTCTTCAGTTTATTTCTGATTTAGCTTCCGCATCAGTTTATTATCTTTAGTATGCTCATGATCATGCCAGCAGGGTTAGCTTAGGATCACTTGTGGTCCTAGGTCCCGTGTCCACGTCTCGGGGGGGGGGGGGGGTAGCTTGGGGAGTGACATATATTTATGTTGCATGCAGGGCTGGTGGATGAGGTGCGGCAAATTTTCATTCCAGATGCAGATTACACCAAAGGAATCCGACGGTCCATTGGTGTCCCTGAAATGGCCAAATATATAAGGGAAGAAAAAAAATATAGACGGAGATGATGAATCAAATAATATGATTCTTCAAGCTTCAATTTCAAGCATCAAGCGTAATACTCGTATATTAATTTATAACCAACTTGAAAAGATTCAACGATTAATAAATGAGAAAATGTAATCGGTGCATCATATTATTGCTAATGACGTTTTCAAAGAAGAAAGAAAAAAAGTTGTTGACGAAGCGTGGAGGATTATTGTTTTACAACCATGCCAACATATTGTGAAAAGATTTCTCAAAAATGATGATCACAATATTAGTATCGAGTGTACATAAACTATCATTATCTCTACCTTGTGTTATTTTGTCTCTTGGTCACTTTAATTTTTGACCTACTTTGTACACTTTGTATCGAACTACAAATATATATACTATTCTTGTCTTTAAAAACATTGATATTTATAGAGAAAATATTTAAGCTTTATAAAAATATTTATTTTAAGGTCCGATCCAAGCACAAGCGCCAAGTCCAAATCCAAGTCCAAGTCTTTGATATTTAATATATATTAATATAAATACGTACTTACACAATTACATGAGATCATTCTTTAATAGAGTTAAAAAATAAATGACTATAAATGTTTGGGAAGATTCTAACCTTAAAAATTTTTAAAGAATAAAATTCTTAACTCCAAATTTAAAATTGTTACATAGACAAAGAAGAGAAAATAATAAATTTGTAATCTATCGGTAAGGATCATTTACGGAAATATATTCTACCTAATTCAATCACGATGATGGAAGCTTCATTCAATAAAGCATTTATCTATTATTACATGCTGCACAAGTAAATATAAATAATTGTAATTAAAATATTTATCGATAATTGTTCCTCCCCTTCTAATTGAATTAGACTTAGCACTTATGACGTGTTGTTAAATAGTGTATGAATTGACGCTTTATCACTTGAATGTATTCCTTGAGAAATATTATTGAGTTATTTGTACAATCCTTTTGAAATCCATATTTTCGTCAATCTTGTATGTGATCTCATAACAATGTGCATCTAGAAACTTCATCCTAAAATTATTTAAGCCTAATCACCCAAAATCAAGCTAACGTATTGGTAGGTTTTTTTCAAGAATTATTCTTAACCTAAAAGATATGATTTTTTAAAATTTTTTGTATATACCAATTCATAAGTTCATAATCACATTTATACTATAAATGCCAGTTATATGCGATCTACAAACAATGTACATTTGATAACTTTATCCTAAAATTATTTACTTGTCATTACCAAAATTCAAGTTGACATATCTATACATTTTTCAAAAGTTATTGATCTTAGCTTAAAAGATATCAGTATTTCTGAATATGGTATGATAATTAATATGTCCACAAATACATCTTACTATAAATGATCAATGCAATCTCTTTCATAACCACCTTCAAGAAAAATATATTAATTTACATAGTTTATTACATTTCAAGCAAGGTTTCTAGTTATTAACTTGATATTTATAAGATTTTTTAATGTATGAGTGTATGCATGAGTGGTTTTCATGAGATTATGTACTATTTTAAACTAATTATTATTATAATTTTATTTTATTTGTAGCTAAAATGAATACTTTCATCAACAACAACAACAAGAAGAAAGTGGTGTTCATAATGGGAGCAACAGGAACGGGAAAATCTCGTCTCTCTGTTGACCTTGCTACCCCATTTCGAGGAGAAGTAATCAACTCGGACAAAATGCAAATATTTAAGGGACTTGAAATCGTGACCAACAAAATCACATACTCTGCGAAACAAGGTGTACGACACTATTTGCTAGGTATACATATTTGAAAAAGACTTTCGTTTGTGATTCCTTTATTTTAATGTGAATATTAACTGACAGTTATTTTGTTTCACAAAATTTTTAGTTGAAATTGAGCTACATTCCAACTTCACGGCCGAAGATTTTTGTCTGAAATCCATTGTCTACATAGAAATTTTTTTGAAGACTCAATGTGTTCCAATTATTGTTGGAGGGTCAAATACGTATATTGAAAAACTTGTGGAAGACCATGTGTTCATGTTCAAATATAATTATAACAGTTCCTTTATTTGGATTGATGTAGAGCAATAAGTCTTGAACCGTAAAGTTGACACGAGGGTTGATGAAATGGTCAATGCATGTAGTTTTTGTAGGTTTTTTATATATGAATCAAAATGTAATAATGACTATAACAAAACTTTTCTTATATAGTTTTCTTAATAATTCTTTTGGTTTTCAGATATATGTTCACCTAAATAAAACTATTGTTAAATATATGTTGCATGTAGGGCTGGTGGATGAGGTGCGTCAAATTTTCATTCTAGATGCAGATTACACCAAAGGAATCCAATGGTCCATTAGTGTCCCTGAAATGGCCAAATATTTAAGGGAAGAAAAAAATATAGACAGAGATGATGAATCAAAGAAGATGATTCTTCAAGCTTCAATTCCAAGTATCAAGCGTACTACTCGTATATTAATATGTAACCAACTTGACAAGATTCAACCATTAACACAGGATAAAATGTGGCCGGTGCATCATATTAGTGCTACTGACATTTTCAAAGAAGATGGAAAAGAAGTTGTTGTCGAAGCATGGAGGAATACTGTTTTGCAACCATGCCTAGATATTGTGAAAAAATTTCTCAAAACTGATGGTCACAATATTAGTTTTGAGTGTACATAAACTATCATTTTCTCTATCTTGTGTTATTTTGTCTCTTGGTCACTTTAATTTTTGACCTATTTTGTGCACTTTGTATCGAACTACAGATATACATACTATTATTTTCTGTAAAAACATTGTTATTTATAGAGCAAATATTTAAGCTTTATAAAAATATTTATTTTAATGCCCGATCCAAGCCCAAGCGCCAAGTCCAAATCCAAGTCCAAGTGTTTGATATTTGATATATATTAATATAAATACGTACTTACACAATTACATGAGATCATTCTTAATGACGAGGTAATAGAGTGAAAAAATAAATGACTATAAATGTTTAGGAAGATTCTAACCTTAAAGAATTTTAAAGAATAAAATTCTTGACTCCAAATTTAAAATTGTTACATAGACAAAGAAGAGAAAATAATAAATTTGCAATCTATTGGTAAGAATCATTTAAGGAAATATATTCTACCTAATTCAATCACGATGATGGAAGCTTCATTCAATAAAACATTTATCTATTATTACATGCTTCACAAGTAAATATATATAATTGTAATTGAAATAGTTATCGATAATTGTTCCTCCCCTTCTAATTGAATTAGACTTAGCACTTATGACGTGTTGTTAAATAGTGTATGAATTGACGCACTATCATTTGAATGTATTCCTTGAGAAATATTATTGAGTTCTTTGTACAATCCTTTTGAAATCCATATTTTCGTCAATCTTTTATGTGATCTCATAACAATGTGCATCTAGAAACTTCATCCAAAAATTATTTAAGCCTAATAACCCAAATTCAAGATGACGTATTTGTAAATTTTTTTCAAAAATTATTCTTAACCTAAAAGATATGACTTTTAAAAAAATTTGGTATATACCAATTCTTAAGTTTATAATCACAGTTATACTATAAATGCCCAGTTATATGCGATCTCCAAACAATGTACAGTTGATAACTTTATCCTAAAGTTATTTACTTGTCATTACCAAAATTCCAGTTGACATATCTATACATTTTTCAAAAGTCATTGATCTTATACAATCTGTTTCATAATCACCATCAAGAAAAATATATTATTTTACATAGTTTATTACATCTCTAGCAAGGTTTCTACTTATTAACTTTATATTTATAAGATTTTTTAATGTATGAGTGTATGCATGAATGACTTTCATGAGATTATTTACTATTTTAAACTAATTATTATTATAATTTTATTTTATGTGTAGCTAAAATGAATACTTTCATCAACAACAACAACGTGAAAGTGGTTTTCATAATGGGAGCAACAGGAACGGGAAAATCTCGTTTCCCTGTTCACCTTGCCACCCATTTTCAAGGAGAAATAATCAACTCAAACAAAATGCAAGTATTTAAGGGACTTGAAATCATGACCAACAAGATCACACACGCTGAGAAACAAGGTGTACGACACTATTTTCTAGGTATACATATTTGAAAAAGACATTCTTATGTGAAACTTTAATCTTATATATACTTAAAGATATAAAAATAATTGAATTAAGAAGAATCATATGGGAAAAAATAGTTAATGATAACGAATCAGAAGATATATTGAACCAACAATGGTATGAAATAGACCTACATGATTTAGACTACGAAAGAATAGAATTGTACGATTTAGAAATAAATTCAAACTAGAATGAACTATGAATATTTACAATATTGGACAGAATCTATAAAAGATATAAAACTATTAGAACAATTAATGGAGGAAAATTTATATATGTACCAAAAAACCCAAGATATGTTATATCTAGAATATATCATAAATAATATTAATGAAATATTTAGATTAAAATAACTATCGAAGGAGTATTATAATAAATATTATTACATTTTACCTTGAATTTTGAATTAAGGTATGTTTAGCTTATTCATCTATGGGTTCTTCCACCCATAGTGTCCCTTAGAATTTCCCCAAATTTGTGAAGAAGAACCCCAATCTAAGTTAGGGTTTCTTCCAATGTGTGGGTTTTGTTGGGTATGATTCCAATTGGTTGGATAATACTTATGTATGCTTAATTTAGTATTGATCCATGATATTATGATGAATTTAAGTCAGTTCCGTGGTTACCCTAGTCTAATTGATGAAGTTGAATTATGTGGGCTATTGCCATGGAAGGTGAAATGAAGGTCAAAGTGATCTTCTAGAATTGATGCTTTAACTAGTAATTGTCTAAGGCTAGAAACCTATATATATGAATTGAAGTAGAATAATGTGAATATAATGGGTCTTGATTGGTAATGCTTGAGATTGATCTTACATGATGACTTATGACTAGAATCTCTTGATAATGTGGACTGTGTTGAGAATTGCTTAAGAAGAAGCTTATGCCTTGAATGTCTTGTAATCTAGATATGAATAAGGATAGAATGAAGTAAAGCTTTGAGAGTAAGGCTTGTAGTCATGCATGTTGAATCACTAGGGCTTTGAGAGTGAAGTCAATGTGATGAATAGAAGTCTAATAAGTAGAATTGTGGTGAAAGGCCTATACTCACCTAACCTACCTTATGAATGCTTGAAAGTATAAAGTTATAGAATCACTTGAACATGGACTTGTTGTCAAGGACATCCTTTCATGAGACATGAATGTTAAGCAAGGCTTAATAGTGAAATCTTGGGGTGTATGCTTTACCCCAAGTGGGTATTGACAATGAGATGGAGTGTCACACAAGAGAGGGTCCGGGCTTCAAGTTGAAAGGAGAACCACACCTAGTTGATGTAAGGACTATCAAAGTTAAAGAGGGAACTCTTACATAGTAGAGTGTGGGTTTTCCCAAAGTTAGGTCTCATGAGATGGAAGCCTCCACATAGTTGAGTTAAGGTTTCTAGTAGCAATATCCATATCCAATGAACCAAGACATGCTTGAAGAAACATCTCATAGTGTTCAAAAGCATAAATGAACTAAGACTTACTTAATGAAGTACCTCATAGTGTTCAAGAGTATAAATGGACTTAAACATGCTTAAAGTAGTATCTCATAAGGTCCATGTCGATAATGAACTTAGACATGCTTAAAGAAGTGTCTCATAGGGTTCAACCTAATAATGAACTAAGATGAGTTTAAGGGAGTACCTCCTATTGTTCTAAAGTTAAAGAGAGGAACTAGGTTCCAAACCAAGAAGTGTTAGTATGAGGACCTAAAAGTAGTACTTAGCATGAATAGTATTATGGGATGTTATTCATGCATTGCACAAGTATGACTTAGGGTTATTAAAGAAAGAGTCTATTAAGTGATGTATATTGAGATAGGATGGTGCTATAGTTGTTTTCCATGATATGATTGACTAAGGATGGTAGTTTCCTTGTCTATATGAAGTAAACTAAAGTTTGAAACGAAAGGAGTGTAAGTATGACTATGTTGACTTCAAGGTTATGCTTAGTTTGAATGGTATTATGGGATGCCTTTCATGCATTGCACAAGTGTGCTTTGAGGTTACTTGGGAGTATAGTGTTCTTATGATATGAAAACCTAAATCTTGACTAGGAATGTGAACTATGCCCTAGAATGACCAAAAACAAGGTATTTAGTTTGGATGGTACTATGGGATGCCATTCATGCATTGCACAAGTATGCTTTGAGGTACCTTGTAAAGTAGTTCTCTTATAATATGAAAGACTAGGGGTTGAAGAATGTTAGTATGAAGATCTAAGTAAGGACTATGCCATGAGCATGATTTATCTTCTATGCTCATTAACTATGTCTTATGTTGACTTATGATTATATGGTGCTTATGTTGGAGATTGTGCTATGACTATGTTATTATCTCTTATGCTTATGTCTTATTTTGACTAACCATTTTGTGATGCCCATATGATGTTGTGCTAGCTGTCATACTTGGTACATTTTGTACTAACACATACTTTGCCTACATTCTAATCAAATGTAGGGTTTCGGAGTTTGAGTTCCTTTGGAGGCTAGGTTTCTAAGGTGCAAGAAGAGTTGAAAATTTGGTGAGTCCTCATAGCTTTGAGGACAAACCCATTATTTCCCTTATGTCATTTCACTATGTTTTAGAGTTTTATATGGGTTGCGTCCCAAGAGTTTTATTCAAAAGTTTTATAGATGGTTTGTGACAAAAGTCTAGTAAAAGACTTCCACTCGCTTTTATGAAAAGTATTCGATTATATGGATAAAAGTGTTTTTGAAATTTCTGTACTTTTCTACTATCTTATGTTATGATATGCTAAGGGCTTGTATGAGACCCCTTCGGGGTCAAGTACGTCATGTTACACCTAGGGGGTACCCTTGGGTCGTGATAAACTTGGTAATCAGAGCACAAGGTCTAGAATAGTTATAGAATTGTCTCAAACCACGTTTAGTAGAGTCTTGTTCATAAATGTGAAGCGCTCCACATTTATGAATATGATGCTATTGGATGCTTAGGAAATCTCACTTCTTCATTCTCTAAGTCATGCTGATATACTGTGAGTTTACGGTATTTCTAATACATTTAACTTATAAGTTGTGTGTGTCTAGGACCTTATCGTATTGGTTTTTATGTGTTTTATTATGTTTTTGCAGGAAAGATGTTCAAGCGTAGAAGTATTGAGACAACTGATCAAATTGCAAAAAAAGAGCATTCACGGAGCCGATCTACGAACCGTAGGTCCATTGACGGTCCGTAGGTTATGATCGTAGATCAGCAGCCAAGGGACGGATGACAAATCAGGGAAATCTGACCAAGTGTGGAATCACGGTGTCAATCGACGGTCCGTATATCATCCTACGGACCGTACTATCAAATCGTAGAAAGAGACAGAGAGGGTTCCAGTACCTGATTTTTTTGAAGATTCTAAGTATGGAGCTACGGAGGGGATTGACGGACCGTGGATCAATCTACGGACCGTACTGTCTGTCCGTCGTTTGCTGCAGAGAGGCTGATTTTTGAGAGCTCAAATATTTTCTAAGTCCTGGCTTATGGAAGGGACTTACGGACCGTAGATCCATCGACGGTCCGTAAGTCAATCTCGTGGATTGAAGACGCGTACCTGAACAGACTTTCCTTAAATTGTTTCCTTTTTAAATTAGGATTTGTTTTTCTATAAATAGGGCATGTAAACCTCGTTTTTCGGGGTTAGAGATTATTATTCTAGTTTTACTTTTGACTTTGGAGATTGAATTATAATTTTTGCAATTATTAATTATACAAGTTCGTTTTGAAGATTTTTGGCTTCGCAACTCAAGTTGAATTTCTGGATTTATTATTCTCTTTACGTAAGTTCATGATTTTTTTAATCTAAAATTATGAATTGTGTTCTTGCTGATATGAGTAACTAAATCCACAACTAGGGTTGTGGGAACCATGAGCGATTAACAAAATATGAATAGTAACTAAGCAATTCGTGAATAGTGTTTTGCATGTATTGATAATTCTTTCGTTTAGAAGTCTTTTTTAACGGTGGCCAACGTTAGAACTCGCCTTGTTGCTACTTGGCGGATCAAGGAGGTAATCAACAAGAAAAGAATTATCAACATAGATTTAGTGTGATACTATCTAATAGACTAGTGTCGATTGGTGCGAAGTAATAACTAATCCAAACATCGATTATGATGTCTAATATGAGGTAAAGGTAAGGGTTAGTAAAGTATACACACGTAGCCGGATCAAGGTGCTGGGTGAAATTCTCTAGATGCCGGATCAAGGATTTAGAGATACCTAACTTATCACTTTGCATGTAATACACTAGGAAAGGATTGTCATTACTAGAATTATTGCGTTATGAGCTTATGGGGAACACGTATGCCCTAGTTATTTCTCTCATCTTGATAACAACCAAAAATTGATTTTTGTCTGATTACTGATTGCTTTACTAAATTCTTATTATTTGTTTCATACACACAAACCCCCCCATAATTGTCGGTTAAAGTAAAGTCTAAACCATTTTTCCTTGTGGGATCGACCCCAACCTACAAGTTGGGTTCTTTACTTGATAACGATCGCTTATACTTCTGTAAGGAAGTGTAATTTGAGCGTATCAAATTTTGGCGCCGCTGCCGGGGAAATTTTGGCTTTTAGATTTATTTTAACTACATTATTGAACGTTAGTCAAATATTTCCGTATTTTACTTTTTCTTTTTATTTTTGTCTCTCTCAGGTTCTACCTCTAGTGTATGCCAAGTACACGGAGTCAGGGGGAACCACTTACTCCTTACGATCCAGAGCTAAGCCGCACTTTACGAAGAATGAATATTCCAAGAGGTCAAATTAATCCTATCGGAGGAAATCTGGATGATGCAGAGGATTTACAACAGCGAGAGGGTAGTAGGTGGTGACAACCGTGCTCCAAATGAAAATCGATTGGGAGATCCACTGAGGGCGCAAGATCCACTAGGCCCACGACAATATGACAACTATCGAGGCGACTTGAACATAGAAAACTCTGATGGACCCATTGTCCTACCTCCTTTACCTCCAGGGCACACATTTGTGGTGACGAGCAGTTTGATGCAGATGCTTACCTCTATCGAGGACAGGATAATAACAATAAAGCGGTTCTTGACACTATTGCTGGGGGTTCATATGGTGATTGTTCATATGCACAGATTTCTAAAAAATTAGAAAGGATCTCTCGCAACAATAAAACATGGAGCACTAGGAGAGCAGATACTGGGAGAAACACATTTGCCGTTCATAATGCAACTATTAACTCTGCAGATGATATTCATGAGGAGATGGCTCAGATGAGGACAGAGTTGGGGTTGGTACTGAAGCATGTGAGCGGAGGAGCAGAAAAGGTAAATGCTGTGAACTACTTGACAAGAACTCCACCACCACCGCCTGAGGAGTGCTACTATGAAGAGGACACTTATGCGGTGAATGATCAGACGGGGGGTTTCCGACCAAACGCCCAAGGATCCAACACGGAAAAATGGCGCCAAGGTCAAGGAAACCAAGGTCGGAACTATGGAAATTACAACCGAGAGGGTCATTATGTCAGGGATGGGAACTTCAATCGCGACAATAACTATAACAGGAACAATTATGGCAACAGAAACGATCGGGTTGGACCCTATGTTCCCACTCAAAATCGAGAATCTGGTGCTAGGGAAGCTGGAGGTAATTTGGCGCGGATTGAAGATATGATGCAAAAGATGATGAGAAGGTTTGATGCAACTGATGAGAACGTGAAGGAGATACAAAACGACTTATCTGGCATTGGTCAAAAGGTTGATGCCTATGCAGTGTCAATAAAGCATCTGGAGCAGCAGATGACTCAGTTGTCTACTATAGTGAACCCACGTCAACCTAGCACTCTTCCTAGCAATACCATCCAGAATCCTAAAAATGATGGTCATTGCATGACAATCACTACTCGAGGAGGTAAGCAAACCATAGATCCACCTATGCTGTCTATGGTGGAGACCCAGATTAGAAAAACAGATGATGTGGTGAAAGTTAGAGAGGAGTCTGAGACTGCGACAGAACAAGAAGTTGAGATACCTCAGAAAGTGGTCCCCATACCTAGACCACCACCACCTTTTCCACAGAGGTTAGTGAAGAAGACTGAAGATGGTAAATATCGCAGGTTTATCACTATGTTGAAGCAGCTTTCTATCAATGTTCCTCTGATAGAAGCATTGGAGCAAATGCCTGGGTATGCCAAGTTTATGAAAGATCTGGTGACAAAGAAAAGGTCTGTGAGCTTTGAAGATGATGACAGATTGCAGCATTGTAGTGCTATTGCTACAAGATCTCGGGTGCGAAGAAGGAAGACCCCGGTGCTTTCACGATCCCATGTACTATAGGGTTGCTACACTTTGGTAAGGCATTGTGTGATCTTGGTGCTAGCATCAACCTCATGCCTTTGTCTATTTACAAGAAGTTGGGCCTAGGGGACCCAAAGCCAGCTGCAATGCGGTTATTAATGGCTGATCGGACTGTGAAGAGGCCCATAGGTGTGCTCTATGATGTGTTAGTGAAAGTGGAGTCCTTCATCTTTCCAGCAGATTTTGTGATTCTTGACTGTAAGATCGATTTTGAGGTTCCCATCATCCTTGGGAGACCATTTCTTGCTACAGGGCACGCGTTGGTTGATATGGAAAAGGGACAGATAAAATTCAGATTAAACAATGAAGAAGCGACTTTCAACATCTGTAGGTCCATGAAGCGGAAATGGGGAGCTCCAAACAGTATCTGCCATCACCTACAGAGTGGAGAGTGGGTCAGAAGCACAGATTGAAGAGCGACTAGGTGTCGAGGCACTTGCAGCGATTATGATGAATTTCGATAGTGATGGTATTGAAGAATATAATGAGTTGGTGGCTGCACTTGATAAGCATGAATACCGGTCCAAACCAAAGAAGTATGAGCTTGACATGAAGAATCGCGAGTCCCCACCCACAAGACCATCTATTGAGGAGGCACCAAAATTGGAGCTTAAGGCTCTACCACCGCACTTGAGGTATGTATACTTGGGCGAAGAAAATACTTTGCCGGTCATCATTGCGGCGAGATTTGAGTTCAAGGCAAGAAGAGTGTTTGGTGACCGTATTAAAGAGATTCAAGCGAGCTATTGGGTGGACTATTGCGGATATTATTGGGATCCCCCGGATTTGCTCTCATAAAATCCAACTCATGCCGAGCATAAGCCCAAAAGATTGAGCACCAAAGAAGATTAAATCCACCTATACAAGAGGTAGTTAAAAAGGAGATCATAAAGTGGCTTGATGCAGGAGTCATCTATCCCATTGCAGATAGTAGTTGGGTATGCCCTGTGCAGTGTGTACCCAAGAAGGGAGGTATGACTGTTGTTCCAAATCAAAAGAATGAGCTTGTTCCAATGAGGCCCGTTATTGGATGGAGAGTTTGCATGGATTATCGGAGTTGAATGCATGAACTGAAAAGATCACTTCCCCATGCCATTCATGGACCAGATGTTGGATAGACTTGCAGGAAAGGGGTGGTATTGTTTTCTTGATGGGTATTCTGGCTACAATCAAATTTCTATAGCTCCAAAAGATCAAGAGAAGACCACCTTCACTTGTCCATATGAGACTTTTGCTTTCAAACGGATGCCTTTTGGGTTGTGTAATGCTCCAGCAACCTTCCAGAGGTGTATGATGTCGATATTTTCGGATATGGTGGAGGATGCTATTGAAGTGTTCATGAATGATTTTTCAGTTGTCGGTGACTCCTTTGACCATTGTCTAGATAATCTGGCCGAAGTGCTTAAAAGATGTGAAGACTGCAACTTGGTGCTGAATTAGGAGAAGTGTCATTTCATGGTGAAAGAAGGTATATTGTTGGGTCATCGCATTTCTGAGAAAGGTATTGAGGTTGATAGAGCT
Organism: Solanum commersonii; assembly: GCA_029007595.1. Taxonomy (NCBI): domain Eukaryota; kingdom Viridiplantae; phylum Streptophyta; class Magnoliopsida; order Solanales; family Solanaceae; genus Solanum; species Solanum commersonii. The sequence continues at coordinate 497,244 of JAJTWQ010000099.1, read as the reverse complement.
AAAGTTGAGGTAATAGAAAAGCTTCCACCACCTATCTCTGTAAAAGGTGTTAGAAGTTTTCTTGGGCATGCAGGCTTTTATAGAAGGTTCATCAAAGACTTCTCCAAAATTGCACATCCATTATGCAAACTGCTTGAGAAAGAGTGTAAGTTCTATTTTGATGATGACTGTTTTAGAGCATTTGAAGAGTTAAAGAAGAAGTTGGTTACAGCACCAATCATTATTTCACCAGATTGGGGACAACCGTTCGAGGTAATGTGCGATGCGAGTGGATTGGCGCTTGGTGTAGTATTGGGTCAAAGGCGAGAGAAAATTCTTCACCCTATTTACTATGCCAGTAAAGCTCTAAATATGGCTCAAAAGAATTATATTGTGACTGAACAAGAGCTTCTTGCAGTGGTTTTTGCATTCGAGAAATTTTGATCATACCTGCTTGGTACTAAGGTCATAGTGCATACTGACCATTCTGCATTATGGTATCTGATGGCGAAAAAGGATGCAAAATCGAGATTGATTAGATAGGTATTGCTGCTGCAAGAGTTTGATTTTGTAGTAAAAGACAGAAAGGGGACCGAAAATCAAGTCGCTGACCACTTGTCCAGATTAGAGGAAGAGGCTATGCTAAAGCTTGGAGATAGGGCTGAAATCAATGATGCTTTTCCAGATGAAAAGGTATTGGCTGCTTCTCATGATTTGATTCCTTGGTTCACCGACTTTGCTAATTATTTGGCAAGCGACATTGTGCCCCCCGATTTGTCTTTTCATCAAAGAAGAAAATTTATGCATGATGTTAAGAGATTCTTTTGGGATGAACCTTACTTATATCGTAGTTGTGCTGATGGGATTATTCGTCGATGTGTGCCTGAGGTGGAGATGTTGAGTGTACTTGAAGCATGTCATTCATCACCTGTTGGTGGGCATCATAGTGGTATTCGGGCCCGCACATAAGATTTTGCAATGTGGGTACTATTAGCCCACCATTCACCAAGATGCTCATGACTTCGCCAAATCGTGTGATCGTTGCCAAAGAGAATGAGGAATTTCAAAGAGGCAAGAGCTCCCAATGAATCCTATATTGGTGATAGAGTTGTTTGATATATGGGGCATTGATTTTATGGGTCCATTCGTGAGTTCATATGGGATGAAGTATATTCTGGTTGCGGTTGATTATGTATCAAAATGGGTAGAAGCAGTTGCACTCTCCAACAATGAAGGTAAAAATGTCACCGCATTCTTGAAAAAGAATATTTTCTCCAGATTTGGTACACCGAGGGCCATAATTAGCGATGGAGGTTCTCACTTCTGTAATAGGTTATTCAAAGCACTATTAGAGAAATATGGTGTCCGTCACAATATAGCCACTCCTTACCATCCACAGACTAGTGGCCAAGTTGAAGTATCCAACAGAGAGATCAAACAGATATTGGCAAAGACTGTAAATGCTAATAGAATGGATTGGTTAAGGAAGCTTGATGATGCTCTATGGGCATATCGCACCGCATACAAGACCCCAATAGGTATGTCTCCTTATCAGCTTGTATATGAGAAGTCTTGTCATCTACCAGTAGAGCTAGAGCATAAGGCTATGTGGGCAATGAAGAAGTTAAATTTGGATTGGAGCGCAGCATCTAACCAAAGGATGAATGACTTGAATATGCTCGATGAATTTCGCCTACAAGCTTATGAAAGTTCAGCCTTGTACAAAGAAAAGATGAAGAGGTATCATGACCAAAGAATTGAAAAGCGTGAATTTGAGGTTGGTGATCTTGTGCTATTATTCAACTCTAGGCTGCGCTTGTTTCCAGGCAAACTCAAGTCCAAGTGGACAGGGCCCTTTTTGCTCACAAAAGTGCTCTCGCATGGAGCGGTTGAGCTTGAGAAGAAGGATGGAACAAGGTTCATGGTAAACGGGCAAAGGATTAAGATCTATCTGGGAAATGCTGAAACTGTGCAAGAAGTGATTGAGGCCTACAATCTTGATGAAGTCTGCTAAAAAGTGTCAAGAAAATGTACAAAAAGAATAAACTTAATGGTTGCTACATGTGCAGGTACACCACCTGATGTATCTGCAGAAATTGTTCTGGTGCAGAGATCTACGGAGACCATCGACGGCCCGTCGATTGATCCACGGACCGTCAATGGTGTCCGTAGATCCAAGGTAAGTCCCTACATTTTTCCAACTGTCCAAGTGATCTACGGTCCTAATCTATGGACCGTAGATAGACTCACGGACCGTAGACGGGGTCTCGTGAGTCCAAACCCTAGGACTATCTGACCCGACCCGGACCCCCTATTTAAATAACCCTTTATTTCAAACTCATTCCCAATTCCCTCCATTTACCCATAACCGTTTCCCCCACCCTTTTTCAACTCCCTAATCCACTCCATAACCGCCATACACCACTCTCACTTCCTTATATTACCACACTACCATTAATTTAGTTTTTCCCATCCCATATTTCACTTTTTAAGATTCGGTGTTGGGTTTGATAGCGCTAGAGGTGTTTCAATTGTTGTGCTACGCCATGTCATCACACAATCCCCCACTCCTCGTTGCTAGCAAGGTAATGAATTTGACCTTAACTTTGAATTTCGATTCATAGCATGAATATAGTAAATCGGGAATTGGGTCTTAACTAGGGTTATTGTTTGATGTACTTATATGATTAATTTACAAGTTACAATACCCTTAGAATGATAGGTAGTGATTGTGTAGTTTGATTGTATGCGATTGTAAGCCTTTATGTAAGTTTCGACTTAGGGTTCCAGAATTTCTCTAAATTATGTGTTAAAATAGCCTATTGGAATCGTAAGAATGACAAACTAGCATAATTGAGTGTTGAAATGCATGATGAGGCTAGTTAATGTTGAAATTTAGGACCTTGGATGTCTAATTAGCAAGATAGGGTCAAATTTGGGCATAAATGGCATCCACGATACCCCATCTACGGACCGTGGATCCATCTACGGACCGTAGATGAGGTTCGTCATTGGATGCATACACGAAAAATTAGCCAAGTGTAAAACCACGGAAGTGGACTACGGTCCGTAGATTGATCTACGGACCGTTCTGCACATCCGTGGTTTCCATCTGCAACCTATATTTCTGGCCTCCTGATCCACGGTAGAGTCCCACGGACCGTAGATCAGTCTACGGACCGTAGGTACACTCCGTAGATGACCACTGTGGCCTGTTTCTGCAGTTTTTTTCTGACTTTGTTATTGTTTGTTTATCGTTTTACTTTTTTGTAGTATAGTTTTAGTTAGTTTTGGACACTAAAATCGTTCCTGCAGGTACGATGGCACCCAAGAAGATGGTCACCTATTCAAAAAGGGGCAAGTCCAAGTCCGTTGCCCCTAGTTTTCGGTTGATTGATGAGGACACAGACACCGATACTGATCCAGCGTATGTGCCTCTCAACACTAGGACTTATCGCGCCAGAGGCACACCCCGGAAGGTGACTCCCGACGTAGTCACTGTCTCCGATGAGGAGCACACACTGATCGGGGCACCAACTGGGGCTGCTTCCAGTTTCGAGGAGTCTGCCCCAGGATCGGGATCTGACCATGCCTCCGGCTCCCAGTCAGCCAATTCTTCACGATCTGAATCTGCCCAGGCTACAGGGTCCCATGCTAAATCTTCCACCGGATCGGGAGAAAAGGGTCAAGCAGCCTCATCTGACGAGGCCACTAGTTCAGAGTCCATACCCGTGCCCCTGAATGATGCTCCTACTCCTGTAGCCGGTGAGCAAAATAGATGGTGTGTCGAGGGCCAATGGCAAATATACGGGGATACTAAGATGGTAAATGACAAACAGAAAATGGCTCGACTGATCACAGAGGAGCGGAGAGTTCTGACGGGGAGCTTGCACATTGTTCCAGACATTCACCGGTTATTCACCCTCCACAAGTGTGACTGGATGGCTCAAGACCCAGGGACGTACAGTGAGGAGATGGTGCGGGAGTTCTATGCTTCCTATGCTGCCACTCTCCGGGCTCCATTTCGAAGAGGTCAAAGCCCTTAGCTCAGGACCCACTGACTTCCACATTGGTCCGAGGGTGCCCGGTAGACATATCCCTTGCCACCATCCGACGGTTTCTCTATGGTCCCACTACAGGTCACTCTTGGTCCCTCAATACAGCGGAGTTTGACTACATATGGGACATTGTGCGGAGTGGTGCCTTCCAGAGGAATTCTGAGCAGCGAGAGGTTGTGATACACTGGTTGGCCAAATACATTGCTGCAAATGGCGAGCGTGCCGAATGGGTTGCTGCTCCACGTTTGGGCATCAGGAAGGCGACATTGACTTTTGTGGCCAAGTTCTTCTGGTTACTGGTGCGGAATAGGGTGTCGCCGACTAAAGCAGATAATCAAGTCACGTGGGACAGAGCAGTCATGGTAGCGGCATTGGTAGCGGGAGTAGAGATCGACTTTGCCCGCATGTTGTTGGCAGAGATCCACGAGAGGGCGTTCAGGACCTCCACGACTTACCCCTTTCCTTGCCTTATTTTTCAGTTGTGCAGGGACTCTGGAGTGCCGATCTGGCATTGTGACAGACTAGTCCACCCTACAGGCGCATTGGACATCGGCCTCATTCGGGATGAGGCGAATGTAGCAAAGACCGGCAAAGAGCCTCGTGTTGAGGTACCTCCTTTGGGTACCGATCTTGTAGACACACATGGGGCAGGCACAGGGCGATGACTTCAGCGCCCCCGATCACACCGATAATGTCCCGGGCTCCTCTTCTCAGGCAGCTAGCATGGGCCCCAGTTCGTCCCGGTTCACACCGCATTTGGGCGCATCTGTTGTTCCCTTGGCCAGAGTTCAGAAGCTAGAAGCTCAGATGGCTACATTGCTACACCACATTCAGCCCTGGATGCAAAAGTCGATCGCTGAGTCCGAGGCTAGAGTGGAGCGCAGGATGGAGGATATGATGGACCTGGAAGGTTCAGCCGTCAATAGTCGCCCGGATGCCTTCGAACCGAGAGTCCTCGATCGACCGGCCCCCGGCCACGATACATATCCGCTTTGCGGCGGACATAGCTAACCTCCTCCGTCGACATTGAGACCATTCTTGCCGCACCCGCAGCCGAGCCCCCAGTTTCCCCCACCGCACCGGGCCGATGATACAAAGCTAGATGCCCTTTTCAGTGGGACCGCAAATGAGGGACTTCCAATTACACAGGCAAAAGGCAAGCGGCATCGCTCTCACTGCACTGAGGAGGAGAAAGCCCTCAAGAGACAGCGCAGGCAGGAGAAGGAGGCTAGGAGGGCGTCCATAGTCGATGAGGAGTTGTGCCAGCAGAGGGAGCGTGAGAGAGTAGCAGGGGCGTCGAGCTCTGCCCCAGTTGTAGCGGCCCAACCTGTTGCGGGAGACGCCGAGAGATTGAGAGAAAGCACTAATGAGGGTGCTACGACTGATGATGTGGGCACTACTGAGGGTGCACCCACTGATGTTCCAGCGGGTTCCGGGCAACCGGACCCCCCTGCTTGTTAGGGATTCGCCGGCGCTTTGCGCCACAGGTTTGCTTTACCAAATCCATTTTCTTTTAATATTTCTATATGCGTTGGGGATAACTGCATCTATTTTTGTTGGGGGTGGGGCAAATGGATTGTGAGTGATAGGGTGAAATCTGAATAACCCAAACTCATGAATCCTCCTTTGGGGTTTTCTTGCCTGTGTTCTTTTTCCCCAAAGGACTGTTTAATTTCTGTTGAACCGGCACGTCTTAGGATTGTATGTGTAGAAGTATGATACAGAATGAAGCATGATAGCTTATAAAAAATGATACCCGTCAGAATTTTAGGATGTATGCTAGATGTTTTAGGCTATGATTAGTTGATTGTGCTGATTTTGAGTATGACATAATAAATCAACTTGATGGTATGACTTGAGCTGAAATTGAACTAAGTAATCTAATAATCTGAAAATGAAACTATGTGCCAAGAGTGGGTGAGAATTGTTGTGTTCAAACAGTTTTGTGCAAAGCTAGAACTTGCCCGGTTAGTCCTGCTAAGACAACTCAATCTAGAAGATAGGAAGTGATCATAGGCCATTGTTCTGAAAAGTCAGTAAATTGCCTAGAAGGAGTCAACCAAATGAAAATAACTGTTCCCTTTGATCCAGCTTTGAGCCTAAAATAAACCATTTCTTTCTAAAAACCCCAAACTCACCTTCCCATAATCTAATACGTTGGCCCTAGTCCCTCATTGGACATGTGCACTTCGACTTAGGCCAAAAGCCTAAGTTGAGGGTGGCTAATGTAACAGTAACTTCAAATTTTGGCCCTGACCCGATATCGGGTATTGTCCACCTCAACTAATGAAAAATCTATAAGTTGAGGGTGACTATGAAAGAAGAGACTGAGAAAAAATGGGTATGAAAAGAGTGAGGTGAAGAAGAGAGAAAACGTGTGGAAAGGATGTGGTTCGTTTTGAAAAAAAAAAAAAAGAGATGAATGAGAAGAAAATAATTTGTTACAAATTCCGAACTCACATCCTTGGTTGAAGAAAAGCAAGCGAAAGAAGGTAAAACTGTATGATGCCAGAAAAAGGGCAAAAAGAGGTTAAAAGCCAAAGTGTAATGTCAAGGAGGGCAGAAAGTCACTAATCAGTACCCTAATATACCACACCTGACCCTGAGCCTACGTTACAAGTCAATAAAGTCCTATAGTGATTCTAGAATCTAGTTTGGAAAGTCTAAGCAGTGAAAATAAGGGCAAGCTTATGGCATAAAGCACTAATTGTATTTGAAATTACTTCTGAGCGTGAGTGTTGAATAAATCCTTACACCATAGATAACATCCAATATTTGTGAAAGAAAGGATTTTGTTTGAAGTAAGGGCACAAGTTACATTGTCGGAAAGTTGGTGTCTTGGTGATAGTGATAGGGTGCAAGTTGTGTGCTAGTTGGTTGATCTCGTGTCATAGTTTGATCTGCATTAATTAGCTTGTCGAGTCTAAAAGATCGAAGTTGCATCTAAAAAGGTAGGGGGGGTAGAGAGCCATGTGATTGTTTGGGTTTGAAATGCTTACTTCTACACAAGAGTCGTTTAGAGTTGTATTGCGTCGCTTGAGGACAAACAACGAATTTAAGTTGAGGGTGTTGATATACCGTGAGTTTACGGTATTTCTAATACATTTAACTTACAAGTTGTGTGTGTCTAGGGACTTATCGTATTGGTTTTTATGTGTTTTATTATGTTTTTGCAGGAAAGATGTTCAGGCATAGAAGTATTGAGACAATTGATCAAATTGCAGAAAAAGAGCATTCACGGAGCCGATCTACGGACCGTAGGTCCATTGACGGTCCGTAGGTTATGATCGTAGATCAGCAGCCAAGGGACGGATGACAAATCAGGGAAATCTGACCAAGTGTGGAACCACGATGTCAATCGACGGTCCGTATATCATCCTACGGACCATACTGTCAAATCGTAGAAAGAGACAGAGAGGGTTCCAGTACATGATTTTTTTGAAGATTCTAAGTATGGAGCTACGGAGGGGATCGACGGACCGTGGATCAATTTACGGACCGTACTGTCTGTCCGTCGTTCGCTTCAGAGAGGCTAATTTTTGAGAGCTCAAATATTTTCTAAGTCCTGGCTTACGGAAGGGACTTACGGACCGTAGATCCATCGACGGTCCGTAAGTCAGTCTCGTGGATTGAAGACGCGTACCCGAATGTACTTTTTCTTAAATTGTTTCCTTTTAATTTAGGATTTGTTTTTCTATAAATAGGGCATGTAAACCTCGTTTTTGGGGGTTAGAGATTATTATTCTAGTTTTACTTTTGACTTTGGAGATTGAATTACAATTTTTGCAATTATTAATTTTACAAGTTTGTTTTGAAGATTTTTGGCTTCGCAACTCAAGTTGAATTTCTGGATTTATTATTCTCTTTACGTAAGTTCATAATTTTTTTATCTAAAATTATGAATTGTGTTCTTGCTGATATGAGTAACTAAATCCACAACTAGGGTTGTGGAAACCATGAGCGATTAACAAAATATGAATAGTAACTAAGCAATTCATGAATAGTGTTTTGCATGTATTGATAATTCTTTCGTTTAGAAGTTTTTTTAACGGTGGCCAACGTTAGAACTCGCCTTGTTGCTACTTGGCGGATCAAGGAGGTAATCAACAAGAAAAGAATTATCAACATAGATTTAGTGTGATACTATCTAATAGACTAGTGTCGATTGGTGCGAAGTAATAACTAAGCCAAACATCGATTATGATGTCTATTATGAGGTAAAGGTAAGGGTTAGTAAAGTATACACACGTAGCCGGATCAAGGTGCGGGGTGAAATTCTCTAGATGCCGGATCAAGGATTTAGAGATACCTAACTTATCACTTTGCATGTAATACACTAGGAAAGGATTGCTGTTATTAGGATTATTGCGTTATGAGCTTATGGGGAACACGTATGCCCTAGTTATTTCTCTCATCTTGATAACAACCAAAAATTGATTTTTGTCTGATTACTGATTGCTTTACTAAATTCTTATTATTTGTTTCATACACACAAACCCCCCCCCCCCCTTTTTAATTATCTGTTTCTGGAAGTTCTTTGACTAATTGAATATAATTGTCGGTTAAAGTAAAGTCTAAACCATTTTTCCTTGTGGGATCGACCCCAACCTACAAGTTGGGTTCTTTACTTGATAACGATCGCTTATACTTCTGTAAGGAAGTGTAATTTGAGCGTATCACATGCCATAGAGTTTGGCTTTAGTAGGCCCTTCTTCTAATCTGTGCCCTATGGTTTTACAGGGTATGGCAAATACAAAGGCTAATGCTAGGAGAGACGAGGAAGGTGATAAGAAGAAAGAGGTTCCTCTTCCACATTAAGCTCCTCTTCAAGTTTCTATTGATGCGGGGGCTATGAAAGATATGGAACTAAGGTCAGATCTCCAAATATTGATTCAAGCCATGACGGCCCAAGCTAATAAGGAGGTTGTTGCTCCGGCTAATCCACATGTGAATTCCACGACTTTGGGGGTGAGAGAGTTTTTGAGGATGCCTTTCGGAGTTTTATGGCTCCAAAGTGGAGAAATATCCTTAAGGTTTTGTAGATGAGGTGTATAAGGTGCTTTCCATCATGGGATTGACTTCGGTAGAGAAAGTGGAACTAGCCACTTATCAATTGAGGATTATAGCACAAATTTGGTACGAACAATGGAAATATAATAGGCCGGTAGAAGCTAGCCAAATAAAGTGGGAAGGGTTCAAAGAAGCATTCCTAGATAGGTTCTTTCCCCTAGAATTAAGGCAACCAAAGATGCAATAATCCAAGTATGCTCCAACTCTAGTGGCGGACTCAAGGACTAGAATGAATAAATTTATGACAAGAGTGTCCGACTTGGTAGAGAATGAGTGTCGTTCGGCAATGCTTATCCCTAGTATGAATATTTCAAGTCTTATGGTTCGTGCCGAACAAATTGAAGAGCAAAAGCTCAAGAAAATAAAAGGGAGGTAAAGAAAGCTAGAACCGATGATGTGAACTTTTCTAATGCTAAGTCCGATGGACAAAATAGGCCTAAGTCTAAACTAAGGTATTTCGATCAAGATTCTTCCAACAACCCTAGGTTTGACCAAGAGAAGGGTAGTGGGTCTCCATTTACTAAGCCTACTTGCACCAAGTGTGGGAGGAGTCATTATGGTAAGTGCCTAGCCGGCATGGATGGTTGCTATGGGTGTGGAAAGGATGGGCACAAAATGAGAGATTGCCCGGTTCTTAAGGCTAAGGGAAGGGAGGATTAAAAAGTTGCCTCTAGTGGTCCGAATGAGAGTGCTCAAAGGAAGAATAGGTTCAATAACCTCTAAGCTAAGAATGATCAAGAGTGATCTCCTTATGTTGCTACCGGTATGTGCTTTATGCTTCATCTAAATTTCGGTGTTGCTTGTCTTTTATGACTTTTTGATATGATAGACCTTGATGTTGTCTTTAGTATGCATGAGCCTCATTGTTGATTTATTGTGATAGAGGATGTTTAGATGAATTTGGTATAGGCTTACTCCCAAGGGGGAGATAGTGTGCCTAGCTAGTAAGGTCATTGTGTGTCTATGTGTTGCCATGATTTCCTTATATGCATGTTCATGAAAAACATGCATTGTTAGGTCTTGATAGAAATGACTTATATGCATTGTTTTACCTCGTGTTGTAATGCTTTGAATAAAGTTGCATATAGACTTCATAAGATGGTTATATGAGCATGCTTTAGTTTGGAGATGAAAGATTCCTCCTTAAATGAAAGCTCCATAAGAGTATGTTGAGCATGTTGTGACTAGGAGATGGGAGTTCCTCCTTGAACATGACTAGTTATGAGAATTTCATGCATAAATGGGTTGTTTGATAAAGCTCTTACTTCCTTGTGTTGCATTTAGTAAGTGTAGTGGGAGGTAAAGTTTTCCTCCTTGTTTATGTACATTAGATATATTGCATGCATGATAGGCTGCTAGTCTAGAATCGTTTCCCTCAAAAAGTGTTTAGAAATGTCATTCAAGGACGAATGTTCCCAAGGGGGAGATATTGTAATACCCCAAAAATTAGTAGACCAAACTAGAGCCTCAAACTAGGGTTCTAGGGTTTGATATATGTGGATTAGAGTCGTAGATGAGACTTCTTATACTTAGAATGAGGGGTTTAGGGGTTAAACGTCAAGGTACGTGTTAGACCCCGTAGTTTAGAAGACCATTTAAGATTCTACTAAGGGTTGCAAGGGCAAGTGCCAAGGCAAAGGGGCAAAACCATAGCCAAAGGTCAAGGCTGCCCAAAGCTTGGTGCACACTGCCTTAATTCTACGACCACCACCATGGCCACTGGTGTGGACCATGGCTTTTGGTGTGGTTCATGAGGCCAAGGCAGTAGCTCCTTAAGGGCTGCCTCAAAGTGGCTTACCTTTACGAGTCACTTCACGACCAGTGGTCTTGACCATGGTTCGTGGGAAGGCTCGTGAAGATGCCTTAGAAAAAAGGAAGCCAAGACACTTTAATTCCAAGTACAGCCCCATGTTCACGACAACCTTCACCACCAGTGGTCTTGACCACGGATCGTGAGGGGTCTCGTGAAGTCCCCTTAGGTTTGAGGGAGGTAAGGCCTTGAGTCTAAGCCACTGCCTAGGGACCATGACTATCACCACAACTAGTGGTCTTGACCACGGATCGTTGGAGGTCTCGTGGTTATTCCTTGGTTTTGTGAAGGCCAAGACACAAAGGCCTAGCTACTAGTACAAGACCACAAGTAGAACCACGGTCAGTGGTGAGGACCACAACCAGTGGTGCCTCTCGTGAAGCTTGGACAGTAGGCTTCAAAGTGGAGGATATTTTAGGAAATTCTACATGTGGGAGTTTTTGGGTGGGGTCGTTTTACCTAGTCCTAAAACCCCTATATAAGATATTTTGTCCTTTTAACCACCCATTGAAGTCACTTTATTACTTGAGCCAAATCAAAACCCCAAAATCCTCTCCACTCAATATTTCTCTCTCTAGAAAACCCAAGGCTTGAAGAAGAAGAAAGAGCTAGAAGCTTAGGTCATGAACAAAGACTCCATTGTTGAGAGCTTCTGTATGGCTTTGAATTAAGGTCTGTCTAGCTTATTCATCTATGGGTTCTTCCACCCATAGAGTCCCCTAGAATTTCCCCAAATTTGTGAAGAAGAACCTTAATCTAAGTTAGGGTTTCTTCCAATGTGTGGGTTTAGTTAGGTATGATTCCAATTGGCTGGATAATGCTTATTTATGCTTAATTTAGTGTTGATACATGATATTATGATGAATTTATGTGAATTCCATGGTTACCCAAGTCTACTTGATGAAGTTGAATTATGTGGGTTATTGTCATGGAAGGTGAAATTGAAGGTCAATGTGATCTTCTAGAATTGATGCTTTAACTAGTAATTGTCTAAGGCTAGAAACCTATATACATGAATTGAACTAAAATAATGTCAATATGATGGGTATTGTTTCGTAATGCTTGAGATTGATCTTACATGATGACTTATGACTAAAATCTCTTGATAATGAGGAATGTGTTGAGAATTGCTTAAGATGAAGCTTATGACTTGAATGCCTTGTAATCTAGATATGAATAACGGTAGAATGAAGTAAAGCTTTGAGAGTAAGGCTTGTAGTCATGAATGTTGAATCACTAGGGCTTTGAGAGTGGAGTCAATGTGATGAATAGAAGTTTAATAGGTAGAATTGTGGTGAAAGGCCTATACTCACCTAACCTACCTTACTAATGTTTTAAATTATAAAGTGATAGAATCACTTGAACATGGATTGGTTGTCAAGGACATCCTTCCATGAGACATGAATGTTAAGCAAGTCTTAATAGTGAAATCTTGGGGTGTATGCTTGACCCCAAATGGGTATTGACAATACGATGGAGTATCACATAAGAGAGGGTCCATGCTCCAAGTTAAAAGGAGAACCACACCTAGTTGATGTGAGGACTATCCAAGTTAAAGGGGGAACTCTTACATGGTACAATCTGGGATTTCCCAAAGTTAGGTCTTATGAGATAGAAGCCTCCACATAGTTGAGTTAAGGTTTCTAGTAGCAGTCTCCATATCCAATTAACTAAGACATGCTTAAAGAAGCATCTCATAGTGTTCAAAACCATAAATGAACTAAGACTTACTTAATGAAGTTACCTCATAGTGTTCAATAGTATAAATGGACTTAGACATGCTTAAAATAGTATCTCATAGGGTCCATGTCGATAATGAACTTAAACATGCTTAAAGAAGTGTCTCATAGGGTTCAACCTAATAATGAACTAAGATGTGCTTAAGGGAGTACCTGCTAGTGTTCTAAAGTTAAAGAGAGGAACTAGGTTCCAAACCAAGAAGTATTAGTATGAGGACCTAAAAGTAGTACTTAGCATGAATAGTATTATAGGATGTTATTCATGCATTGCACAAGTATGACTTAGGGTTATTCAAGAAAGAGTTATATTAAGTGACGTATCTTGAGATAGGATGGTGCTATAGTTGCCTTCCATGATATGATTGACTAAGGATGGTAGTTCCCTTGTCTATATGAATTAAGCTAAAGAATGAGACCAAAGAAGGGTAAGTATGACTATATATTGACTTCAAGGTTATGCTTAGTGTGAATGGTATTATGGGATGCCTTTCATGCATTGCACAAGTGTGATTTGAGGTTACTTGGGAGTATAGTGTTCTTATGATATGAAAACCTAAGTCTTGACTAGGAATGTGGACTATCCCCAAGAATGACCAAAAAAAGGTACTTAGTTTGGATGGTATTATGGGATATTGTTCATGCATTGCACAAGTATGCTTTGAGGTGGCTTGTAAAGTAGATCTCTTATAATATGAAAGACTAGGGGTTGAAGAATGTTAGTATGAAGGTCTAAGTAAAGACTTTGCCATGAACATGAATTATCTCCTATGCTCATTAACTATGTCTTATGTTGACTTATGATTATATGATGCTTATGTTGGAGATTATTCTATGACTATGTTATTATCTCTTATGCTTATGTCTTATGTTGACTAACCATTTTGAGATGCTCTTATGATGTTGTGCTAGCTATCATACTTGACACATTTTGTACTAACGCATACTTTGCCTACATTCAAATCAAATGTAGGGTTTCGGAGATTGAGTTCCTTTGGAGGCTAGGTTTCTAAGGAGCAAGAAGAGTTGAAGATTTGGTGAGTCCTCATAGCTTCGAGGACAAACCCATAATTTCCCTTATGTCATTTCACTATGTTTTAGACTTTTATATGGGCTGCGTCCCAAGAGTTTTATTCAAAAGTTTTATAGATGGTTTGTGACAAAAGTGTAGTAAAAGGCTTCCACTTGCTTTTATAAAAAGTATTTGATTGTATGGATAAAAGTTTTTTTAAAATTTCTATACTTTTCTATTATCTTATGTTATGATATACTAAGGTCTTGTATGAGACCCCTTCGGGGTCAAGTACGTCATGTTACACCTAGGGGGTACCCTTGGGTCGTGACACTCTTGTTGATTACAGTGGAGTTTAGGCCTTATGGTTTTTACTCTTCACACCGATGAGGTTTTCCATATTAAACTTGGTGTCTCGTGTGTTGATATATTTTGCTTGTTTTTGTTTATCTGTTTGCTACCCCAAACAGTTTTTTTCTTGCAATATTTTGTCTTCTCTTGGTTCAAATAGAAGTAAAAGTTTTGACTTGGGTTTTCTTCCGTTATTGTCCTATCGTGTACATTTATTTGTGTTTGCCTTTTCCAACATAAGGACCTTAGCTTGTTGACTTATCGAGTCTTTAAGTCAAGAGAGGTCTTTGATTCATTTTTACAGAATGATAATATTTTAAACAATAAAAGCTCACTTTAAAATATTTGTCAAAAAAAGTATATAAGTTGAGATTCAAACCTCCAACCTCTATAAGCAACATTTAAACTTTTATCCAACAAGATAGGAAAAATAGTATATAAGATTTTTGGGCATTCTAAGACTAAATTATCTTAAATGCATGATAAATAGTTTTTAAATATTTAACACAACAGTCTCGATCTCATGATTTGGCCACACTCGACATAACTCTTCACTGCTGGCACCTTGTTCTCACTTATGACTTCGTGTGTCAATTTATAGGCCTACTTATACATATATACACAAAGTTTCGATCAAGACGTTTGGGTGCGATGACACTTTCACTATTGTATGTAGATCCGTCCATATATTTGATTCTAATTCATTCTGAGATTAATGCATGTTTTGATTAAGGATGGAGGGATCACGAACATTTCGTCACATTTCCTAATGATAAATATTCTGATATTTCTTCATATGCGTTCACCATATAAATAGAAACAAAACTTTTGTAAACACTTATATATTGTATTCGTAATAGCATTGCATTTAGCAACTGGTGTCGATTAGGTGATCGTAGAAGCAAATATAAACATTTTGATCTTAAAAAGGAGGAGAGGCAACAAACTTTACGAAGAATAAAATGAAAATGTAGCAATTATGTGAAGAAAAAAAGGTGAAAGGAAAAAAAAAAAAAAAAGGGGAAATGGAAAGGAAAAAAATTTGAGATCAAATACAGGAATATGTTTAAGGTTTTACTTTATCACAGCATCATCACTAAATATTTTTTTGCAACAAAAAGTCAGCCAATTTCGCCTCAGTATCAAGAAAGTTAATAAATATTTTGTTGGTGACCTATGTTGCTTGAACTTTCTAAAATTGTTGCCCCATCCTTGTCAGTTACTCCAAAAATGAATTACTTTTAAAGTATCAAATATACTTCAGCAATATTTCTAAAAAGTCCAAAATCTATAAAAAAAATAAAATGGACATACATTATTAAGAATATTTTATTTATGCTTTAAATGTTGTGATTTAATGATAGTGCATAAAGGTGAACCTAATTCTAAGTGTAATAATTGGTTATAAGACAATATGATTTCTACCTTACAAACATAGGGTAAGATCTATGTATAGCCCACCATCTCCAGATTCACTTGTCGAATTGCACTAGATTGTTGTGATAATCTAACATTAAATACGATTGATAGAGATTTTTTATATTCAGTGATAAAAATATCTGTCGCTAATTCCTATTTTGTTTATAAATATTGAATGTAAAAAATTCATATATTATATACATAAGAAAACAAAGATGGTGATGCAAATGTAGATGTCACATGCTTATGAAAAATAAAATTAATTATTTTTTTATTGGTATTTCATGATAGCGATAAAGATGAGGAAGATAAAGAATGATTACTTATTTTCATGTGTGCAAGAGGTAGTTTTAAAGAGTTCGACATGCTTTTAAGTCATATCGAAAATATTACAAGGACGAAAGATATGTATTGAATATTCCATCATTTATGGTGAAAGCAATCTCCCAAAAAATACATTGAATATTTTTACTAGTCATCCCTATGATAATTGTCCAAAAATAGTGGGAAAAAAAGAATCATAAAGGTTGTTACAAAAAAAAAAGTTAGTGATTATAGAGACAAGGAAGATGAAGAATGATCACTTATTTTCATGTGTGGAGTTTTAATGTCCATATAGTACTATCTGGTATTTGCTTTATAAAGTGAATTGCACTTTAGGCTTTGGACTAAGTTTACTTTTAATTGTAGTTGTTTTGGTTATATATATATATATATATATAAAAACTTAGGTCCTAGGCCTTTGATGGCTAGATGACTTTGAGTTTTAGCTTTTTAATTATCTTTTAATTAATTAGATTTAAAATTAAAAGTTACTATAATAGATACTTCATCAAGCAATTAAACTTTAGTTTTATAACAATCAACAAAGAAAATAACTTCAATATCATCCCTTTCGGGATCATGTTAAAAATGATCTTTTTTTGCCTTTTCAAAATGCTTTATATATTATAGAAATCATATTTCAAAAAGTCTCTCAAGACCAACAAAATATCATAATAAAGAATAACTCTATTATAAAGATATTTTTAGTGATTGTGAGTGTTGATTTCTGTTATTTATAACATTATATCTAAATTTAGTTAATTCAATTAATAATTGATCACAATCACCGATTTATTCAAAAGAAACAAATTAAGAAAGTTATTTTTCTAACCAATCTTAATTCATAAATTTAATAATGTGCCTGATAAACAAGCCCTTATAATATTTTGTATTTCTTGTTTTTCTATAAAATTTATATTAAAATTTGAAAAACATAACTACATCATAAATTAAAAGAGTAGTTCAAAAGAAAAATATAATAAAAATAATGCCCACTAACCTATCCCACTACGTTTTAAAATTATAATCACTATCTTGAAATTTCATATTTCACATTTATTATTATTATCCGAGTTATTATTGTTCAATTTTTATTTTATTTATTTTTAATATCTAAAATGACAAAAAACTTGGTTATTTGTCAAATTTTCTCGGGAATATATTATGAGTGGCTAAAGTTGTAATCACTATACGGCATACGCCCAAATATTGGGCTTAATGTTCAACAAAGGCCCATTAGGATTTTTTCGGAGGAAAATATAGAAATTTGTTCACTTCAAAACTTTGTGTTTTTAACCCTTTACCGTTTCTGTTCTCTTCAACAGATCGGCAATGACGATGTCGGTGACCGGAAAGTATGGTGCATGTTTCCTTTCATCGCAACTATAAGTATTCAATTTTGAAAAATTCATTCTCTTTCCTTGTTCCTACGCGATGTGTATGCTAAATGTCTATATGTATGTACTTCAGCCAATTATACACAATGAAATCTTCCTTGTTTTTGTTTTTTAGATGCTAAATGTCTCTGGGTATGTTGTTTTGTTGTAATTGTTTGGTTTTAGATAGTAGAGAGCCTGATCCTTGATCTAAGAGTTAGATAAAGTTTGAACTTAAAATGCACATTTAATTGCAACTCTGTGGTGTAGAAATTTTAGTTGTTCTATAAAAACTTGAGTAAATAGCTTAGCCTTGCGCAAGTTTTAAATCTGTTGCTCTTATCCTGTTTGCATATTTCTGCAACTTAAGAAAAGAAAGGTTTCTATCTTTGTCTAGGACCAACCATTTTGACTTTGTCACATACCTGACAAAAAATCTGAAATGGTGAGCAATTTAGTTGGAATAATATAGAGTGTCTTTTATATGTACTGATGATATATTCAATTCAATTAGAAAAAATCGGCAACTTGGTCATTGTCCAATTAATCTAGGTTCTGTTGGCGATTAGATGCATTGTCTTGTATACAAATTTGAAGGTTGTGCTGGTGTTCTTGGTTGGTCAAGATATACAATTGAAAAGTTTAAATATTTATTATGATTCTATTAAAGTGTGACATTTTATTAGAACACCATTTCTTAATGATTAGTTGATAACAAGATTTGTGTGCATCACCACTCTTTGATAATCTAGTCGTCTTAGGAGATGAGTTTATTACGAGCAAAAGACTCATATTCCTACGGGTAATACTAAGTAGTTAGGATTAAGGCTCAATCCTATTGGTGCAGTACCATATTCTTTTAGGAGATACTTTGGTTCGTTTTGAGAGATTTGTTTGTCAATATTGCTATAACTATAGCATCTAGAAATCCCATTGTTGGAGACCCTAATTAGCCTTAGGAGACAATTTTTTGAGTGTGGGAATAAAATAGTTCAAAGGGAGTTGATGAATAGAGTTGATTCGAGCAGTCAAGCCAAATAAATTGGGATTCAAGTATTAGTAGTAGCATTTGTTATACTAGTCTCTGGATATATTTAGCATTGTTTGCAATTTATATTTTTGCTATTATATGTAAATGTAATGTTGTATACAAACGGTGTTGCTATTGACATTTATTGTCCATGTTTTCTTCACCTTTGATGTTTAATTCAGATGGGAAGACCTTTAAGAAGCTTCGACGCTTTTATGAGAAGGAGCGATTGGATGCAGAGTTGAAGCTTGTTGGAGAATATGGACTGAGGTGCAAGAGGGAGCTTTGGAGAGTTCAGTATGCCTTGAGCCGCATTAGGAATGCCGCAAGAATGCTTTTGACCTTGGATGAGAAAGACCCACGCCGTATTTTTTAAGGTGAAGCACTCTTGAGAAAGATGAACATATATGGATTATTGGACGAGAGCCAGAACAAGCTTGATTATGTCTTGGCCCTCACTGTGGAGAACTTTCTGAGCGTCGTCTCCAAACCCTTGTCTTTAAGACTGGCATGGCTAAGTCAATCCACCATGCTAGATTACTCATTCAACAAAGGCATCACGTATTAACATATTATAGTTTTAGTGACATAGTTCAAATATATAAGTTCAACTATTTTTCTTTTTGAACATCTCTGAAGGTCCACTAAGATATCCTTACCTTGACACAATAATTCTGAGTCTGGTGCTGCTGAACATGATCAGTATGTATTTTGTGAAGATTATTTGTTGATCTGTATTGTTAGGAGGCTTAACTTGTCTTGATTTTGGAAGTATCATACAATTCAATAATCTCTAATTATCATTGTGCAAATTCTTACTAAAATAAGCCATATAGTTACAGTGAAGTTGTGGTACTTGCACAAATTGAAATACATTGCAGTATGTTAAAATGTTTTCTTATCTTCCACTTTTGAATTTTTTTAATCCAAGGAAATGAAAGAAAGAATTGTGTCTCAATTATTGTCATTGTTTGTGTAGTGTTGATAGATCAAAATTCATGAAGCTTGAACGGGTTCTAAAGAAATTATTTTCATGAAAGCTTGAATGACACTTTTTTTCAACAGTATGGGAACAGACTCCAATCAGCCTCAAGTCAATCATCCTGAGGGGTTGGGTTCCTTCTTATATCTTTTACTGCATGATTTTTACAAAGTAGTAGTGGATGGATCATTTGTTCTTTATTTAGAACTTATGTTAACATAAACACATTTTTTTTGCCTGCTTATTTTGGATTTTCTCAATCTCTCACTTTGGGCTATTTATCTGTTTTATCAATATGTGAAATATATTTCCACAATCTAATGATGTTTGTCATGCAGAGTTGGTAGGCAGGTGGTGAACGTTGTCTTTTTCATGGTGAGAGTGGACTCCCAGAAGCACATAGACTTCTCTCTCACTAGTCCTATCAATGGTGGGCGCCCTGGAAGAGTGAAGCGAAAGAACCAAAAATCTGCTGCAGAGAAAGCAGCTGGTGGTGATGGAGACGATGAAGATGAAGAATAAACTTTATGTTTATTTACGTTTGGGTGTTTCACGTCTGCCTATGTTGTGTACTTTCTTGTTTTATGTTTTTGCAATTTAATCTACCTTTAATATATTAGAAATGTTTTTGACAGAGGTGGAGAGAATTTTGAGTATGGATTTAGCACTTGTCAAGTACTCAGTTAGACTTTGGTCTAAATTTATAATATTAAGAGAAACTTGTGTGCAGGATGGAATATTAGCTTCTCCTCTTATCCCTTTTCCCTACATTAGACACTGAATTGGTGGTTTACTTGGATCTAATTTTCGCACAAATAATAGCACCTAGTAGTATAATGTACTCTGATTTTTGATTCGTAGGCTTTATATACATATGCAACACACCGAGTGTAGTCCACTAAATGGTGGTATTAAAGCATAGATTGTATGCAAATGTTACCTTTACCTCAGATGAAGTGAGGTTGTATTTAATACATCTTTGATTCAAGAAAAAATAATCTAAAGTCGTCCATAAAAAGAATTGAATACAGGGTATATCAAATAGTATATCTATGAGATAACACATTTAGAAACCACATATGTAAGTGTGAACTGTAAGCCGCTTCAAGGTGAATCCGGTAAGGCCAGTTCTCTAAACATTTATTAACCAAGACGTGTTCATGGTTGAAACGAGCAAAATAATGAGAACCAAAAATAGTTCAAAGGTTGATTGTGTGACTTAGGTTGTCTAGGTATACACCAAAGCTCGAAAGTTCAAAGATATCAAATCTATCGATTGATCGAGTATATCCGATATATGTTCACTACGGAAAATTTAAAGGAAAACCTACTTATTCAGATGCAATTAATCATTACTTACGAGACACACAAGTTTTTCATGCATATGTTTTAACAATAGTCATTCCCCATTCATGTGGATGATTATTGAGTTTTAGCAAAGGTGTGAATGGAAAATAAGAATGCATGAGAAATTGGAAAATGCGGGGAAACCAATTTAGAAGGAAAATGAAAAGTCATTTCTCCCATATTAGTAGAAAAAATGAAATAATGTTGTCCTTTTATTAGAAAAAACTTCCTTTAGCTGCTAAAGAGTTAAGTACAAGGTGTCCCATCACGCCATTGTCGTCGCTCACTCGTCCTCAACTTTGGCTTTGGCTTTGACAAATGATGCTATTGAATGATAGTTTTTAGGTAAAAATTATTTAATCAATCTCATTAATTAATTTCATTTTTCTTAAAAATTAATTCATAATGTTAATTAATTAATTAACAGAATTAATTTCGCGTAACATAATTGTTTGAAAATTCGCGTAGCGGTAAAGTTGTTCAGAAGGGACTTGTTCCTTCCGAACAGACACTTTCTTTCCCAAAAGACACAAACGTTCTGGAAAGACATGTCTGAACATATGTGTTCACACTCTTGTCCTAATAGACACGTTCCTTGCTGCAGTTGGCTATAAATAAAGAGATTTCTCTCATTTTTCAAACACTAAAAATTTTCTCTCTTCTGCATACATTTTCTTACAAATCAAATTGTCAATCGACTGAGTTTGTGTGTGCTCGTTGCTTTTTAGTTCGCTGAATTTATTAAAGTTTGAGGTACCGCTACTTCGTTAATAGTTAATCCATCTTATCTTGGAAGGAATTAATCTACAACCTTGGGTACTTGAGGGGATTAAATTTCTTAAGGATACACGGTGGGTTTTGTGCACTCAGATTATTTATTTTCTGTCTATGGGTTTTGTGCACTAAGATTTTTTTTTTTTGTCTATGTCATTTTTTATGTTTCTGTTTTTACTAACCTGAATACAAGAGATAACAAGCTTAAGAAATTTAACATTTCTTTCTGTACTTAAGGTCTCTGGAGATTAAAACCTTTCTGGTTTTCTATTATGTTTGAATTTTAAAATTCATTGGAATAACATTTAGAAGAACATAAAAATTTTATCGTCAAATCAGAAACATGTTGTATAAAGATTTATACTTTACTGTTAGTATTTCATATTCTAAATTGTCTGCCATTTGTGATAGAAAAATGACTAATTCAAGTCAAGTAAATGTTGTAACAATGAGTGTTGCCAAAACATCGCTTGCACACAATCGTTCAACTACTGCCCTTATATCGGCTGAGAAACCTGCAAAGTTTTCTAGAGTCTACTTTAAGAGATAGCAGAAGAAAATGTTCTTCTATCTAACTACGTTGAGTCTATAGAGGTTCATTAGAGAGAATGTTCCTATTCTGTCGGATGAAACTCCGGACGAAGAACGATCCTTGGTAACAAAAGCATGGAAGCATTCATATTTTTTGTGTAAAAATTATATTACGATTGGCCTGCAAGATGATGTCTACAATGTATACAGTAGTGTGAAGACCTCAAAAGAACTCTGGATGCTTTGAAAAAAAAGTACAAAACAAAGGATGTCGGAATGAAGAACAATGGCAAAATTTCTTGACTATAAAATGATAGACAGTAAGACTGTTGTCACCCAGGTTCAAGAGTTGCAGGTCATAATCTATGTTGAACTTATTAAGTTTGTTCTTAATAGTCACATAATCTTTCATGTAGGATTGATTGTGGATGATGTTTTTCAAGTGGCGCCGATAATTGAGAAGTTGCCTCCGTCGTGGAAGGACTTCAAAAACTACTCGATAACGCAAGGAAATGACTGTTAAAGATCTCATGGTAAGGTTGAGAATCGAAAAGGATAACAAGGCCACAGAAAAGAGGTCACGTGGTAATTCAGCAATATCTGGAGTAAATATTATTGAAGAAGATCCCACAAAATCAAGGAAAAGAAAGAAAACATCTAGATCGAAGAGCAATCCTCCTAAGAAGAAATTCAACGGAAACTGCTTCAATTGTGAAAAATGTAGTCATAGGGTTACTGAATGTCGGGGTCCTAAGAAGGACAAGAAGCAGGATCAAGCATATTTGGTTGAATCCAAAGAAGAGATGGTCGATCTCTGTGCAATGCTTTCAGAATGCAACTTGGTTGGAAATCCAAGAGAATGGTGGATAGATTTTGGTGCCTCATTCATGTGTGTGCCAACAAAGAATTATTTTCATCATATACTCTAGCCCCAGCAGATGAGAAGTTGTTCATGGCAAACTCCGATGCTGCAAAGGTGGAAGGAATGGCAAGATCTACTTAAAGATGACCTCGGGCAAGGTGGTGACTTTGAAAAGGGTCTTGTATGTTCCAAAACTTCAAAAGAACTTAGTGTCTATACCGGTTTTGAGTAAGTACAGATTCAAATGTGCATTCGTTTCAGATAAAGTTGTAGTGAGTAAGAATGCGTTGTATGTAGAAAAAGGTTACCTCACTAAGGGCCTCTTCAAACTCAATGTAATTGCAGTTAATATGAATAAAGGTTATGCTTCTTCTTACTTGCTGAGTCAAAATGTTTATGACATAAACGTTTGGGATATATCAATAACAAAACATTGCAAAAACTAATTAACTTAAATGTTTTGCCTAACTTTGAGTGCAATAAATCAAAATGTCAAATTTGCGTTGAATCTAAGTATGTTAAGCATCCTCATAAATTTGTTGAAAGTAATTCATATCCCTTAGAACTGATTCAGATTGGCATTTGTGACCTGAAGTGTAACACCAAAAATTTCATAGGTTGAACAAGAGCCTAAACGTAGTGTCAACAAGGTATAAAATGAATTCCCCTAATTTAGTAGACCATATAGGTGTGCTATGGTGCTCTATGAGCTAAGGCCTAAGGGGGGAATGCCAAACAAAGGGGGCAAGCCAAGGCCTAAGGCCAAGGCTGCCCCAAATTAGAAGCAACTGCCTCAAACTCCACGGCCATCACCATGGCTCGTGGTCATGACCACGGACTATGGGAGGCTTCGTGGAGTTTTCTTGGTCGATAGAGAGGGACCTCCAAGTGTACCATACACTGCCTCACCCTTCACGAGAGGGACCACGAGTCGTGGTTCACTTCATGGCTCGTGAAGATGGGCGTGGAGTTCTCTTAGCTTTTAGGGAGTTGGGGGTTGTTAGGGTAGCTACTGCCCAAGGCACCACGAGCACCACTACGGGCCGTGGTGCACTTGACGAGGGAGAGGGGTGGCTCATGAACATCACTTGGCACCAAGACTTGAAGGCCTTGCCTCCACAAGGCCAAGTCATGACCAAGATCATCACCACGGACCGTGGTCATGACCACGGATCATGGGAGGTTCCGTGGTCTTTCCTCTGCCAAGTGTTGGCTTGTGCACGAAAAGGGAACTACTGCCTCCAACACCACGGGCAGTACCGCGGCCCGTGGTGCACTTTCACGGTTCGTGAATGTGGGCCATGGTCCCTGACGGGGACCTTTTAAATGAGGAGTTTTGGGACTTTCCTTTCAAGTCCTATTTAAGTAGAGGTGTTTTGGGTATTTTTAGAGGTTAATTATATATTGGTTTTTAAGTCTAAATTCACAAGATTTGGTCATTATACACAACACCCTATTGATATCAAAACTCTCCCACTTCTTTCTAAACTTTCCCTCTAAAAACCTTAGAAGAAGAAGAATACATTGGAGCTAGGGTTTCAAGGTTCTTTCCCAAATTGCTTCGAGTTTCTCCATTGATTCTCAAGGAATCAACTAAGGTATGGTTGCTTATCACTCTTGGGATTCCTTTACCAAGAGGACCCTTCAAGATGAATTTTAAAATCTCCAATTTCTAGGTTTTCAATCCAAAAATATGGGTCTTCTTTCTAAAGTGAAATTGATGTTATAAATTGAATTTGATTGATGTTATATGAACAATTATGAATGAATTTATGTTGTATTTGTAGTTTCTTGAAGAATTCCCCATGAGACCCATGTTTCTCCTTCTTTTTCTAATTCTAACCCTAGTTTGTTTTGGATATTGAGTGAAGGCTATGAATCGAATGTGATGTTATGTAATTCATACTTGTATGATGATTCTAGTCTAGGTTATGTATAATTTCTATGAAATTAGGGTTGAGTCTTTGAATGAAGTCTTAAAGGATATGAAGGGAATATGTCAATTGCTTATATTGATGTTGATTATGTATTACTTCAAGAATTACCTTGTATTATGTATTGGTTATGAACTGATTAGTGAGTGAAGTATGAATGTCCTATGAAGGGCAAAAAGGTATTAAGATTGGTTCTTCTTTGAACTCAAGTATGAAAGGTGAATTACTTAGATTGTAGTTATGCTATACCTAATGTATTGTTGTGGTGTTGATGACCTAGTTTCCTCATCCTTAACCCTCTACACTTGAATTAGCTATGAAATATGTATATATGTTATGGTATGATTGCTATATGATTGAAAGGTAGTTCTCATGATTATAGTGTAATGTAAAGTGAAAGGGTTACTCACTTACTAAGTGTTTCTAGAGTTAAAGGATTGTTACTCACTTATGAACACATATGAGCTATTATGGTAAGATATTTACATAAGAGTCTAGTAAAGGCTAATGTGAACTTATGTGATGACTAAAGATGATTACAAAAGGGTCTTAGATGCTTAGCACCGAAAAGGCATGTAAATGAGATGGGGGTCTCACGTTTAGTAAGTCCGGCTCTCCACATAGGTTTTCTCACGTTTAGCAAGTCCAAATTACCCACGGTATGTGTTGTCTCATGAGATGGAAATCCCCCACGTTTAGTAAGTTAGGATTTCTAGGAGCAATCTCCTTGAACCTTAACTATGTGCCCACATAGGACTTTAGCTTAGTGGATCCACCTAGATAGCTATGTACGAATGGTTACACCTTAGGCAAGTGTTAACCCTCTATTTTCGGTGTGGGAGTAGAACACCGAATTCCATGTAGCTCTCATGGTCTATGTCGGTTATGGAAATATCTTTCTAATGTAAAACTAAATGAAGGTGTGAAAGATGTGAACTCTTACTAAGGCTTTCTTAAGGGTTTCTACATTGTGTAAGGGAGGGTATGTGACTTCTCTTGCACACTGCACTTGTGGGATCCTAAGAGATGGTCGTAGTAGTGTTCTCTTATAAATATGATGATTATGACTTATGTATGTTGAAGCTATGTTATGTATGATCATTATGAATATGGAAAGTTATGATGAAGTATGATCTTATGTATGTATGCATGAAGTAGGTAGCTTAATGTGATGCTTGGCTTTGAATAGTGTTATGGGATTCTATTCCTTGCATTGCACTAGTATTACTTGGGTTGTCTATGTGTTGGGATGATATTATGTTGGTTTGTACTATGATGCTTACTTTGTGTGCATATTGGATTTACTTGGTAAACAGCATGTTTTGACTAAAATAACCTTTTATGCATGTTTCAATGGTTTTTATGCATAGTAGCCATACTTAGTACGTGTGTTGTGCTAACCCATATTTTCTCCTTTTTCCCCAAACATTTAGGTTCGGGCCGTTGAGGATTCAAATTTACTTCTCAAGACACTTGGAGTTGCTTCCCCAAGTTGGTGAGTCCTCAAGTCCGAGGACAAGACCCTATGATCTAACTTCTATGTCTAGTTCTTTGCTTATGTTGAAAGATATTGTTGTACTTTCCTATTTCTAGACTTCTTAATCTATTGATGTTGTGTAAAAACATGAAGAATAGTTAGATTAAAACATATTTTCATATATGAAGTGAAGTCCCATTTTCGATACTTCTATGTCTAGATGGTACATTGTGACGAAGTTAGATTATATTTTCATATATGAAGTGAAGTTGAACTTCCGAAGTAAAAGTTTTAAATTTTCCATGTTTTATTCTATGATACTGCTATGATGAATGTTAAGGGCTTGTATTCGACCTCTGTGAAGCGCCCCACACTTATGAATGGGAGGCTACGAGATGCTTTGGACCTTTTGCTCTTTTGTTACTCCATAGTCGTGCCTAAGAGTCTTAACTCTATCTAGTCATTTTCTTCTAATCCTTCTCTTGTGCTTATAGGCAATGTATACAAGAAGGAACAATGCAAGGAGGGCCGGTGAGGAGAATGTGAATGAAGTGGTTCCCCCTCAAGCTCCTCAAAACCCTCAAGTTCCTATTGCAGAAGGGACTATGTCTAATATTGAGATAAGGTCGACTATTCTTAATTTGACTCAAGTGTTGGCCACTCAAGTTTCTAGGGATGCTAGGGTGCAAGTGAACCCCAATTCTAGCACTACCGCTTCTAGGATAAGGGATTTCACAAGGATGAATCCCCCTACTTTCTTTGGCTCCAAGGTGGAAGAAGATCCACAAGGTTCATTGACGAAGTGTTTAAGGTTCCAGAGGCTATGGGTGTGTCTTTTCAAGAAAAGGCAGAGTTAGCCACCTATCAACTCAAAGATGTGGCACAAGTGTGGTATGAACAATAGAAGGAGGGGAGACCTATTAGAGAGGGTCCGATAAGTTGGGCTACATTCAAATGGCTTTTCTTGATAGATTTTTCCCCTTGGAACTAAGGGAGAGGAAAATGCAAGAATTCATCAACCTTCGTCAAGAGGGTATAAGTGTGAAGGAGTATGGCCTCAAGTTCACTCAATTTTCCAAGCATGCTCCTACTTTGGTGTCGAACTTTAGAGCTACAATGAACAAATTTGTTATGGAAGTATCCGATCTTGTGGTGAATGAATGTAGGTCGGCTATGCTAATCCCAAGCATGGAAATTTCTCGTCTTATGGTTCATGCCGAACAAATTGAACAACAAAAGCTTAAGAAAGTTGGTATAGAATTAAAGAGGTCAAGGGTCGATGATGGGAATTCTTCTAAGGTTAGGTTTGAAATCCAAGATAAGCCAAAGTTCAAAAAGAGGTTTTCCAACCAAGGTCCTCCTAACACTCCAAAGGTCAACAAAGGTAAAGTGTATACCCCAAAGCCTCAAGAAACAAAAGGTAGAGGTCCTTATGTTGAGAAGCCTATTTGTACAAAGTGTGGCCGAAAACATGAAGGCAAGTGCCTAGTTGGCACGGGAAATTGCTATGGTTATGGTAAGAGCGGCCACATGAGGAGGGACTGCCCTATGCTAAAGGCTCAAGGAAGGGAAAATGCTCAAGCACAAGCAAGTGGCCCAAATCTCGATGCTCCTAAGAAGAATCGTTTCTATGCTCTCCAATCTCGAGGTAATCAAGAGAGTTCTCCGGATATTGTGATCGATATGTTGCAAGTATTTTCAATTAATGTTTATGCATTGTTGGATCCCGGTGCCACTTTGTCTTTTGTATCCCCTTTGGTGGCTATGAAGTTTGATATGCTTCCCGATGTATTAAATGAACCCTTTTCGGTTACCACCCCGGTGGGTGATTCCATAATTGCTAAAAGAGTGTATAGGGGCTGTCCCATATCATTGCCCAATAAAGTCACTTTGGTTGATTTGGTGGAACTTGATATGTTAGACTTTGATGTTATATTGGGATTGGATTGGCTTTATGCTTGTTTTGCGTCCATAGATTGTAGGACCCAAATTGTGAAGTTTCAATTTCCTAATGAACCCATTTTAGAATGGAAGGGAGGAAATTCCATCCCTAGGGGAAGGATCATTTCATGTCTAAAAGCTTATAAGTTGATTTCTAAGGGTTGTATTTATCATATTGTGAGGGTCAAGGATCTTGAGTTTAAGATTTCCCCTTTGGAGTCGGTCCCCGTAGTGAAGGATTTTCCAGAAGTTTTTCCCGATGACTTACCCAGGATTTCTCCCCAACGAGAAATAGATTTCGGCATAGATTTATTGCCAGATACACAACCCATTTCAATCCTTCCTTACTGAATGGCCCCAGCGGAGTTGAAGGAATTAAAAACTCAACTTAAGGATTTGTTGGATAAGGGTTTCATCCAACCTAGTATATCTCCTTGGGGTGCACCGATGTTATTTGTGAAGAAGAAGGATGGATCTCTTCGTATGTGTATTGATTACCAATAATTAAATAAGGTGACCATTAAGAACAAGTATCCACTCCCTAGGATTGATGACTTATTTGATCAATTTCAAGGAGCGAGTTACTTTTCAAAAATTAATTTGAGGTTGGGTTATCACCAACTTAAGGTGAGAGGTGTTTATGTTTCGAAAATAGCCTTTCGAACAAGATACGATCATTTTTAGTTCTTAGTGATGCCTTTTGGTCTTACAAATGCCCCGACGGCTTTCATGGACCTTATGAACCGTGTGTTTAGAAATTTTCTAGACTGATTTGTTATTATCTTTATTGATGACATCTTGATATACTCAAAAAGTGAGAATGATCACATGAATCATTTGAGGATAGTATTGCAAGTCCTCAAAGATCACCAACTCTATGCTAATTTTAGCAAGTACGAGCTTTTGCTAAGATCAGTTGCTTTCCTTGGTCACATTGTTTCTAGTGAGGGTATAGAAGTTGATCCAAAGAAAATCGATGCGGTCAAAAGTTGTCCTAGACCTTTGAGTCCTTTCGACATCCAAAGCTTTTTGGGTTTGGCCGTTTCTACCGGAGGTTTGTTGAGGGATTTTCATCTATTGCATCTCCATTAACAGCCTTAACTCAAAAAAAGTCCAAGTTCGAATGGTTGGAATCTTGTGAAAGGAGCTTCCAATTGTTAAAAGATAAGCTCATCTCTACTCTGGTTCTGACCTTATCGGAGGGCACCAAAGGGTTTGTAGTATCTTGTGACGCTTCCCAAGTGGGTTTGGGTTGTGCCCTTATATAGCATAGTAAGATTATAGCTTATGCCTCGAGACAACTTAAGGTGCATAAGAAGAATTATCCAACTCATGACCTTGAGCTAGCGGCCGTAGACTTTGCCTTAAAGATTTGGAGACACTATCTCTATGGGGTACATGTGGATGTGTTTACCAACCACAAGATCCTTCAATATGTTTTTACCCAAAAAGAATTAAATCTCCGACAAAGGAGGTGGTTGGAACTCTTGAAAGATTACAATATAAGTGTCCTTTACCACCCCGAAAAAGCAAATGTAGTTACGGATGCTTTGAGTCGTGTATCTATGGGTAGTGTGTCTAATATGGAAGAAGAGAAAAGGGAGTTAGCCCGCGATGTACATAGGCTAGCCCAGTTAGGTATTCGACGTGAAGATTCCCCAAAAGGAGGTGTCACAATCCGTCATAATTCCGAGTCATCGATTGTTGTTAACGTGAAGTCTAAGAAACATCTTGACCCTATTTTGATGGAACTAAAAGAGTCGGTTCTCAACAAAGCAATAGAAACTTTCTCTCAAGGAGAAGATGGAGTGCTTAGGCACCAAGAGAGGTTATATGTGCCGGATGTGAATGGCCTAAGAGAGACAATCTTAGAGGAGGCCCATGGGTCCCGATACTTCATCCATCCAGGAGCCACCAAGATGTATCTCGACTTATGTGAGATTTATTGGTGGAACGAAATGAAAAGAGACATAGCAAAATTTATGGCTAGGTGCTCAAATTTCCAACAAGTCAAAGCCGAGCACCAAGGATCGGGAGATCTAACTCAAGATATTGATATCCCCACTTGGAAGTAAGAAGAGGTTAATATGGACTTCGTGGTAGGTTTGCCTCAAACTCGTAGGCAACATAACTCCATTTGGGTCATTGTGGATAGATTTACTAAATCAACTCATTTTCTTCCCGTCAAGGTTTCTTCTTCGACGGAAGATTATCCTAAGTTGTACATTAAAGAGATTGTGAAGTTGCATGGGGCCCCATTGTCATTATTTCAGATAGAGGTGTCCAATTTACTTCCCATTTTTGGAGGTCTTTCCAAAGTGGGCTTGGTACTCAAGTGAAGCTTAGTACCGCATTTCACCCTCAAACGGATGGTCAAGCGGAACGCACCATCCAAACCTTAGAGGACATGTTGAGAGCGTGTGTAATTGACTTCAAAGGTAATTGGGATGACCACCTACCTTTGATAGAAGTTTCCTATAACAATAGCTACCACTCAAGTATTGCTATGGCACCCTTTGAAGCACTTTATGGTAGAAGGTATCGATCTCTGGTTAGGTGGTTTGAGTGGGTGAATTTGCTCTTCTTGGTCCCGAGGTAGTCTATGAGGCCACGGAGAAAGTTCAACTTATAAGGGATAGGTTGAAAATGGCTCATAGTCGGCAAAAGTCTTATGCCAATAATAGAAAGAGAGATCTTGAATTTGAAGTAGGTGATTGGGTCTACTTGAAGATCTCACCCATGAAAGAGGTGATGAGGTTTGGTAAGAAGGGGAAACTTAGCCCCCGGTATGTTGGGCCTTATGAGATCTTGAAGCGTGTCGAAAAGGTCGCTTATGAGTTGAAATTGCCCATTGAATTGGCCCCGGTTCACCCGGTGTTCCATATTTCTATGTTAAAGAAGTGTATAGGTGACCCGGTGTCCGTCCTCCCTCTAGAAGGTTTAGGTGTGGATGAGAACCTTTCTTATGAAGAGGTTCCGGTCGAAATCTTAGATCGTCAAGTTAAGAAGTTGAGGAACAAAGAAGTTGCCTCCATAAAAGTCCTATGGAGTAACCACCTAGTTGAGGGTGCAACATGGGAGGCCGAGGCCAACATGAAGTCCCGCTACCCTCATCTTTTTCCTTCTACTCCTAGCCATAGTTGAGGTTAGTAGTCTCTCTTAATTTGGTATAAGTTGAAAAATCGTGTGTGTTGATAATTTTGACATGATTTCCTTGTATGTGCATATTTTTATGAAAATTCATGATTAAGTTGTATGTTGAATTTTCATGAATTTTGTTTCTTATGATTGAAATTGCACCCATAGATGTTGTGTGATGTTGTCTTCATGAGAGTTGTAATGAGCATGCTTGATGTTGTCTTGTTAACAAAATATCTTGTTGATTGCTGAAAATATATGTTGATGCTTATTGAATATGGAGAAGGTAGTTTCTCCTATACTTATGTGAGGTAAAGAGTTTTGAGCATAGTGATGTTGCGGATTAAATTCCTATATGATATGATGATATGATGATGTTGATGTGGTTGGTTGTTGTGCTGCTAGTTCGAGTAATTGTCTCCCTAGAAAGAAGTCCTAGTAACATTCGGGGACGAATGTTCCTAAGGGGGGATATTGTAACACCCTAGAAATTTCGTAGGTTAAACTAGAGACTAAATGTAGTGTCAATGAGGTATAAAATGAATTCCCCTAAGTTAGTAGACCAACTAGGTGTGCTATGGTGGTCTATGAGTTAAGGCCTAAGGGAGGAGTGCCAAACAAAAGGGGCAAGCCAAGGACTAAGGCCAAGGCTTCCCCAAATTTGAAGCAACTGCCTCAAAATCCACGGCCATGACCATGGCTCGTGGTCATGACCACGGACCGTGAGAGGCTTCGTGGAGTTTCCTTGGTCGAGAGAGAAGGACCTCCAAGTGTCCCAGACACTGCCTCACCCTTCACGAGAGGAACCACAAGTCGTGGTCCACTTCACGGCTCGTGAAGGTAGGCGTGGAGTTCTATTAGCTTTTAGGAAGTTGGGGGTTGTTAGGGTAGCTACTGCCCAAGGCACCACGAGCACCACTACGGGCCATGGTGCACTTGACGAGGAAGAGGGGTGGCTCGTAAACATTACTTGGCACTAAGGCTTGAAGGCCTTGCCTCCACAAGGCCAAGTCATGACCAAGACCATCACCACGGACCGTGGTCATGACCACGGATCATGGGAGGCTCCGTGGTCTTTCCTTGGACAAGTGTTGGCTTGTGCACGAAAAGGGAGCCACTGCCTCCAACACCACGGGTAGTACCACGGCCTGTGGTGCACTTTCACGGTCCGTGAATGTTGGCCGTGGTCCCTGACGGGGACCATTTAAATGAGGAGTTTTGGGACTTTCCTTTCAAGTCTTATTTAAGTAGGGGTGTTTTGGGTATTTTTAGAGGTTAATTATATATTGGTTTTTAAGTCTAAATTCACAAGTTTTGGTCATTATACACAACACCCTATTGAAATCAAAACTCTCCCACTTCTTTCTAAACTCTCTCTCTAAAAAACATAGAAAAAGAAGAATACATTGGAGCTAGGGTTTCAAGGTTCTTTCCCAAATTGCTTGGAGTTTCTCCATTGATTCTCATGGAATCAACTAAGGTATGGTTGCTTATCACTCTTGGGATTCCTTTCCCCAAGAGGTCTCTTCAAGATGAATTTCAAAATCTCCAATTTCTAGGTTTTCAATCCATAAACGTGGATCTTCTTTCTAAAGTGAAATTGATGTTATAAACTGAATTTGATTGATGTTATATGAACAATTATGAATAAATTTATGTTGTATTTGTGGTTTCTTGAAGAATTCCCAATAAGACCCATGTTTCTCTTTCTTTTCCTAATTCTAACCCTAGTTTGTGTTGGATATTGAGTGAAGACTATGAATCGAATGTGATGTTATGTAATTCATGTTTGTATGATGATTCTACTCTAGGTTATGTATAATTTCTATGAAATTAGGGTTGAATCTTTGAATGAAGCCTTGAAGGCTATGAAGGAAATATGTCAATTACTTCTATTGATGTTGATTATGTATTACTTCATGAATTACCTTGTATTATGTACTGGTTATGAACTGATTGGTGATTGAAGTATGAATGTCCTATGAAGGGCAAGAAGGTATGAAGGTTGGTTCTTCTTTGAACACAAGTATGAAAGGTGGATTACTTAGATTGTAATGATGTTATACCTAATGTATTATTGTGGTGTTGATGACCTAGTTTCCTCATCCTTAACCCTGTACACTTGAATTAGCTATGAAATATGTATGTATGTTATGGTATGATTGTTATATGATTGAAAGGTAGTTTTCATGATTATAGTGTAATGTAAAGTGAAAGGGTTACTCACTTAGTAAGTGTTTCTAAAGTGAAAGGATTATTACTCACTTATGAACACATATGAGCTATTATGGTAAGATATTTACATAAGAGTCTAGTAAAGGCTAATGTGAACTTATGTGATGACTAAAGATGATTACAAAGGGGAATTAGATGCTTAGCACTGAAAGGGCATGTAAATGAGATGGGGTCTCACGTTTAGTAAGTCCGGCTCCCCACATGGGTTTTCTCACGTTTAGCAAGTCCGAATTACCCACGGTATGTGTTGTCTCATGAGATGGAAATCCCCCACGTTTAGTAAGTTAGGATTTCTAGGAGCAATCTCCTTGAACCTTAACTATGTGCCCACATAGGACTTTAGCTTAGTGGATCCACCTAGATAGCTATGTACGAATGGTTACACCTTAGGCAAGTGTTAACCCTCTATTTTCGGTGTGGGAGTAGAACACCGAATTCCATGTAGCTCTCATGGTCTATGTCGGTTATGGAAATATCTTTCTAATGTAAAACTAAATGAAGGTGTGAAAGATGTGAACTCTTACTAAGGCTTTCTTAAGGGTTTCTATATTGTGTAAGGGAGGGTATGTGATTTCTCTTGCACATTGCACTTGTGGGATCCTAAGAGATGGTCGTAGTAGTGTTCTCTTATGAATATGATGATTATGACTTATGTATGTTGAAGCTATGTTATATATGATCATTATGAATATGGAAAGTTATGATGAAGTATGATCTTATGTATGTATGCATGAAGTAGGTTGCTTAATGTGATACTTGGCTTTGAATAGGGTTATGGGATTCTATTCCTTGCATTGCACTAGTATTACTTGGGTTGTCTACGTGTTGGGATGATATTATGTTGGTTTGTACTATGATGCTTACTTTGTGTGCATATTGGATTTACTTGGTAAACAGCATGTTTTGACTAAAATAACCTTTTATGCATGTTTCAATGGTTTTTATGCATAGTAGCCATACTTAGTACGTGTGTTGTGCTAACCCATATTTTCTCCTTTTTCCCCAAACATTTAGGTTCGGGCCGTTGAGGATTCAAATTTACTTCTCAAGACACTTGGAGTTGCTTCCCCAAGTTGGTGAGTCCTCAAGTCCGAGGACAAGACCCTATGATCTAACTTCTATGTCTAGTTCTTTGCTTATGTTGAAAGATATTGTTGTACTTTCCTATTTCTAGACTTCTTATTGATGTAAGGGCTAAGTCCCATTTTCGATACTTCTATGTCTAGATGGTACATTGTGACGAAGTTAGATTATATTTTCATATATGAAGTGAAGTTGAACTTCCAAAGTAAAAGTTTTAAATTTTCTGTGTTTTATTCTATGATACATGCTATGATGAATGCTAAGGGCTTGTATAAGACCTCTTCGAGGTCGAATACGCCGGTAACGACTAGGGGGTGCTCTCGGGTTGTTACATGAAGTCAACACCTTGACGTGGTGGGAAAAATATTTCATAACTTTTATTGACAATTGCACTAGATATTGTTATGTCTATTTGATAAATGGTAAGGATGAAGCAATAGTTGCATTTAGGCAATATAAGTTGAAAATCAGTTGGATAAAAAGATAAAAATGATCTGAAGTGATAGAGGTGGAGAATATGAATATTTATTTGCAAAAATATGTCTAGAAAATGGAATCATCCATCAAACTATTTCCCCTTACTCCCCTCAATCTAATGGAACTGCGGAAAGGAAAAATCGAACTTTAAAGGAAATGATGAATGCATTACTTATAAATTCAAGTTTACCACAAAACTTGTGGGGGAAGCTATCCTTACAGCAAATCGAACTCAATAAAGTTCTTCACAACAAGACACATGTTATTCCATATGAGAAATGGAAAGGTAGAAAACCCAACTTGAAATATTTCAAAGTATGGGAATGTCTGGCCAAAGTCCAAGTTCCTATACATAAGAGGGTCAAAATAGGACCTAAGACGGTGGATTGTGTATCAATTGGATATGCCATAAATAATAAGGCATGTCGATTTTTAATTCATAAGTCCGAACATATGGATATTCATGACAATATGGTAATGGAATCGGATAATGTTGAATTCTTTGAACATATCTATCCGTATAAAACTAGACTTGAGTTATCTAGTGAAAGGTCTAATCGACCTTGAGAAGAACCAAAAGAAAATGTACCTAATGAAGAGAGTCCAAAACGTAGTAAACATCAAAGGACATCTACTTTATTTGGATCTGATTTTGTAACATTCCTTTTTGAAAGTTAGCCTCAAACATTCAAGGAAGCTATGTTGTCTACTGACTCAACCTTTTGGAAGGAGGCTCTCAATAGTGAGATTGAGTCGATCTTAAGCAATCATATTTGGGAGTTGATTGATCTTCCTCTAGGAAACAAACTTCTAGGTTTAAAATGGATTTTCAAAAGGAAGATGAAAGATGATGGAACTATTGACAAATACAAAACAAGACTTGTTGTCAAAGGCTTTAGAAAAAAAGAAGGTCTTGATTATTTTAAAACATACTCACTTGTGACTAAGATTACATCAATTCAGATGATAATTGCCCTATCTGCAATATACGGTCTTGAAATCCATCAAATGGGTGCGAAAACCGTCTTCTTAAATGAAGAGCTGGAGGAAGAGATTTACATGGGATAACCTGAGGGCTTTGTAGTTCCTGGTAAAGAAAAGAAAGTGTTCAAACTTGTTGAGTCACTTTATGGACTAAAACAAGCACCGAAACAATGGATGCAAAGTTTGACCAAACCATGTTGGCAAATGTATTTAAGATCAATAAATGTGCTAAATGTGTTTACATTAAAGACGTTCCAAATCAAGAGGTCATTGTATGCATATATGTGGATGACATGTTAATAATGAGTAAGGACATTGCTAATGCAAAAGCTACTAAGTGTATGCTCATTAGTAAGTTTGATATGAAAGATCTAGGAGTTGTCGATTTGATATTGAAAACTAAGATTCATAAAACTTCTCATGGTCTAGCATTGTCTCAATCTCATTATATTCGAAAGGTACTTGAAAAGTTCAAATACTTGAATTTCAAAAGGGCAAAGACACCAATTGTTGTGAACCTTGATCTTGCTAAGAATAAAGGTGAAAGTTAGTCTCAATTGGATTATGTCAGAGTATTGAAAAGTTTGATGTAAGTCATGA
Organism: Solanum commersonii; assembly: GCA_029007595.1. Taxonomy (NCBI): domain Eukaryota; kingdom Viridiplantae; phylum Streptophyta; class Magnoliopsida; order Solanales; family Solanaceae; genus Solanum; species Solanum commersonii. The sequence goes on along the minus strand of JAJTWQ010000099.1, from coordinate 460,714 downwards.
ACTATACACGGACCAGACATAGCCTACACTATAAGTAAACTGAGTCAATACACAAGTAATCCCAATCAAAATCATTGGATGGAAATGAAGAGGGTTTTGGGGTACTTAGATGACACTCAAAACTATGCTTTGCATTATAAAAAATATCCAAGAGTTGTTGAAGGATATAGTGATGCAAATTGGATTAATGAGTCAAATGAAACTAAATCCATGAGTGGATATATTTTCACTTTTGGTGAAGGAACAATATCTTGGAAATCATCTAAACAAACATGTATAACTCGCTCTACAATGGAGTCTCAATTCATCCCCTTAGATAAAGTAGGTGAAAAAGTTGAATGGCTCCGCAATTTCTTAGAAGATATTTCGTTTTAGCCCAAACCAATGGCCTATATATGCATATATTGTGATAGTCAAGCTGCAATAGGAAGGGCTGGAAGCGTTATGTATGACGGCAAGTCTCGTCACATACGACGGAAAAACAACTCTGTTAGACAACTACTCTCAGTGGAGTTATCACAATTGATTATATAAAGTCAAAGGGTAATGTGATAGGTCTACTTACAAAAGGCCTAACTAGAGAGGGAGTTGAGAGATCATCGATGGGAATGAGACTATGACCGATGGCAAATTATCGTGGCTGTAACTCTACCTAGAAGACTGGATATCCAAGATCTAGGTTCAAGAAGATCAAATAAAGTTAATGGTTCAACATTGTTAAAAAAAATTTATGGTTCATTCTCATGATGAGACAATGTCAGTAACTAGGATAAAGGCATTAAGACTTTTTTTATGATTTCTAAGTTTGATAAAAGGTATATCAAATCGTGTATCTATGAGATAACACATTTAGAAACCACCTATGTAAGTGTGAAGTGTAAGCCACTTCAAGGAGAATCTGATAAGGCCAGTTCTCTAAGCACTTATTAATCAAGATGTGTTTATGGATGAAACGAAAAAAACAATAAGAACCAAAAATAGTTCAAGGGTTGCTTGTGTGACTTATGTTGTCTAGGTATACACCAAAGCTCGACGGTTCAAAGATATCAAATCTATTGATTGATCGAGTATATCAGATATATGTTCACTACGAAAAAGTTCCAAAGGAAACCTACTTATCCAGATGCAATCAATCCTTACTTATGAGACACAAGTTTTTTATGCAAATGTTTTAACAATAGTCATTCCCCATTCATGTGGGGGATTATTGGATTTTAGCAAGGTGCGAATGAAAAATAAGAATGAATGTGATATTGGGAAATGTGGGGAAACCAATTTGGAGGGAAAATGAAAGGTCATTTCTCCCACATTGGTAGAAAAAAGGAAAAAGGATTGTTCTTATATTAGAAAACACTTCATGTAGCTCTTAGAAGGTTAAGTAGAAGGTGCCCGCTCACGCTATCATCATCGCTCACTCGGCCTCGACTTCGACTTTGGCTTTGGCAAATGATGCTATTGAGTGATAATTTTTAGGCAAAATTTATTTAATGAATCTCATTAATTAATTTCCTTTTTCTTAAAAATTAATTCATAATGTTAATTAATTAATTAACGAAATTAATTTCGCGTAACATTAAAGTTGCTAAGAAGGGATCTGTTCCTCCGAACAGACACTTCTTTTCTTAAAAGACACACAAGTTCTGAAAAGACGTGTTTGAACAGATGCGTTCACACTCTTATCCTAGCAGACGCGTTCTTGCTACAATTGGCTATAAATAGAGAGATTTCTCTCATTTTTCAAAGTGAAATTTTTTTCTCTTCTGCCTACATTTTCTTACAAATCAAATTGCCGAACAAATAAGTCTATGTGTGCTCTTGTTGCTGTTTATTGAGTTTGCTAAAATTATTGAAGTTTGAGGTACCACTACTTCCTTAATAGTTAATTCGTTTTATCTTTGGAGGAATTAACCTACAACCTCAGGTACTTGATGAGATTAAATTTCTTAAGGATACACAGTGGGTTCTATGGACTCAAATTATTTATTTTCTGTTTATTTTATCTTTTCTATTTCTGTTTTTACTAACCTGAATACAGGAGATAACACATGTATGTACATATATTTATATATTTACAATAAGTTAAAATTAATATATACATATATTTTGAAACACTTTTTAAATATAAATATAACTTCGGTCCTAGGCCTCTTATGACTAGACGAATTTGAGTTTTTGCTCTTTAATTATCCTTTAATTAGTTAGATTTAAAATTAAAAGCTACTATAATAGATACTTCATCAAACAATACGATAAAACCTATGCAAGCACTCCTATTAAATGTTTAAGATCAAATAATACGGCAACAAGGTTTTACATTCTTGACATTTTGATGAAGAATTGAAGTGCTTCTTCAAATACATACTTGCGAAAGAAATATTTTAATAATATTATATTTTGAAGTGATAGTCTAAAAGTGAAAAAATCTGAAAATTAATTGAATTGTACCGATACCAAAGAAAAATCGATATGATTGAGATGATTTTAAAAATCCAATTTTGATTATATATTATAAAATATCCAAAAAATCTATTTTTTTGGTACTTTGACTCATGTAGGATGTAATTATACTTTAGTTTTATAACGATCAACAAAGGAAATAACTTCAATATCATCCCTTTTTGGATCATGTTTTCCTCTTCAAAATGCTTTATATGTTATAGAGTTTCTCAAGACCAATGAAATATCATAATAAAGAATAACTCTATTATAAAATTACTTTTAGTGATTGTGAGTGTTGATTTCTGTTATTTATAACATTATAACTAAGTTTAGTTAGTTCAATTAATAATTGATCACTTAATCACCGATTTATTCAGAAGAGACAAATTAAGAAAGTTAATTTTCTAACCAATCTTAATTTATAAATTTAATAATGTGCATGATAAATAAACTCTGATAATATTTTGTATTTCTTGTTTTTTCTATAAAATCTATACTAAAATTTGACAAACATAACTACATTATAAATTAAAAGAGTAGTTCAAAGGAAAAATATAATAAAAATAACACCCACTAACTTATCCGAATCCGACTACATTTTAAAAATATAACCACTGTCTTGAAATTTCAGATTTCACATTTATTATTATTATCCGAGTTATTATCGTTCAATTTTTATTTTATTGATTTTGAATATCTAAAATAACAAAAAACTTGGCTATTTGTGAAATTTATCTCAGGAATATAATATGAGTAGCTAAAGTTGTAATCACTATCCCCAATATTGGGCTTAATGTTCAACAATGGCCCGTTAGGGTTTTGTCGGAGATATATATCGAATTTTGTACACTTTAAAACCCTTGTGTATTTTACCCTTCGCCATTTCTGTTCTATTCAGCAGATCGGCGACGACAGTGCCCGTGACCAGAAAGTATGGTGCATGTTTCCTTTTACCGCAACTGTAAGTATTCAATTTTGTATAAATTCCTTCTCTTTCCTTGTTTCTACGCGATGTGTATGCCAAATATCCCAATAATAAACGATGAAATCTTCGTTGATTTTGTTTCTTAGATGCTAAGTGTCTCTAGATATGTTGTTTTGTTGTTGTTCTAGTTTGGTTTTAGATAGTAGAGAGCCTGATCCTTGATCTTAGACTTAGATAATGTTTGAACTTAAAATGCACATTTTAACGATAGGTTGATAACTCTATTCATATATATGTCGAGCTGAATCGTATATACAGTTGATAGAATAGTCATGACTGTAACTCTGTGGTGTAGGAATTTTAGCTGTTCTGTAAAAAATTGAGTTATTAGCTCAGTCTTGTGCAAGTTTTTTAGTCTGTTGCTCTTATCCTGTTTTGCATATTTCTGCAACTCAAGAAAAGAAAAGCTTCTATCTTTGTTTAGGAACAACCGTTTTGACTTTGTCATATACTGGACAGATAATCTTGAATGGTGAACAATTTAGTTGAAATAATGTAGAGTGCCTTTTATATGTACTGATAAATTCAATTCAATTATAAAAGATTGGATACTAGGTCATTGTCCAATTCAGCAAGGTTTTGTTGGTGATTAGATGTACTGTCTTTTATACAATTTTGAAGGTCGTGATGGCGTTCTTGGTTGGTCAAGATATATAATTGAAAAGTTCAAAATTTTTATTGTTATTCTATTACGTTGTGACATTTTATTAGACCACTATTTCTTAATGATTAGCTGATAACAGGATATGTGTGCATGACCACTTTTGATAATCTAGTAGTCTTCGGAGATGAGTTTATAGTAGCCAAAGATTCATACTCATACCGGTAATACTATAAGTAGTTCGGATTAAGGCTCAATCCTGTTGGTGCAGTACAGTATTCTTTTAGGAGTTTCTTTTGTTCGTTTCAGAGATTTGTTTGTCAATAGCGTTATAACTATGGGATCTAGAAATCCTCTTGTTGGAGATCCTAATTAGCCATAAGAGACAATTTTTTGAGTGGGGGAATAAATTAATTCAAAGGGAGTTAATGAATAGAGAGGATTCAAGCAGTCAAGCCAAATAAATTGTGATTCAAGTACTGTAGTAGCAGCATTTGTTATACTAGTCTCTGGAGATATTTACCATTGTCTGAAGTTTCTATTTTTGCTATTATATGTAGATGCTAATGTTGTATAAGAATTGTGTTGCTATTGACATTTATTATCCATACTTTCTTAACCTTTGATGTGTAATTCAGATGGGAAAACCTTTAAGAAGCCTCGACGCCCTTATGAGAAGGAGCGATTGGATGCAGAGTTGAAGCTTGTTGGAGAATATGGACTGAGGTGCAAGAGGGAGCTTTGGAGAGTTCAGTATGCCTTGAGCCGTATCAGGAATGCCGCAAGAATGCTTCTGACCTTGGATGAGAAAGACCCACGCCGTATTTTTGAAGGTGAAGCACTCTTGAGAAGGATGAACAGATACGGATTATTGGACGAGAGCCAGAACAAGCTTGATTATGTCTTGGCCCTCACTGTAGAGAACTTTCTTGAGCGTCGTCTCCAAACCCTTGTCTTCAAGACTGGCATGGCTAAGTCTATCCACCATGCTAGAGTGCTCATTCGACAAAGGCATATCAGGTATTAACATGTTACAGTTTTACTGACACAGTTCAAATAAAAAAATTAGCTCAGCCTATTTTTATTTTTGGTACTTTCTCTAATTGCAAATGTATGGTTGCAAGAATTCGAAGTGCAAAGAAAAAATTGCTTCAATGATAAAACAATATGCCATTTTTAATGTTATTAGTTGACCACTACATTTTTTATGGGAAAAGCTCTAGGTTTGAGTCATTTATTTGACGTTCTTTTTATCAAAGAGCTCCAACATAAATTTTATGTTTGAGGTAACATAATATTTTATTTATAGAGATTGAAATTACTAAAACGAGCTATGATATAAAGGATGATGTTTGCTGTACAGTGAGGACTAGCGAAAATAGTCAAATAATCAAATCATCATCAATCTTCATCTTTGTTAATGATTGATGTGCTTTTCGAGGAAAAAATACATATTTGGGTTCTCCATTTTGTTGAAAGTCCTGAGTTCTTTGCTTTCCTTTTCAAATCCTCGGCCTAACACTTATTCGAAGATGTTCTTCTATACATTAAAGCTTCAGAACATCTCTGTTTGCCCACTAAGATGCCTTACCTTGACACAATAGTTCCGAGTCTGATGTTGCTGAACAGGATCAGTATGCATTTTGTGAAAATTGTTAGTTGGTCTGTATTGTTGAGAGGTTAAACTTGTCTTGAGTTTGGAAGTATTATACAATTCAATAATCTATGATTTCCATTTGTGTAGATTGTTATTGAAATAAGCCAGCCATATGCTTGTAATGAAGTTGTGTAAACTTGCACAACTGAAATGCATTGCAGTATGTTAAACTGCTTTACTTAATTTCCATTTCTATCCTTTGTATCAACGAAATGAAAGAAATAATTGTGTGTCAATTATTGCCATTATGTCCAAGTGTTAATAGATTAAAATTCATGAAGCTTGAACGGGTTATAAAGAAAATTAGTTTCATAAAAGCTTGAATGACACTTTTTTTCAGCAGTACGGAACAGACTCCAAATCAGCGTCAGTCAGTCAATTACCCTGAGGGGCTTGGTTCCTTATGATATCCTGTGCTCCGTGAATTTTACAAAGTAGTAGTGTATGAATTATTTGTTTTTTATATAGTACTTATATTAACATGAACACTTTGGCTTGGCCTGCTCATTTTGGATTTTCTCAATCTTTCACTTTGTGCTATTTATCTGTTTTATCAGTATGTAAAATATGTTTCCACAATCTAATGATGTTTGTTATGCAGAGTTGGTAGGCAGGTGGTGAATGTTGCTTCTTTCATGGTGAGAGTGGACTCCCAGAAGCACATTGACTTCTCTCTCACTAGTCCTTTCGGTGGTGGGCGCCCTGGAAGAGTGAAGCGAAAGAACCAGAAGTCTGCTGCAAAGAAAGCAGCTGGTGGTGATGGAGACGAGGAAGATGAAGAATAAACTCTTATGTTTATTTACGTTTGGGTGTTTCAATTCTGCCTATGTTGTGTACTTTCTTGTTTTATGTTTTTGCAATTTAATCTACCTTTAATATATTAGAAAATGTTTTTGACAGAGGTGGAGAGAATTTTGAGTTTGGATTTAGCACTTGATATCAAGAGAATTTTTTCTTGGATGGAATATTAGATTCTGCTCTTCTCCCTTTTCCCTTGTTCATCAGACACTGAATTGGGGTTTACTTGGATCTAATTTCCACACATATAACAGCACCTAGTAGTATACTGTACTCTGATATTTGGTTCCTGGACTTGATATACATATACAGCACACCCAGTGTAGTCCCTAAGTGATGGACTGATGGTATACAAAACGTAGATTGTATGCAAATTATACCTTTACCTTAAGAGTAGTGAAGTTGTATTTGATACATTTTCTACTCAAGAAAAAATAATCTATAGCAGTCCCGGAAAAGAATTGAAGGAAACAGAAATAGCATCTTATGATAACAAAACAGTAACAACGATTCTAGATGCTAACAGAACTACAAAGAAATAACACAATAGTTTAGGTACAAAAAATTACGGATATTCTACTTTCTACTATATTAGAAGCACGAGTTAGAGATTAGGTATAAACATGTCAGCTAAATGTCATTTAAATTATATTTGAGGATATTTTAGACTTTTCATCATCAACTAAAGCTACGTGTCCTTTATGTAGCAAATTGAATTTTCCACATGTCTTCACTGCTTAGTGCTCACAATCTCTATCTTTCCCATCTCTATTCCTCAGCTTTTTTTTCGTTTCTTTGTTGTATCAGTTAGATTCAGAGAGAATCAATTGCTCGGGTGTTTTATGTGGTAATTTTTACAAGGTGTTATTTTAGGGTGTGTTTGGTACGAAGGAAAATGTTTTTCATGGAAAATGTTTTTCTGAAAAATAAGTAAATTTTTTATTTATTTTCTCATGTTTGGTTGGTGAGTAGAAAATATTTTTCGAAAAAGATTTTTAGTGTTTCATTTATGAATGAAAAATATTTTTGAGAAATATCTTTTATTTTTACTAGAGTAGTTGAGAACCATTGTTGGTCCCAAACAAATCCTCATCTTGGCTGACTACAAGAGGAAAGCCAACTCAAGCAATAATAGGCTTAAAATTGAATTAAATCCGTTCAACTCAAATACTCAACGCATAAAGTCTGGAAAAATACTCAATAGCAATATTTATAGTTTGTAACAACTCAAGGAAAAGTAAATACAGAAAGACTCCTCAATTATATCGATCTATGAAGCATTTATGATTCAACATGGATATTAAACATCTATAGTTCAACATGGATATTAAGACAAGACCCATAAGACCCTAACAAGATTAAACTGAAAAGGGAAAATCCTCTGGAATGGAAGGAGGCTCACCAAAACTAACTGGAATGTCAAATGATCTCAACGAAGCGTCTGTTGATGATGCTGAACACCTGTATCTGCATCATTATAAGATACATATTGAATAATACCAATACATTGAAAGTACGAGCATACAAGTAGAATTGGAAGCATGGGTAACTGAATAGATAAGACTGGAAGAATACTCACATCAACTCAACTTCAATACAAAAGCAACAATAAGAGATGCAATAATTAAAGCTTTATAAATAAAAGACGTCAACTCAAGAATGTATATAAAAATACAATAAAATACTCTTTAATGTAATTTTCATTATTACGTAATTTAATAAAGTAAAACACATGTTAATTTTTTGCTCTTTCTTTTTTCTTTATTTTCTATTTATATTTAATATTCTATTCAGTTAGATTTTGAATTTAAAACAATTAAAATTGTTTGTTACCGTTTAAAATTCATCCTTATCAAAAACTGCTACTTTCAGAATATACTATATTAATATCTCTATATAATCAGTTATGGGACATAAAAACGCCACATGGAAGCGTCACATTTAATAAATAATTAAATATTATATATTATATAACTATTTAAATATTTAAATACACACTTTTAAATAAAAATAGACACATGTCATCAACTTTAACAGATAATGACAAATGTCGGCATTTTTAAAAACAATTTTTTTTTAAAAAATACAATTTATAAATTAGTTAAAAAAATTTTAAAAATCTAGGACAGATTCTATATTTTTCAACAATTTTTTTTTTAAAAAAAAAATACTATGGCAGTTACACATGTCTTCAATAAATTTTAAATATTATATACTTAATTAAATATTATAAATTCAAATTTTGAAAAGAAAATACGTGTTTAATGTTTAAATTCTTTTGGACTCTTATTTTTATCTTAATTAAAATATTTATCTTTATCTCACGTGTTTGTGAATTTTAACCATCTCATAAGATTTTTCATTTCTGAAATGAAGAATCAAAATATATCTATGGATGTTGAGAAATATAAGAAGAACCGTATTAGTAAAAAGTTAAGAAAAATAAGAAGAAAATTAAACAAATTATATCCGGAGTATAAACAACTTAATATCACAAAAACTGATAACGAAAAATTAAATTACTTGATAGATAATATATCTAAAGTAGAATATAAATATATTCAATACTTAAAATTACAATGAATAACGAGAATAACGAATATAGACAAAAACTTAATGAAATAATTATAGCAAAAAGACAAGAATTAACACATAGGTAAAATAGACTTAACAGTAATATATTTGCAGGAATATGTCACAAATCTATAATAGCACAAAGAAAGACTATTTTATATCTAGAAATACAAATAAATAACTTAGAATATAAACTTCAACATAATCTATAAATGAATAAAGAAGAATACGCAATAGATGAAAAAACATACGAAAATTATGACGGATTAAAAATAAAGATAATATTTTCTAATCTAGGAAGAAGATATAAGAAAATAGGTGAAAATCTAAGTTTAATGTTAGAAAAAGAAACGATAAAACTAAAAGATAGTTTAACTGCTATGATAAGGATAAAAAAAGAAAACGAAGAAATAGATAGAAAAATGGAAATTGAAAAAATAAAACAACAAGCAAAAAAGGAAGTACAACAATTAGAAGAAGTAAAAAATACTAAAATAATAGAGCTAGAAAAAGAGTTAGCAATATTAAAAGAAATGTATGAAATAAAACAAAAAGAAAAAGAGCAAAAAACGAAATTAACAAATGAGATAATTAAAATTAAAGAAAAATTGCAACTAGAAGATGAATTAGAAGAAAATAACCAAGATAATCTACCCGAAATAAGAGTTGACGAAATAAACGACGATGATATAGAACAACATTCAGAAACAAACGAAACATATATGGAACTTTTAGCAAACATAGATACAAAGAATTTAGAAGTAAATACAGGTGACATAGACATGGATGAAAAACCTAGCACATCAGGAGTAAAAAACCCAAAAAATTTTAATCCAAAATATTATAATAAAAACTATGAACAATATGATAGAGAAAAACTTATATGGGATAAAAGAATAAATAAAAAATGGACACCTAAACCAATATCTGAATGACATGATTTTTTAGATTTAGATTGTGTAGCAGATATAAATAAAACAATCCAATTATGGATAGGGTATATATCAAAATAATTAATAGATAACAAAATAGCAATAGCAGAGGCACCAGGATATATAGAAAGAACGCTTATAGGAACAGTAAAATTATGGTTACAAAATTTATCAGATGAAAGTTTAAAAACTTTAAGAAGTAATAAAAAATCTAATGGCGAATTAGCTACTACAACTATGGAAATATTATATAAATACGAAGTAGCTATAAGAAATGAATTTAGCAGTAGGACAACAGAAGTAGAAGAACAAAATAAAGAAAAAATCATAAATCGGAATCTAATGACAAAATTAGCAATATGTAATATGTGTTACATAGATGAATATACATGTGCATTTAGAGAATACTATTATAAAGGAACATATAACACAGAAAGTAAAGAAATAAGAAAATACCTTAGGAGCTAGAATGAAATTCTTGCAACGATAGTTTATGGAACTATGTGAAAAACATAAAGAAGAAATAAAAATGGAAAAAATATTAGTAAAAAATGTGGCATGTTGCAAAAATAAAACAGCACCTCAATTCGGCTGTATGGATATGTATTATAAAAATAAAAGGAAATATAATAAAAAATACAGATCAAAATATAAATATAAAAAACCGAGAGGAAGATACTATGTAAAAAACTACAAAACCAAAAGACCATATAGACCAAAAAGAAAACTAACGGAATATACTTGTTATAATTGTGGAAAATTAGGACATATAGCTAGAGATTGTAAATTACCTAAAAATCCAAAGAAAAAACAAATATCAGAAATAATAATAGACAATGAAAAATATACACAAATAGAATGCGTAGATTATGAATTAGAAAGTGAAGATAACATATATGAATTATCAGAAAATGAAATAAACGAAATGGAAAATAATTCATTAACATGATCAGATAGCGAACACTATATAAATGACTGAAGCAGATATACAAATAGTAACTAAAGAAAAATATCAAGATGAAGAATCGGCAGAACAAAAAATAATATTTAATAATAATATATTTGAACAAATAAAAGGAAAAGAATTAGATCTAAGTGTAGCAAAAATATTCGAAATACCAACAATAAGAAACTGGTTTAAACAACAAAAAGAAGAATATTATGTAGTAAGTCAAAGAGAACATATCATAGATTGCAAATACACCAAAGGAAATGCTAAAATATCAATAATAAACAAGCGAATAATAAATAAAGAAATACAAGATATTAAAGCTAAAAATCCAATTACATATGTACATTTAGGAGGAACGGAAATATTAATAAAAACATGTTTTAGAGAAGGAATAGATACACCCATAGAAATATACTTAGCAGATGATAGGATCATACAACCTATAGAAAAAAGTATAATAAGCGCAGTAAAAGGTAACCTCATATACCAAAAATTTAAATTTATAATAAGTGCTAACTACTCAGTAACAGTAAATGACAGAAGTATAGATAAATCATTAGTATTATATTGGAAAATGTCAAGAATAGAACTAGCCCCGGGAAGTAAAATATTTACAGTTAGATGTAAAAACTTATATGTTCTAACAACAAAACATAAAATAACAAAGAAAAAATAAAATAGATAAAATAAAAATAGAAGATCCCTTTGAAAGAATAGTTACAGTCATAGATAATAATGATTATAGTTATAATGAAATTGATATAGAAGAAGATTTAGAAATAGTAAAAGAAAGACTAAGTACATCGAAAAGAATAAACAATGAGATACCTCAAATATCATCAAAAATGAGTACCTCAAAAAGAATAAATAAAATCCCACAAAAATCAATGGAAGAAGAAATAAACCCACATCATTACTACATAACTGGAATAATGGAACAACGAAAATATTTAATATTAATAAATACAGGATTAGAAGAAAATTATATTACGAGAGAATTAGTAACGAAAGATGAAATAATAACTACTGAACAATCATGCCCCGAACTACCAAAAGTATTAACATATACCGCATAAATTACAGAAAAGAAAATAATTATTGGAGGAATACCAATAATAATAAAGTTTAAAATATATCAAGGAGATGAAAACATCACTTTAGGAATAAAATGGCTAGAACAAGTAAAACCATATAATCTAGAAGAAAAACAGTTGACAATAAATTATGAAAATAAAAAAGTAATAATAAAAAGGACTTTAGTATGATAAAAATATGAAAATATATATACTTGCAAAGATAATAATAGAATGATATTACAACAGATATTATACACCAATGATAGACACAGGAGCAGAAGCTAATATATGTAAATATAATTGTTTACCAGAAGATAAGTGGAAAAAATTAAAAACACCGATAGTAGTAACATGATTTAATAATGAAGGAAGCATGATCACATATAAGACAAAAAATATAAAAATACAAATATGAGATAATATATTAACTATAGAGAAAAATTATATAACTTTGAACTAACTACAAAAGATATGCTATTAGGGATGCCATTTTTAGAAAAATTATACCCACATATAATAACAAAAACACACTGGTGGTTCACAACACCGTGTAAACAAAAAATAGGAGCAAAAAGAGTAAATAATAAAAAACGAAAAACAACAGAATGGATAAAAGGGAGCGAAAAAATTACACAAAAATTAGAAAATATAAAAGAAGAAGACCCTAAAATAGAATTAATAATATTCTCTATAGATAAAGTAAAAATAATCCAAGATAAGTTAAAATTATTATATAGTGAAGATCTTTTACAAGGATGGGAGAAACATAAAACAAAAGTAAAAATTGAACTAGTTGATAATAATGGTATAATAACCCAAAAACCATTAAAATATAATTTTAATGATTTAACCGAATTTAAGATACATATAAATGAATTACTAGAAAAAGGGTACATACAAGAAAGCAATAGTAAGCACACAAGCCTGACATTTATCGTAAATAAACATAGTGAACAAAAAAGAGGAAAAAGTAGGATGGTTATTGATTATAGAAATTTAAATGCAAAAACCAAGACATATAATTATCCGATACCAAATAAAATACTAAAGATAAGACAAATACAAGGATATAATTATTTTAGCAAATTTGATTGTAAATCAGGATTTTATCACTTAAAACTAGAGGAAGAATCTAAAAAACTAACAGCATTCACTGTACCATAAGGATTTTACGAATGGAATGTATTACCATTTGGATATAAAAATGCACCAGGTAGATACCAACACTTTATGGATAACTATTTTAAACAATTAGAAAATTGTGTAGTATATATTGATGATATATTGCTATATTCTAAAACCCAAGATGATCACATAAGATTATTAGAAAAATTCATACATATTATAGAATATTCAGGCATAAGCCGAAGTAAAAAGAAAGCCGACATAATGAAAAGCCAAATAGAATTTCTAGGAATACAAATAGATAAAAATGGAATAAAAATGCAAACACATATAGTACAAAAAATAATTAACTCAAAAAAACAGCTAGATACGAAAAAGAAATTACAATCATTTCTAGGACTAGTAAACCAAGTAAGAGAATATATATCAAAATTAGCAGAGAATTTAAAACCATTACAACAAAAATTAAAGAAAGATGTAGAATACCAGTTCGATAAGAAAGACCAAACACAAATACAAAAAATAAAATTATTATGTAAGAACCTACCTAAACTATATTTTCCGGATGAAAATAAAAAATTTACTTATATAGTAGAATCAGACGTCAGTGAAAAAAGTTATGGAGGAGTATTAAAATATAGGTATGGAGAAGAAAAAATAGAACATCACTGTAGATATTATTCAGGAACATATACTAATGCAGAAATAAAGTGGGAAATAAATAGGAAAGAATTATATTCGGTATATAAATGTTTATTATCATTTGAACCATATATTGTATATAACGAATTTATTATAAGAACAGATAATACACAAGTAAAATAGTGGCTAACAAGAAAAATACAAGATTCGGTAACAACAAAAGAAATAAGGAGATTGGTATTAAATATATTAAATTTTACATTTACAATTGAAGTAATAAAAACTGATAAGAATGTTATTGCAAATTACCTATCACGACAAAGCTACTCAGACTGAGACTGAGGAAGAAGATACAATTGAAAAGATACTCAAAGCCATTACTACACTTTGTACAAAAGTGGATAGTATGGACAACGAGATACAAAAGCTAAAGACTAATGAAGATAATCTGAAGTCTAAAGCTAGTCAGCAGCATGACTATAAAAATGCGGAGCTACGTCGATCGGAAGACGGAAAAAACCCAGAGCTAAAAGGAGACGATGGGAAACTCCTTAAAACCCATAATGTTTGTTTAAATACAGCTGCAGGTACAAGCAAACAAGTTAGCGACAAACAACATAAAAATGCAAATTTAAATCAGCTATTTGAAAAACCATTTACCCAAAGGACACCTAAACACATGTCCATAGAACCACAAACATCTACATACGCAGATAGTTTGCAAAACCAAAACGAGAAAAAGACATATAACTATATCACACGAACCTACATCGAAAATATACACAAAATCCAAACTTATTTAAACCGCAACCCCATATCAACCACAAAAGAACCAAACCAAGATTATTTAACACAAAAATTACAAGGATATAACAAGTTAATTGCACGACCAAAAACTAACGCTAATCTAGTAAGAACATGTTATAACTATGGACTGTTAAATACCGTATACACATATGACGGATAAGAAGTTAGTGGAATACCAGAACTACATAAGACATTAGTCACATACAAAAAAGTTACAAAAGGAAATTTATTTTATATAAAATTCTATACAGCACCAGCGGAGATATTATACGAGGAAATAAAACCTCCAATACAGGTTATCAAGATAGGACTAACTAAATATATGATTATACCTGAGGACATCGGACAACAAGAAGAGATATGCAAAATAGAGATACCAAGTTTTTATGCCAACAAAAGAATAATTGGTATATCAACTATTATACAAGAGTTAGCAAACAATTATTTAAACGAAAATGCTATATGGAGTTATTACTCAAGAGATCAATTAATGATATATTCCAATTCAAGGGAGCTAAGGAAAGCAGATATGGATGAAGTCCAGCGATGGATTTTGTCATTACTTAAGCCAGAAGAACAACCTACAACGAGAGCTTTGAAGACAGGATTTATTTCAAAAGAATTATTGACCAGATATTGTAAATTAATTGGACACAAATATCCTGACCATATATGTACAAAATGTAATGGAGAAGATAATATAATCCCAAATGTACAACTGGAATGATCAAATAAGATAAAGACGGAAGAAGATAAGAAGGAGATAATGGACAGATGGACACATGTGTGCAGAAGAAAAGTCGTAGAAAGAAAGATGAGATAAGATAGAAAGAAGAAAACAAAGAAGATAAGAAGAAGAAGAAGAAGACAAGTGTAATGTAATGTAATGTAAGTCTGTAAAATAAGTAGTAAAAGTCATGATAGGTATACAAGCGTAATAAAGTAGGTGTAAAAATGTCATAAGTATGTAAGGCTAAGATAGTAGGGTGTGCCATAAGTCAAAAAGTAGGTAAGTCATATATTAACATTAGAATACGTGTGTAGTAGTATGCAAATTTTCTTTTCTATATAAAGGAACTCATATGTAACATAAAGGAGGCAACGCCTAACTCAATAAAATTCCTCTTTCATAAAAATATTCTCTCAACTAAGATAAATATTTAAAATACCAATGGAAAAATCTGAAATTCAGTCAGATATTTCAGATAGCATGGCTAAGCAAGAGACAAATGTATATTGTTCTATAAATATGCAAAACTAATTTCATATATTCCTGAATATCATATATATGATTGAATAAATTTATGTTAGTTATTATGTATTAAAATTATTTGAATCATGATTTCTAGTTTATTAGCACACTGAAAACAGGGAGAAAACTTCTATACTATGCCATCCTAATGTTGAAATCGGTAGGCGAGGAAAGCCGTTTAGGGGAGTAAACAAAGTTGAGGCGCTGATAAGGAGGAATTATCCGCTAAAGTACGATGCTAGTAGTGATAGAAAAACATGATAACGATAATCTAGTTCATAATGATCTAATATGAATTTAATCAATTATGAATATGATAGGAAGGAATAATTTGAAATAAAAAACCTGCATGATAAAGAACATGACTACATACTTACATGCTAAAATGATAAAAAACTATGAAACTTTAATCTTATATATACTTAGAGATATAAAAATAATTGAATTAAGAAGAATTAGATGGGAAAAAATATTTAATGATAACGAATCAGAAGATATATTAAACGAACAATGGTATGAAATAGACCTACATAATTTAGACTTCGAAAAAATAGAATGGTACGATTTAGAATTAAATTCAGATTAAAATGAACTATGAATATTTACAATATTGGACAGAATCTATGGAAGATATAAAACTATTAGAACAATTAATGGAGAAAAATTTATATATGTACCAAGAAACCCAAGATATGTTATATCTAGAATATATCATAAATAATATTAAAGAAATATTTAGATTAAAACAACTATTGGAAGCATATTACAATAAATATTATTATATTTTACCATGAATTCAGTACCAAAAAATTATAATAAAATCTTTAAAATAAATTACTCACCTACCATACTACCACCTACCACACTACCACTTTCATGAACTTTCATGAATTTACCAACTACCAGTTTCGCACCGAAAAATGATATCAGAGTTATGGTATCAGAGCTGAATAAAGTAAATAGTAATAACGTAAAATAAGGGCCAAAATAAATTTACTTATGATAAGCTTGAGGGGAGGGGGGTGGGGAATTAAAATATTTTATTGATGTCAAATTTCTTTCAATTAAAAATTAAATGGCTTATATGAAAAATATCACAATATTTAAAAAATCAAGGCGAAGGGATAGTAATACAAATAACTTCTTCTTTTTTAACAAAAATCATATAATATTTGATTATAAATCCTTTTGCTTTGTTAGTAGTTTAGTGATAGAAGGAGTTAGTGCTATCTTATTTTTAGTTAGTAAAACTCTATTTAAAAAGAGTTCAATTGCTATAATTCTATAAAAGTGAATTAGTGCCTATTGAATAGAGTTCAAGTATGTTTTCTCTCCTATTTTTTAGTTTTCTGTTTTTTCATCAATTTTTTTTAGTGTAATTGAACATGATGCATACAAGTTACATAGGTTTTTTTTAAAGCCAAATAATGGATTAATTATTTCTTTTTTTCTTTAAAATTCATATGGAAGAAATTTCGTGCATTATCAACTTTTTAAAAAGTTCTTACTACAAATTTAATGATTTTTTTTAAACATGAATAAAAATATATTTTAAAAGTATAATATGAGATAAAATTATATTCAATAGATGGAAATTATAAAATGTAAATAGATAAATAGTCAATCGATATCTCATTTTATAGTGTAAGAAAATGAAGCGAATAACTTTTTCTTAGATGAGAAAGTGTTTTTTAATTCAAAAATAAAATAATTATAACAATCAAATTCTTAAATTTTTTATACCACATAATTAAAATCTCAATAAATACAAAGAGGAGGGAGGGGGGGGGGGGAGGGAGGAGGAAGTAGGATATTTTGAATTAATTTTGAGAATATAATAAAGTTGTTAAATAATATACATATCATTGTTCATAAACTGAAGAGAAGCGAACAATAATATAAAATTTAAAACTTTTAAACCCATGAGTAAACAAATAAATAAATTTGTTTAAAATTAATATTATTAATATACTAATTCTAAATAGTGAACAATATAATAAAGAAAAATATGAGACAAAAAATTATTTGATAATCACATGATTTGTTGTTGGACTTTTGTAAGGTAGTATAATTTACAAACACAAATAAGGTATTACAATCTAAATTAATTAGAAATAGTATTTTCTCATTATCCGTGCATCGCGCGGGTACGTATACTAGTATATATCTATGAGACAATACACTTGATACACTAGTGTGTTTGATATTGACTTATTGGATGAATATATATGTACATATTTGTGCAATTCCGAGTTCGTATGCGTGAGTTATGCCCATTGGAAGTTGGACTGTTCAAATAAGGAAAAAGTCGGGCAAATTTGGCGCCCCAGGCCGCGTTGCTGTAACATCTCGCAAATTGAAATAGCTAGGAAGAAGTTAAGAACTGGAAATAGCCATTTTTGGAAAGAATGAAAAATCTGGAAAATTGTTTAAGTTAGGAAAAGTGAGTTTTTGATCAACTTCAAATGACCATAACTCCTGGCTCAAGATGAGTTAGGTGTAAATCCAGATATGGTTGGAAATCTCTTGGAATGATCTTTCCAACGCCGCCAAGTTTGCGCAATTTTGAGTTTGTAGGAGTAAGTTATTCCCTTTGGAAGTTGGGCTGTTGGATTAAGGAAATGTCCAATCCAGATTTTTAAGGGGTATTTTAGTCTTTTCACTGTCCTATTATTTTAATCCATTTTATGGAGTTTAATATGGGTCAAATCAGATTTTAGTTAGTTTTAGAATTTGGGATTTCACGCTAGGGCTAAGGAGAAAGGAGAAGAGAAAAGAAGAAGGAGAAAAGGGCAAATTCATCAAGATCGATCAAGAAAGTTGGTGTTTTCGCCAAGGATTTACTTCTACCAGGTCTATGAGCCTCTCATAATGTTGGAATCGTTCTCCCATGTGCCAAGCATATTATTTCAGTTTGGATTCGTCCTAAAAGCGTTTGAATATTAATGATCTTGATATCTATTCTTGATTTCATATGTTGTTCTTGAATTTGATTCAGTTGGGAAGTTTTTGAGTTCGTTACATCACATTATTGAGTCGTTTCGAGTTAGGTTCTTAGGTAAAATTTTTGGGTATCTATATCTAAAAGTAATTTAAGAAAAAGAACTGAGTTTGGGTGAATTGGGGCTGGAAAATGAAGAATAAATTTCGTCGAACGAATTTGGGAGGTGGTGGCGCGTCACGAAGCTGGTTCCCAGAAGTGGGAATTTTCATTTCACGTTGCGGAACCATCACGGATTCCTCTGCCTTAAAAATTCATTTTCGAAACCAAGATTTAATTATGCCTCCGCTTCGTGGACCCACCTTCAAATATTAATTTTCGGTCTTTTCTCATTTAGCTATCTAAAATCATTCCTAAACATCATAGAGATCTTTCCAATTACAAATCACAATCCTTGAATCCATAATTCAATTCAAGGACCAATTAAGAGTCAAGACAAGATCATTTAAGATCAAAGTCATGAGAAGTCAAAAGTCAAGTTAAGAGAAGTTCATAAAGTTTTCCAAAAGTCTTTTGCAAACGTGTTAACTTTGTTTTAAGACTTAAGTTTTGAGTTCAGTAAAGAGTAAAGTTGAAGTTCATTTCTTCAAAAGTATATGGGGACTAAGTATTCCTAAAGAGATTTTAAATGTTTGCACATTTAAATAAGAACGGTAACTGAGATTTCCATAGAGCCTTCGGGCTAATTTTCAGAAAAGAGTAATAGCTTTCTAAATGAAGTGAGAAGGGAAACTGAGATTTCCAAGATAGCCTTTGAGCTAAGTTTTGAGCACTAATCTCAAATAAGAGAAGAAGTATGTTTTTAAAACATAAGAGCTAGTATATTTTGGGAGTAGTATTGAGCACCCAATTGGGGACGAGCATGAGTTCAGATAACTTACGTCACCATAAAACCATGTAACCACCATGTGTAGAAAAGGGTCATACTTTTTAGATGAATCCTTTTCGAAATAGACTAGTGGATCTATTAGGCAGTTCAGTCATATACCTTTGATCGGGTGTAGGATGCGCTAACAGCGTGACGTAGATCGATGTATCATCACTATAGCTCTTATGTAATGGTTGTCGGTTAGAGAAACTCCCACATAAGTTATTATGTTTTATATACATCATTTTATTTTGTATTTTTACATACATCTCAGAGTTCATATTGTATCTTTGCATACATACAGAGTTATTATTATATTTATAAATACACAAAGTTGAAAATCATGTTTTAAACAACTTTGCTTTATCTTGCACTTGTTTTAAAACTGCTTTATATTGAAATGAGTTCAGTAATGTTGAGTTGAGTTGAGCCAGATAAGTTCTTCAATTTCCTTTCAATTTCTTTTCAAGTTTAAGTTGTGTTTAGCATTCCAACTTGCATACTCGTACATTCAATGTATTGATGCCAATTGGCCTTCATCTTATTATGATGCAGACACAGGTAACTAGGATCGGCATCCGGCACATCGTTGATCCAGTGAATAGTTCAGAGTCTGGTGGTGAGCCTCTTTTCATTCCATAGGACTCATATTCATTGCTTTCAGTTTTAGTATTAGTTCATTAGGATGTCGTGGGCCTGTCTCGACATCCATCTTAGTTGTTTTGAGGCTTCATAAACAGATAGACAGTCAGTTAGTCAATTCAGTTGTCTTTACTTTTCATCTCATATGTTAAAGACTTGAGTTTGCCTTAATGGCTAGTTGAATGCTCATTTATAACATTCTAGTTACTTCATAAATGTGTATGTGATGAGTTAAGTCTTCCGCTGAGTTAGTAAGCCAGGCCAAGGGTTCGTTTGAGGCCAGCAATGGTCTTCTAGTGCCAGCTAAGTCCAGGGTGTAGGCTCCGGGCGTGACAAACTTGGTATCAGAGCACAAAGTTCAAGTCCTAGGGAGTCTATGAAGCCATGTCTGTAGAGTTCTAGTTATCGGTGTGAAGTACGCCATATTTATAATTAGAAGGATGCAACATTTAGGAATTTCTTCACTTCCTACACACTTATTTCGTGCATTAGAGTTTAATCTCTAAAAGTTTCCCTCTAATTTGTGCTTGCGCGTGTTTCAGATAATCATGCCTCCACGAAGAGCAGTCAGAGGTCGTCCAGCTAGGAGGAATGTTGAGGAACAAGATTTACCGAATGTATCTTAAGTGCAACCTCAAGGGGAAGTTACCAATGGTGAATTATGTGAGGCTGTAAGGATGCTCAGTTAAATTGTGACCAATTAAGCTTGGCAGCAAAGAGGAGCTCGACATGAAGAGGCTGACACTTCAAGAATTCGTGAGTTCTTGAGGATGAATCCTCCAAGCTTCACTAGTTCAAGCACTATTGAGGATCCAGAGAACTTCACTGAGGAACTGAAAAAGGTTTTCGAGGTGATACATGTTACTGACACTAAATGGGTTGAGCTAGCTGCATATTAATTGAGGAATGTTTCTAGGACTTGGTTTGACCAATGGAAGGAGGGTAGAGTTGAGGATGCACAGCCTACGAGTTGGGCCTGTTTTGAGGAAGCTTTCCTGGGGCGTTTCTTTCCCTGAGAACTGAAAGAGGCCAAGGTATGTGAGTTTCTCACACTTAGGCAGGATTTTCTGAGTGCTTATGAATATGGGTTGAAGTTCACCCAACTATCCCATTATGCTTCGGAGATGGTTAAGGACATGAGGAGTAAAATAAGATTGTTTGTTGCTGGGTTGAGCCGTCTATCAAGCAAAGAGGGCCGAACAACAATGCATATTGGGGACATGGACATTTCAAGATTGATGGTCTATGTGCAGCAGGTAGAGGAAGAGAAGTTGAGAGATAAAGATAAGTTCAAGAACAAGAGGGCTAAGACAGGGAATGAGTCCAGGCAGCAGAAGAGTAATGCCAATCGGTCATCTTTCCAACAGAAACAGAAGGGACCTGCTCTATCATCTTCTAGTGCACCTGCACCTGAGAACAAGGGTGAGTACTATGGTCAGAATTCCAGAGCTAAACCTACCTATTCTCAGGGCAGTGTAGCACAAGGAGGTAGTAAGCCTCTTGCCTGCACCAAGTGTGGTAGGAACCATTCAGGTATTTGTCATGAGGGCTCCACTAGTTGTTTCAACTGTGGTCAGACTAGACATTTCATGCGAGATTGTCCAAAGAACAAGCAGGGAAATGGTAATGTGGGGAAATAGAGCCTAGTCTTCTTCAGTTGCTCCACCAGACAGAATTGCACCTAAAGAGGCTACTTCCGGTACTGGTGGAGGAACAAACCGTTTATATGCTATCAACCGTCGCCAAAAGCAAAAGGATTCACCAGATGTTGTCATTAGTATGATTCAAGTCTTTGACTTTACTATTTATGCTTTGCTTGATCCATGAGCGAGTTTATCTTTTGTATCTCCATATGTTGCTATGAACTTTGATGTTATTCCTGAGCAACTTAGTGAACTATTCAGTGTCTCTATGCCTGTTGGTGAGTCTATTATAGTAGAGAGAGTCTATCGTGATTGTCCCATTTTCGTCAATCACAAGAGTACCATGGCTGATTTAATTGAGTTAGACATGGTAGATTTTGATGTCATTCTTGGTATGGACTGGCTTCATACCTAGTATGCCTCAGTTGATTGTAGAACTCAAGTAGTCAAGTTTCAGTTTCCAAATGAGCCAGTCTTAGAGTGGAAAAGCAGTTCAGCAGTGCGTAAGGGTCATTTCATTTCGTACCTTAAGGAAAGGAAGCTAGTTTCTAAGGGTTGTAACTATCACTTAGTCCAAGTTAATGACTCAAGTGTTGAGGTATCTCCTATTCAGTCAATTCCAGTAGTAAAAGAGTTTCCAGAAGATCTTCCCGGAGTCCCTCGTGAGAGAGAGATAGACTTTGGTATAGATCTTCTTCCAGATACTCGTCCAATATCTATTTCGCCATATAGAATGGCACCAACAAAGTTGAAAAAGCTTAAGGAGCAGTTAAAGGATCTCTTAGATAAGAGCTTTATTCGACCAAATGTCTCATCTTGGGGTGCTCCGGTCTTATTTGTGAGAAAGAGATTGGTTCCCTTAGTGTATATATAGAGATTATCGTTAATTGAACAAGGTTACCATAAAAAACAAATATCATCTTTCAATGATTGATGATCTTTTTGATCAGCTTCAGGGTGCTTCTTGTTTCTTGAAATTGACCTCAGATCAGGTTACCATCAGTTGAGAGTAAGAGAATGTGATATTCCAAAGACAGCTTTCAGGACCCGTTATGGTCATTATGAGTTTATGATCATGTCATTCGGTTTAACCAATGCACCTGCAACATTCATAGACCTTGTGAATAGAGTATTCAAACCTTATTTATATATGTTTGTTATCGTCTTCATTGATGACATACTAATCTATTCAAGGAATGAAGAAGATCATGTTAGTCATCTTAGAATAGTTCTTCAAACTTTGAGAGACAATGAGTTATATGCTAAATTCTCTAAGTGTGAATTTTGGCTTGAGTCTGTGGCATTCTTAGGCCATATTGTGTTAGGAGAGGGAATTAAAGTTGATACTCAGAAAATTAAGGCAGATCAGAATTGTCCTAGACCCACATCTCCAACTGATATTAGGAGTTTCTTGGGTTTGGCTGGCTATTATAAAAGGTTTTTAGAGGGATTCTCATCTATTTCATCCCCTTTGACCAAGTTAACTCAGAAGACAGTGAAATTTCAATGGTCTGAAGCTTGTGACAAAAGCTTTCAGGAATTGAAAAAGAGGTTGACTACTGCCCCAGTTTTAACCTTACCAGAATGTACTCAAGGTTTTGTGGTGTATTGTAATGCATCTAAAGTTGGTTTGGGTTGTGTCTTAATACAGAATGGCAAAGTTATAGCTTATGCCTCCAGACAGTTGAAAGTTCATGAGAAGAATTACCTAAGCCATGATTTAGAGTTGACTGTTGTAGTTTTCGCTTTGAAGATATGGCGTCATTATTTTTATGGTGTTCATGTTGATATATTCACTGATCATAAGAGCCTTCAATATGTGTTCACTCAGAAAGAGCTTAATCTCAGACAAAGGAAGTGGTTAGAATTACTCAAGGATTATGACATGAGTATTCTTTACCACCTAGGTAAGGCTAAAGTGGTTGTTGATTCTTTAAGCAGGTTTTCTATGGTAGTATCGCCCATGTTGAGGAAGAAAAGAGAGAGTTAGCAAAAGATGTGCACAGACTTGCACGCCTGGGAATCAGACTTATGGATTCCACAGAAGGAAGAATAGTGGTGACAAATGGGGCAGAGTCATCATAAGTGTTAGAAGTGAAAGAGAAGCAAGACCAATACCCCATTTTTCTAGACTTAAAAGAAAATGTTCATAAGCAAAGAGTATTAGCTTTTGAACAGGGGAGAGATGGTGTATTGAGATATCAAGGTAGACTATGTGCCTCCGCGTTGCGGACTAGTTTCCAAGCAGTGATTCCTTGATCATTTCTCATAGTTAGCTATCTAAAATCATTCCTAAATATCATGAGATCTTTCCTATCACAAATCACAATCCTTGAATCCATAATTCAATTCAAAGAAAGTTAAGAGTCAAGAAAAATCAAGAGTCAAGTCAAGAGAAGTTAAGAGTCAAGTCAAGAGTCAAGTTTAGAAAAGTTCATAAAGTTTTCCAAAAGTGTTTTACAAATGTTTTAACTTTGTTTTAAGACTTGAGTTTTGAGTTGAGTAAAGAGTAAAGTTTGAAATGCATTTCTTCAAAAGAGTATTTCGGGACTATGTATTCCCAAAGAGTAAATGTTTGCACATTTAAACAAGAAATGAAACTGAGATTTCCAAAAGTGCCTTTGAGTTAGTTTTCAGTAAAGAGTAAAAGTAAAGTTCATTCTTCAAAGATTATACAAGAACTAAGTATTTGCAAGAGTTAAAATGTTTTCACATTTGAGCAAGAAAGAAAACAGAGATTTCCAAGAGAGCTTTTAAGCTAAGTTTTTGAGTAATTATCTCAAACCAAAGAAAGAGTTTTGTTTTTACAAACATATGAACTAAAGTATATTCTGAGAGTAGCATTGAGAACCGATATGGGACAAGATTGAGTTCAGATAACTCACGTCTCCATAAACCATGTAGCCGTCATGGGTAGTAAAGGATCATACTTTTTAGATGACTCCTTAAGATGCTTTTTAGCATAGACTAGTGGATCCACTTAGTTAAGTGTTCTATATGAAGGCAAAGTATAGGACAGTTTTGGCAGCGTGGGCAAGACGTTGTGTCACCACTTAGGTTTATAGTGGTGGTTGTCGGTTAGAGAAACTCCCACAGAAACTATATTACTTTATTTTATGAGTAAAGTTGAGTTTGTTATTGCATTTTCTTTAATGAACTAAGTTGTTTTCTACTGTTTTAAAGGCTTTCTATATATTGCATGTGTTTTATTGCTTTATATTGAGTTAAGTTATTCAGGAGTTGAGTAAAGCCAAGGTAAGTGTTTCTTTCAGATTTTTTTCAAGCTTAAGTTATGTTTAGCATTCCAACTCGCATACTTGTACATTCAATGTATTGATGCCAGTTGACCTGCATCTTATTATGATGTAGACGCAGGTAATCAGGATCAGCATCCAGCGCCTCATTGATCCAATTGAGCACTTAGAGTTAGTTGGTGAGCCTCCTAGCTTTTTGAAGGATCCTTTTATTGCTTTCCGTATTTTTGTACATTAGGATGTCATGGGTCTTATCCCGACGTTAATCTCAATTGTTTAGAGGCTTCATAGACAGAGTTAGAGATGTTAGTTCATGAGTCTTTACTTTTACTTTTCAGTTAAGTTGAGACTTGAGTTGTCACTTTGGCAGTGAACGTTATTATAATACATTCTAAGTTATAGTTTGAGCAGTTCAGTTTACTTGTATTAGAAGTATTTATCTTCAGTAAAGTCTTTCGTTGAGTAAGTAAGTCAAACCAAGGGTTCACTTGGGGCCAACAATGGTTCTCGAGTGCTGGCCACGTCCAGGGTGTAGGCTCGGGGAGTGACAAGAGAAAAAAATTCAAAAGTCTATTGCAAACAAGACAACAACGGAGTCATGCTCAATATGGTGACAAGTCCAGTTGGTGCTCGATATCGGATTGAGGTGCAGGGTAATCAAGATTTGTTTTTCATAAAGCCCGTTAAAAACATCTTTATTAAGATCTTTTTCATTAACAAAGCTTGAATATTCAAGCTCACTTGTTTGATATTGGAAATAAACTACCTAGTATAGAGTGTGTTATTTCCTTAATAACCTACTTAAGCAAATTTTGATAATCTGATCAACGAATTTTGGATACCTAATAGTCAATTTGTGCACTTCTTATCAAGAAGTTTTTCATTCCTAGCACTTGATTATTTAATTTTGATTAACCATGGAGGGATCACGAACATTTCATCACATTTCTTAATGATAAATATTTTGATATTTCTTCATATGCGCTCACCATATAAATAGAAACAAAACTTCTGTACACACTTATATATTGTATTCGTATTTAGCATTGTATTTAGCACTAGTGTCGATTAAGTAATAGTGGAAGCAAATGTAAACATTTGGATCTTAAAAAAGAGGATGGGTAACAAACTTTAAGAAGTATAAAATGAAAATGTAGCAATTATATGAAGAAAAAAAAAAGTGAAAGGAAAAAAAAGGAAGGGAAAATGGAAAGGAAAAAATCTGAGATTAAATAAAGGAATATGTTTAAGGTTTTACTTTATCGCACCATCATCACTAAATACTTTTTTGCAACAAAAAGTCAGCCAATTTTACCTAAGTATCAAGAAAGTTAATAAATATTTTGTTGGTGACCTATGTTGCTTGAACTTTCTAAAATTGTTGCCCCATTAGTGTCAGTTCCTCCAAAAATGAATTACTTTTAAAGGATCCAATCACTTCAGACAATATTTCTAAAAATTCCAAGCTATAAAAAAAATGGACTTACATTATTAAGAATATTTTATTTATGATTTAAATGTTGTGATTTAATGATAGTGCATAAAGGTGAACCTAATTATAAGTGTAGTAATTGGTTATAAGACAATCTGATTTCTACCTTACAAACGTAGGGTAAGATCTATGTATAGCCCACCATCTCCAGATTTCACTTGTCGAATTGCACTAGATTGTTGTGATAATCTAACATTAAATACGATTGATAGAGATTTTTTATATTTAGTGATAAAAATATATGTCGCTAATTTCTATTTTGTTTATAAATATTGAATGTAAAAAATTCATATATATATATATATATAGGAAAACAAAGATGGTGATGCAAAGGTAGATGTCACATGATTATGAAAAATAAAATTAATTAATCTTTTATTGGTATTTCATGATAGCGATAAAGATGAGGAAGATAAAGAATGAATACTTATTTTCATGTGTGCAAGAGGTAGTTTTAAAGAGTTCGACATGCTTTTAAGTCATATCGAAAATATTACAAGGATGAAAGATATGTATTGAATGCTCCATCATTTATGGTGAAAGCAATCTCCCAACACTACAAAAAAACCCCAAATTGCCAACAAATTTTACTAACAACTTAAGTTGGTTAGTATTCTACTAATAAATTACCAACATATTTCTAACCGAATTATATTTTAAAACTTAACAACGAAATTCTAACAAATTACCAACCAAAATCTTACTAACTAAGTATTTTAGTTGGTAAATACGGTGGGAAAAAATAGCGCCAAATTTAACAACATTCTATCAATGGATTACCAACTGAAATATTACTAACGCACACTTTTTGTTGGTAATATTACCAACGAAGTATATATTGGTTGGTAAATATGACAAAAAAAATTGTTTATATAATTTATTAACATATTACCAATGAATTACTAACCAAACATTTACCAACGGCAAGATTGTGTTGCTAAATTTACCAATCAAATATAAATGTATTGGTAAATTAGTAACAAAATGTAATTTGTTGGTAAACTTGCCAACCAATATCCAATTAGTTGGAAATTTTGCCGACGAATAAAGATTGTAGTTGGTAAATTACTAACATCATTATAATAGTTGGTAATATACCAACCAATCATTAACCCATTGGTAAAATTTACCAACATATTAATTACTAGTTGGTAATATTACATATGAATGTTTAGTTGAATAGTAACTATTACCAATTGTGATAAAATTTATTGGTAAATTATTAATTACTAACTTATATTTGAATAGTTGGTAAATTTACCAAGTGAAGTTAATTTTTTTGGTAAATCAGCGTCTAGTGTTGAGGATTTCATATTCAGTTTGTGTCGTTAGGCGTTTTAACTTTTAAACTTAGCCAAAACTTGACTTTGGTCAATATTTTATGTAAACGTGCTCAGATTAGAACTCTGTCAGTGTCATTAGCTTCAAAAGGTCATTTTTGATCTAACAGGAAGGTTGGTTCAAGTTTTGAGGCTTTCGTTTTTTGTTTGTGCCGTTAGGTGTTTTAAATCTTATGTTTTGGCCAAAATTTGACTTTGGTCAATATTTTTGTGAACATGCTCAAATGAGAATTCCGTCGGCGTTATTAACTCCAAAGGTCATTTTTTATCTATTAGGATGGTTGGTTCAGGTTTTGAGGCATTGATTTTTAGTGTGTGCCGTTAGGTGTTTTAACTTGTAAATTTTGTCCAAAATTTAACTTCGGTCAATATATTTAATAAACATGCTCAAATAAGAATTTCGTCAGTGCAGTTAGATGTGGAAGGTCATTTTTGATGTAATAAGATAGAGGGTTCGGGTTTTGAGGCTTCCGTTTTTAATTTGTGCCGTTAGAAATTTTAACTTTTAAGTTTTGTCCAAAATTTCACTTTCGTCAATATTTTTGGTAATCATGCTCAAATTGAAATTTTGTCAGCGCGGTTAGCCATATAAGTTCAGTTTTGGTCTCATAGGATGGTTGGTTCGGGTTTTGAGACTTTTATTTTCAGTTTGTGTCGTTAAGCATTTTAACTTTTAACTTTTGGCTAAAATTTGAATTAGGTCAATTTTTTTGGGAAACATGCTCAAATTTGAATTTCGTCAGCGCGATTAGCTCTGGAAGGTCATTTTTCATCTAATAGGATGGTTGGTTTGAATTTTGAAGTTTTCATATTCAGTTTGTACCGTTAGGCGTTTTAACTTTTAACTTTTGGCCAAAATTTGACTTTGGTTAACACTGTCAACTTGTACACTACATACATTTAGAAACACATCATGATATAATGATATGTGCCATATTGAGATTAATTTAACTTGTTATCATAGATTTTGCATTGTTTCATTCAAATACGATTTATAAAATTGATATTAATATTTTTGGATTTATATTTGTGCTCTTAGATTTTTAAATACAATAAATTAATAAATATTTTACTATTGAATAATCATTGAGTTAATAATATTTTGAACATATTGTCAATCAATTAGTAACATAACATTGAACTTGAATGATACAATACCAACAAACTAACAATCAATTAGCAAATTTATTAGAAAAACAAATAATCATACTAACGTATTTAAAATTTATTACCAACAAGGGTTGTGGTAGAGTGGTAAGTACTCATTCATCCTTAACCTTTGTTAGGGAGCGCTTTATCCCCCAATGTGGGACTTTCCGGCGTGAATCTGGATTTAGTCGAGATCCAATGTGGGTACCGGACACCAGATGGGAAACCAGGGGACTTTTCCGACGTGAATCCAAATTTAGTCGGGGTCCAATGTGGGTACTGGACACCGGATGGGAAACCAAAAAAAAGAAAAAAAGAATTTAAAATTTATTGGTAAGTTATCAACATAATTTTTTTGTTACTAAAATTGAAAACCAATTACCAATGTATCTTGATAAGTTTACTATCAACATTTGTTACTGTAAAAGGGAATCGAATAATAAAGAAAAAAAATTGTATAAGTTGGTGAATTTACCAACGGAAATTTCAGGGCCATGTTTCAAAATTTTGTTTACCAACTGATTTTTGGTTGGTAAGTTTACCAACAAATTAAAATCGGTTGGTAATATTTACCGACGAGCCTTTTAGCAACGGATTAATATAAGTTGGGATTTGGTTGGTAACTCAATTTGGCAACCAATTTGATCAATTTACCAACGAATTTTTTTGTTGGTAATTGGGGTTGCTTTTGCAGTGCAAAAAATACATTGAATTTTTTTACTAGTCATCTCTATGATAATTGTCCAAAAATAGTGGGAAAAAAGAATCATAAGGTTGTTACAAAAAAAAAAGATAGTTAGTGACTATAGAGACAAGGAAGATGAAGAATGATCACTTATTTTCATGTGTGGAGTTTTAATGTTCATATAGTGCTATCTCGTATTTGCTTTTTAAAGTGAATTGCACTTTAGGCTTTGGACTTAGTTTACTTTTAATTGTAGTTGTTTTGGTTATATATATATATATATATATTAGGTTCTAGGCATCTGGTGGCTGGATGACTTTGAATTTTTGCCCTTTAATTATCCTTTAATTAATTAGATTCAAAATTAAAAGTTACTATAATAGATACTTCATCAAACAATTATACTTTAGCTTTATAACGATTAACAGAGAAAATAACTTCAATATCACCCTTTTCTGGATCATGGTAAAAATGATCTTTTTTTTTCCTTTTCAAAATGCTTTATATATTATAGAAATCATATTTCAAAAAGTCTCTCAAGACCAACAAAATATCATAATAAAGAATAACTCTATTATAAAGATACTTTTAGTGATTGTGAGTGTTGATTTATGTTATTTATAACATTATATCTAAATTTAGTTAATTCAATTAATATTTAATCACTTAATCACCGATTTATTCACAAAAAACAAATTAAGAAAGTTAATTTTCTAACCAATCTTAATTCATAAATTTAATAATGTGCCTGATAAACAAGCTCTAATAATATTTTGCATTTCTTGTTTTTCTACCAAATTTATATTAAAATTAGACAAACATAACTACATCATAAATTAAAAGAGTAGTTCAAAAGAAAAATATAATAAAAATAACGCCCACTAACCTATCCCACTACGTTTTAAAAATATAATCACTATCTTGAAATTTCATATTTCACATTTATTATTATTATCTGAGTTATTATTGTTCAATTTTTATTTTATCAATTTTGAATATCTAAAATGACAAAAAACTTGGTTATTTGTGAAATTTTCTCAGGAATATAATATTAGTGGCTAAAGTTGTAATCACTATACGGCATACGCCCAAATGTTGGGCTTAAAGTTCAACAAAGGCCCGTTAGGGTTTTGTCAGAGAAAAATATCGAAATTTGCTCAGTTCAAAACTCTTGTGTTTTTAACCCTTCGCCATTATCAGCGATGACAGTGCTAGTGACTGGAAAGTATAGTGAATGTTTTCTTTTATCACAACTGTAAGTATTCAATTTTGTATAAATTCATTCTCTTTCCTTGTTTCTACGCGATGTGTATGCTAAATGTCTATACGTATGTACTTTAGCCAATAATAAACAATGAAATCTTCCTTGTTTTTATTTTTTACATGCTAACTGTCTCTAGGTATGTTGTTTTGGTGTTGTTGTTTGGTTTTAGATAGTAGAGATCCTGATCCTTGATCTTAGAGTTAGATAAAGTTTGAACTTAAAATGAACATTTAATTGCAACTCTGTGGTGTAGGAATTTTAGCTGTTCTGTAAAAACTTGAGTAAATAGCTTAACTTTGCTCAACTTTTAAATCTGTTTCTCTTATCCTGTTTGCATATTTATGCAACTTAAGAAAAGAAAGGTTTCTATCTTTATTTAGGAACAACCATCTTGACTTTGTCACATACCTGACAGAAAATCTGGAATGGTGAGCATTTTAGTTGGAATAATGTGGAGTGCCTTTTGTATGTACTGTTATACCTAATTCTATTAGAAAAGATAGGCTACTTGGTCATTGTCCAATTAATCTAGGTTCTGTTTGTGATTAGATGCTCTGTTTTGTATACAAATTTGAAGGTTGTGATGGTGTTCTTGGTTGGTCAAGATATATAATTGATAAGTTTAACTTTTTATTGCGATTTTATTACTGTATGACATTTTATTAGACCACCATTTGTTAATGATTAGCTGATAACAGGTTATGTGTGCATCACCACTCTTTGATAATCTAGTAGTCTTCGGAGATGAGTTTATTAGGAGCAAAAGACTCATATTCATACTGGTAATACTAAGTAGTTGGGATTAAGGCTCAATCCTATTGGTGCGTACAATATTCTTTTAGGAGTTTCTTTGGTTCATTTTGAGAGATTTGTTTGTCAATATTGTTATAACTATAGCATCTAGAAATCCTTGTGTTGGAGACCCGAATTAGCCTTAAGAGACAATTTTTTGAGTGTGGGAACAAAATAGCTCAAAGGGAGTTGATGAATAGAGAGGATTCAAGCAGTCAAGCCAAACAAATTGTGATTAAAGTATTGTAGTAGTGGCATTTGTTATACTAGTCTCTGGATATATTTACCATTGTCTGAAGTTTCTATTTTTTGCTATTATATGTAGATGCTAATGTTATATACAAAATGTGTTGCTATTGACATTTATTGTCCATAGTTTCTTGACCTTTGATGTGTAATTTAGATGGGAAGACCTTTAAGAAGCCTCGTCGCCCATATGAGAAGGAGCATTTGGATGCAGAGTTGAAGCTTGTTGGAGAATATGGACTAAGGTGCAAGAAGGAGCTTTGGAGAGTTTAGTATGCCTTGAGCCGTATCAGGAATGCCGCAAGAATGCTTCTGACTTTGGATGAGAAAGACCCACACCGTATTTTTGAAGGTGAAGCACTTTTGAGAAGGATGAACAAATATGGATTATTGGACGAGAGCTAGAACAAGCGTGATTATGTCTTTGCCTCACTGTGGAGAACTTTCTTGAGCGTCGTCTCCAAACCCTTGTCTTCAGGACTGGCATGGCTAAGTCTATCCACCATGCTAGAGTGCTCATTCGACAAAGGCATATAGGTATTAACATATTACAATTTTAGTGACACAGTTCAAATATATAAGTTCAACTATTTTTCTTTTTGAACATCTCTGAAGGCCCACTAAGATATCCTCGCCTTGACACAATAATTCTTAATTTGGTGTTGCTGAACATGATCAGAATGTATTTTGTGAAGATTATCTGTTGATCTTATTGTTGAGAGGTTTAACTTGTCTTGATTTTGGAAGTATCATACAATTCAATAATTTCTAATTATCATTGTGCAAATTCTTACTTAAATAAGCCATATAGTTATAGTGAAGTTGTGAGTACTTGCAAAAATTGAAATACATTGTAGTATGTTAAATTGTTTTTCTTATCTTCCACTTTTGAATTTTTTTAATCCAAGGAAATGAAAGAAAGAATTGTCTGTCAATTATTGTCATTGTTTGTATAGTTTTGATAGATCAAAATTCATGAAGCTTGAACGGGTTCTAAAGAAATTATTTTCATGAAAGCTTGAATGACCCTACTTTTCAGCAGTATGGGAACATACTCCAATCAGCCTCAAGTCAATCACCCTGAGGGGTTGGGTTCCTTTTGATATCTTTTACTGCATGATTTTTAAAAAGTAGTAGTGGATGGATCATTTGATCTTTATTTAGTCTTGTGTTAACATAAACCATTTGCTTGGCCTGCTCATTTTGAATGTTCTCAATCTCTCACTTTGGGTATCTGTTTTATCAGTATGTGAAATATGTTTCCACAATCTAATGATGTTTGTCATGCAAAGTTGGTAGGCAGGTGGTGAAAGTTGCTTATTTCATAATGAGAGTGGACTCTTAGAAGCACATTGACTTCTCTCTCACTAGTCCTTTCGATGGTGGGTGCCCTGGAAGAGTGAAGCGAAAGAACCATAAATATGCTGCAAAGAAAGTGGAACACCTCGAATACAAAACAGGCCAACAATGCAGATTTTGAGAAGTTGCAGGTGCAACCCACGGTTGCCATCCACGGACCGTAGATCAGACCACAGTCTGTGGTCTATGTCCGTGGACCAAGACCTTCTTTACCCAAGCTCTGACACAAACTATGGTCGATTAGCACGGACCGTCATTAGATCCACGGTCCGTAGGTCTGACCGTAGATGAGGGTCAGCAGCCAGTTAGCTGAAAATTCTGATGGGTAAACTTCAGATGGTCATAACTTTTAGTACAAAAGGAATTAGGTGCCCCATCAACTATAATATGATAGATAATTGAATTATCTTTCCAACGCCACTGAGTTTGCTAAAATCCAACCTCCGAGTAAAAAATTATGCTCATTTTACCGAAGCCCTGTCGGGCAGACTAGATCGACGGACCCAATCTACGGACCGTCGATTGAATAACGGCCCGTCAGTCCAATCCGTCGATCACTCCGACAGCAGTTAAGTCAGGGGTTTTTTGGTCTTTACCTATTTTGTTTAACCCCTAAGATATGTCGTTTAAACCCTAAATCATGAGGTTTTAGTCAGTTTAAGCCTAGAAACATAACTAGAACTTCCCTTAGTCAAAACATTTAATCAAAACTTAGAAAATTAGAATGCTAAAAGGAGAAGAGAGGTCAAGAACCCTAGTTCAAGAACGCAGCAAGTTTTCTTCAGTTCCAGCCCCGAAATCGAAAGATTTCTCCGTGGAATTCGTCACCATATATGTGGGATTTCACTAGTGGGTTCCTTTCGCCCATTAGGTCCCTAGAATTCAGTCAGATTCTTGATTCCATGATTATGAACAGACCTATGGTTTCTAGAATTCCAACAGATCATCATGAATTAGTTATTTAAATGTTCCAAATCAGATTATCATGTTATTGCTCAGTTTATTACATGAATTTCAGAACCCTAGCTATGTATTTCATTAGTTCTTGAATTACACATGTTAGGTCAGATATTTCAGTTATTCAGATATACATGCTCCAGTTTTATGCCACATTATTAGTATATTTCAGCATAAACCCCATTTTGAGTTATAAATCATGAGAAGTTATTCTTTAAGACAACACTTGAGTTTTAAACTGAGTTTTTGAGAAAGTTAAGATGAGTTTTGAGAAAGAGCTTATAAAACATGATTACTATGACAATTGAGTAGGTCATCAATGTATGAATAGTATGGTATCTAGATATACCATCAATATTTATGCAGTATGACTTCCCAAGTCATCAATGATCATAGTATAATATGATGTTGAATTGTTTTCTAAAAATGAGTTTTCAAGTATGAGTATCTACATGTCAGTATTTTAAGCTATTCAGTATTTCAGTTATAATATATTCACTTTTACATGCCTCAGTTTATGAATGCCTCATTATCAGATTAATTGTTGCATTCTTAGTTTGCATGTTCAGTTTCGAGCTATCCAGTATTTATAGAAATTCAGTCATAATCAGTTAACCACTTAATTCATTGGGAGTAGCATAATACCGAGTTGGACTAGGGTTCAGCGTACCCATATAGTCCCAGAACTACGAGCCACGTAGGTGTAAGTCTGCTCAGTGGGCAATATCAATTTAGTGATCACGCCAGCATGCCTCTATACCTCTAGCAGGATATATTGGGTCCTCTCGATGGGGCGTATACATCGGACTCTACATTTAGCTCATGTGGTTTTATATCGGTTATTAGTAGCTCCCACAGTTCAGTCAGATTCTATTGCATTGACCATTTATCAGTATATTCAGTATTCAGTCTCAGCATGTTATAAATTGGTCATTGCATTCAGTTAGCTCAGTATTCAGTATGTTCAGTAGCTATATCATGTTCAGATTATATCATTGCTCAGTATGCTTTGTTCAGTTTTATGTTCTTTCAGCTTTACTCTATCCTGCATGCTCAGTACCTTTCAAGTATTGACGCATACGTGCGCTACATCTTCTCGTGATCCAGATCACGCTTAGATCGTTTCCCGATCTTCAGTTCAACAGCATCAGTGGTGAGTTCTCATTCTTCGAGGACTAGAGACATTTTTACCTTTATCGCTTTTAGTTTTAGTTTCAGTTTTGCTATATCTAGTTGGGGCATGTCCTAATATTTCTAGTCAGTTTAGAGGCTTATTTCAGACACAGTTAGATTCAGCTTAGTATTGAGTTAATAACTTCTTTGTATTAAACTCATCAGTTTTCATATAT
The DNA here is from genome assembly GCA_029007595.1 of Solanum commersonii. Classification (NCBI taxonomy): domain Eukaryota; kingdom Viridiplantae; phylum Streptophyta; class Magnoliopsida; order Solanales; family Solanaceae; genus Solanum; species Solanum commersonii. The sequence goes on along the minus strand of JAJTWQ010000099.1, from coordinate 424,833 downwards.
CTCAATTATAGTATATGGGTATTCCCTATCTCTTCAGTTTATTTATGATTTAGCTTCCGCATCAGTTTATTATTTTTAGTATGCTCATGATCATGCCAGCAGGGTTAGATTGGGATCACTTGTGGTCCTAGGTTCCATGTTCGCGTCTCAGGGGTAGCTCGAGGCGTGACAAACTTGGTATCAGAGCATTAGGTTTAAGAGTCCTAGGATGTCTGAAAAGCCACACTAAGTAGAGTCCTTTTCATGGGTGTGAAGTGCACCACATCTAATGTGAGGGAGGCTATGAAGTGTTTTAGGACAAACTTCACTTTCTTGATATTCTTATCGTGTGTTGGTATGGTCTTTTTTCTAATCCATCATTATGCGCTTAAGATCATGCCTTCTCATAGAGCTAATGTCAGGAATGTGAATGCCAGGAACGCAAACGCAACTCCTCCAATCCCAGATCAGGAAGATTCTAATGCATAATTCAGGAACGCCATTCAGATGTTGGCTCAGAGTGTGGCAACCAGAACAATTAGCAGGTCCCATTTCCTACTAATAGAAATGGTGGATCAGTTGCAACTAGAGTTTGAGATATTTATAAGGATGAATCCGCCTTAGTTTTAGGGTCACAAGTTGGTGAATACCCACAAAACTTCATTGATGAGGTTAAGAAAATCTTTGGAGTGATGCAAGTGACTGATAATAGTAGGGTTGAGTTGGTATCCTACCAGCTTAAGGAAATGGCTCGCATATGATACACTTAGTGGAAAGATTCAGGGGCTACTTTATCTTTTATGAATCCCTTTATAGTAGTAATCTTAGATGTCAGTCCAGAAACTCTCTCAGAACCCTTCTCAGTCTCTACTCCAGTCGGTGACCCAATTATAGCTAGACGGGTATACAGAAATTGCCCTGTCATAGTCTCTCAGAAAGTTACCTCAGCAGATCTTGTAGAGTTAGAAATGGTAGACTTCGATGTCATTCTAGGCATGGATTGGTTACATTCATGTTATGCCTCAGTCGATTGTAGAACTAGGATTGTTCATTTTCAGTTTCCAAATGAACCAATCCTAGAATAGAAGGGTAGTATCTCAGTGCCTATATGTCGATTATCTCTTACCTTAAGGCCAGAAAGAGTTGGATCTTTGCCAGAGAAGGTGGCTTGAGTTCCTCAAACATTATGATATGAGCGTGCATTACCATCCAAGTAACGTAAATGTAGTAGCAGATGCTCTTAGCAGATTATCTATGAGTAGTGTAGCACATGTGGAGGAAGAAAGAAAAGAGCTAGGAAAGGATGTTCACAGACTTGCTTGCCTAGGAGTTCGTCTTATAAGCATATTAGATGGTGGTGTAATGGTTCAAAATGAGGCAGAATCTTCTTTGGTAGTTGAGGTTAAGGAAAAGCAAGACAGTGATCCAATCTTGCTTGAGCTTAAGGATGCATTCCACAATCAGAGAGTGGAGGTTTTCTCCCAAGGGGGAGATGGTGTGCTTCGCTACTAGGGTCGATTATGTGTTCCTAATGTGGGCAAGTTGAGACAACATATGCTTGCAAAGGCCCATAACTCTTGATATTCTATGCATCCAGGTGCCACTAAGATGTACCGCAATCTGCGGGAAGTCTATTGGTGGAATGGTATGAAAAGAGATATAGTAGATTTTGTGGCTAAGTGCCCAGGAGGTATGACTCAAGAGATTGACATTCCTACTTGGAAGTGGAAAGTGATCAACATGGATTTCATCACAAGTTTACCTCGTACTCGCAGACAGCATGACTCCATTTGGGTGATTGTTGATAGGGTTGCTAAGTGTCACCTATGAAAGGGGTGATGAGATTTGGCAAGAAAGGGAAGCTCAGTCCCAGATATGTACGCCCTTACCAGATCTTGAAAAGGATTGGTAAAGTGGCTTATGAGTTAGAGTTGCCATCAGATTTAGCAACAGTGCATCCAGTCTTTAACATTTCTCTTTTGAAGAAGTGTGTGGGTGATCCAGCATCCATAGTGCCATTAGAGGCTGTGGTTGTAAAAAATAGTCTTTCTTATGAGGATGTACCAGTTGAGATTCTCGATCGTCAGGTTAGAAGGTTGAGAAATAAAGAAGTCGCTTCAGTCAAGGTTTTGTGGAGGAGTCAGTCAGTAGAGGGAGCTACTTGGGAAACAGAAGCAGCCTTGAAGTCCAAGTATCCTCACCTCTTTCCTTCCGATTCCATTCCAGCTTGAGGTAATAGTTCCTTTTCAGTTTTTCAGTCATTCATGCGTAAATTCAGTCTTAGAATCATGTTTCTTCAGTTTGTACTTGCATTTTCAGCGTATTTGCATGTCCTTGGAACTCAGCCCAGTCAGAAATTCAGTTCTCAGTGTTTAGTGGTAAGGATTGGAGCCCTCTCCCTCTATTTCAGCTAGTTTAGTCTTCATTCGAGGACGAATGGTCCCAAGGGAGAGATAATGTAACACCCCGAATCCAAAACAAACCAAAAATGCAGATTTTGAGAAGTTGCAGGTGCAACCCACGGTTGCCATCCACAGACTGTAGAACAGACCACGGTCCGTGGTCTATGTCCGTGGATCAAGACCTTCTTTACCCAACCTCTGACACGAACTACGGTCGACCAACACAGACCTTCATTAGATCCACAGTCCGTAGGTTTGACTGTAAATGAGAGTCAGCAGCCAGTTAGCTGAAAATTCTGATGGGTCAACTTCAGATGGTCATAACTTTTAGCACAAAAGGAATTAGGTGCCTTATGAACTATGATATGATATATAATTGAATTATCTTTCCAACGCCACTGAGTTTGCTAAATTCCAACCTCCGAGTAAAAAGTTATGCTCATTTTAGTGAAGCCCTGTCGGGCAGACTCGATCGACAGACCCAATCTACGGACCGCCGATTGAATAACGGCCTGTCAGTCCAATCCGTCGATCACTCCGACAGCAGTTAAGTCAGGGGTTTTTTGGTCTTTACCTATTTTGTTTAACCCCTAAGATACGTCGTTTAAACCCTAAATCATGAGGTTTTAGTCAGTTTAAGCTTAGAAACATAACTAGAACTTACCTTAGTCAAAACATTTAATCAAAACTTAGAAAATTAGAACGCTAAAAGGAGAAGAGAGGTCAAGAACCCTAGTTCAAGAACGCAGCAAGTTTTCTTCAGTTCCAGCCTCGAAATCGAAAGATTTCTCTGTGGAATTCGTCACCACGTATGTGGGATTTCACTAGTGGGTTCCTTTCGCCCATTAGGTCCCTAGAATTCAGTCAAATTCTTGATTCCATGATTATGAACAGACCTAGGGTTTCTAGAATTCCAACAGATCATCATGAATTAGTTATTTAAATGTTCCAAATCAGATTATCATGTTATTGCTCAGTTTATTACATGAATTTCAGAACCCTAGCTATGTATTTCATTAGTTCTTGAATTACACATGTTAGGTCAGATATTTCAGTTATTCAGATATGCATGCTCCAGTTTTATGCCACATTATCAGTATATTTCAGCATAAACCCTATTTTGAGTTATAAATCATGAGAAGTTATTCTTTAAGACAATACTTGAGTTTTAAACTGAGTTTTTGAGAAAGTTAAGATGAGTTTTGAGAAAGAGCTTCTAAAACATGATTATTATGACAATTGAGTAGGTCATCAATGTATGAATACTATGGTATCTAGATATACCATCAATGTTTATGCAGTATATCAAATATATGTTCACTACGAAAAATTTCAAAAGGAAACCTACTTATCCAGATGCAATCGATCCTTACTTACGAGACACGCAAGTTTTTTATGCATATGTTTTAACAATAGTCATTTCCCTTTCATGTGAGAGATAACACATGCATGTACATATATTTATATATTTACAATGTGTTAAAATTAATATATAAATATATTTTGTAACACTTTTCAAATATAAATATAACTTAGGTCCTAGGCCTCTTGTGACTGGACGACTTTGAGTTTTTTCTCTTTAATTATCCTTTAATTAGTTAGATTTAAAATTAAAAGTTACTATAATAGATACTTCATCAAACAATACGATAAAATATATGCAAGCACTCCTATTAAATGTTTAAGATCAAACAATACGGCAACAAGGTTTTACATTCTTGACATTTTGGTGAAGAAAGTGCTTCTTCAAATACATACTTACGAAAGAAATATTTTAATAATATTATATTTTGAAGTGATAGTCTAAAAGTGAAAAAATCTGAAAATTAACTAAATCGTACCGATACAAAAAAAATCGATATGATTGAGATGATTTTAAAAATCTAATTTTGGGTGTAATTATACTTCAGTTTTATAACGATCAACAAAGAAAATTACTTCAATATCATCCCTTTTTAGATCTTGTTAAAAATGATCTTTTTTTTCCTCTTAAAAATGTTTTACTTATGTTATAGAGAGGAAAGACTCAAAATAGTCCCCCATCTTTGAATTAAGGTTCAAAGTCATCCTTGAGTTTTCACATGGAGCACTAATAGTCCCTCAAGTTTGCAATTTTGGTGCACTTTTGGTCCTTCCCTAAACTTTTGCCTATTTTTTAACATTAATTTTTGTCCACAATTTCATGTAAGGAATGTTCAACCGTCTTTTTATATATTTAGTAGAAATAATAACTCTATGTGAGAGAAGACGATAAGAAGAACACCTTGTTTTGTTCAGTACAAATATTACTGCAGCTAAACTAAGAACATCTTAACATATGACGTTGGAAGAAAAGAAAAAATTTGTACTATTGCTCGTGTAATTATCGTGATAAACCTCTCGACTTTAATGTAGTACGATTTCTACGAAACAAACAAGGTGTTTTTCTTCTCACATTCTCTTATATGAAGTTATTATTTCTACTAAATATATAAAATGACGATTGAACATCTCATACATAAGTTATGAATAAAATCAATGTTAAAAAAAAAAGCAAAATTTTGGAGGAGGACCAAAAGTGCAAATATTGCAAACATGAGGGACTATTAGTGTTTCATGTGAAAACTCAAGGATGACTTTGAGCTTTAACTCAAAGATGAGGGACTATTTTGAGCCTTTCCTCATGTTATAGATATCATATTTCAAACAATCTCTCAAGACCAACGAAATATCATAATAAAGAATTACTTTATTATAAAATTATTTTTAGTGATTGTGAGTGTTGGTTTCTGTTATTTATAACATTATAACTAAGTTTAATTAGTTCAATTAATAATTGATCACTTAATCACCGATTTATTTAGAAGAGACAAATTAAGAAAGTTAATTTTCTAACCAATCTTAATTCATAAATTTAATGATGTGCATGATAAATAAACTCTGATAATATTTTGTATTTCTTGTTTTTTCTATAAAATCTATACTAAAATTTGACAAACATAACTACATTATATATTAAAAGAGTAGTTCAAATGAAAAATATAATAAAAATAACACCCACTAACTTATCCGAACCGACTACGTTTTAAAAATATAACCACTGTCTTGAAATTTCAGATTTCACATTTATTATTATTATCCGAGTTATTATCGTCCTATTTTTATTTTATCAATTTTGAATATCTAAAATGACAAAAAAATAGCTATTTGTGAAATTTATCTCAGGAATATAATATGATTGGCTAAAGTTGTAATCACTATACTGTTCAACAATGGCCAGTTAGGCTTTGTCGGAGGAAAATATATATATATATATATATATATATATATATATATATATATATATATATATAGAAATTTGTACACTTCAAAACCCTTGTGCTTTCTACCCTTCGCCATTTCTGTTCTCTTCAGCAGATCGGCGACGACGGTGCCGGTGACCAGAAAGTATGGTGCATGTTTCCTTTTACCGCAACTGTAAGTCCTCAATTTTGTATAAATTTATTCTCTTTTCTTGTTCCTACGCTATGTGTATGCCAAATGTCCCAATAATAAACGATGAAATCTTCGTTGATTTTGTTTCTTAGATGCTAAATGTCTCTAGGTATGTTGTTTTGTTGCTGTTCTAGTTTGGTTTTAGATAGTAGAGAGCATGATCCTTGATCTTAGAGTTAGATAATGTTTGAACTTAAAATGCACGTTTTAAAGATATGTTGATAACTCTATTCATATATATGTCGAGCTGAATCGTATATACAGTTGATAACTCTGTGGTGTAGGAATTTTAGCTGTTCTGTAAAAGTTTGAGTGAGTTATTAGCTCAGCCTTGTGCAAGTTTTTTAGTCTGTTGCTCTTATCCTGTTTTGCATATTTCTGCAACTCAAGAAAAGAAAAGCTTGTATCTTTGTTTTGGAACAACCATTTTGACTTTGTCATATACTTGACAAATAATCTTGAATGGTGAACAATTTAGTTGGAATAATGTAGAGTGCTACTGATAAATTCAATTCAATTCAATTATAAAAGATTGGATACTAGGTCATTGTCCAATTCAGCTAGGTTTTGTTGGTGATTAGATGTACTGTCTTGTATTCAATTTTGAAGGTCGTGATGGTGTTCTTGGTTGGTCAAGATATAGAATTGAAAAGTTCAAATTTTTTATTGTGATTCTAGTACATTGTGACATTTTATTAGACCACCATTTCTTAATGATTAGCTGATAACAGGATATGTGTGCATGACCACTCTTTGATAATCTAGTAGTCTTCGGAGATGAGTTTATTAGTAGCCAAAGATTCATGCTCATACCGGTAATACTATAAGTAGTTGGGATTAAGGCTCAGTCCTGTTGGTGCAGTACAGTTTCTTTTAGGAGTTTCTTTTGTTCGTTTCAGAGATTTGTTTGTTAATAGCGTTATAACTATGGGATCTAGAAATCCTCTTGTTGGGGATCCTAATTAGCCTTAAGAGACAATTTTTTGAGTGTGGGAATAAATTAGTTCAAAGGGAGTTAATGAATAGAGAGGATTCAAGCAGTCAAGCCAAATAAATTGTGATTTAAGTATTGTAGTAGCAGCATTTGTTATACTAGTCTCTGGAGATATTTACCATTGTCCGCAGTTTCTATTTTTGCAATTATATGTAGATGCTAATGTTGTATAAGAATTGTGTTGCTATTGACTTTTATTATCCATACTTTCTTAACCTTTGATGTGTAATTCAGATGGGAAAACCTTTAAGAAGCCTCGACGCCCTTATGAGAAGGAGCGATTGGATGCAGAGTTGAAGCTTGTTGGAGAATATGGACTGAGGTGCAAGAGGGAGCTTTGGCGAGTTCAGTATGCCTTGAGCCGTATCAGGAATGCCGCAAGAATGCTTCTGACCTTGGATGAGAAAGACCCACGCCGTATTTTTGAAGGTGAAGCACTCTTGAGAAGGATGAACAGATACGGATTATTGGACGAGAGCCAGAACAAGCTTGATTATGTCTTGGCGCTCACTGTAGAGAACTTTCTTGAGCGTCGTCTCCAAACCCTTGTCTTCAAGACTGGCATGGCTAAGTCTATCCACCATGCTAGAGTGCTCATTCGACAAAGGCATATCAGGTATTAACATATTACAGTTTTACTAAAACAGTTCAAATAAAAAAATTAGCTCAGCCTATTTTTATTTTTGGTACTTTCTCTAATTGCAAATGTATGGTTGCAAGAATTCGAAGTGCAAAGAAAAAATTGCTTCAATGATAAAACAATATGCCATTTTTAATGTTATTAGTTGACCACTACATTTTTTATGGGAAAAGCTCTAGGTTTGAGTCATTTATTTGACGTTCTTTTTATCAAAGAGCTCCAACATAAATTTTATGTTTGAGGTAACATAATATTTTATTTATAGAGATTGAAATTACTAAAATGAGCTATGATATAAAGGATGATGTTTGCTGTACAGTGAGGACTAGCGAAAATAGTCAAATAATCAAATCATCATCAATCTTCATCTTTGTTAATGATTGATGTGCTTTTCGAGGAAAAAAATACATATTTGGGTTCTCCATTTTGTTGAAAGTCCTGAGTTCTTTGCTTTCCTTTTCAAATCCTCGGCCTAACACTTATTCGAAGATGTTCTTCTATACATTAAAGCTTCAGAACATCTCTGTTTGCCCACTAAGATGCCTTACCTTGACACAATAGTTCCGAGTCTGATGTTGCTGAACAGGATCAGTATGCATTTTGTGAAAATTGTTTGTTGGTCTGTATTGTTGAGAGGTTAAACTTGTCTTGAGTTTGGAAGTATTATACAATTCAATAATCTATGATTTCCATTTGTGTAGATTGTTATTGAAATAAGCCATATGCTTGTAATGAAGTTGTGTAAACTTACACAACTGAAATGCATTGCAGTATGTTAAACTGCTTTACTTAATTTCCATTTCTATCCTTTGTATCAACGAAATGAAAGAAATAATTGTGTGTCAATTATTGCCATTATGTCCAGGTGTTAATAGATTAAAATTCATGAAGCTTGAACGGGTTATAAAGAAAATTAGTTTCTTGAAAACTTGAATGACACTTTTTTTCAGCAGTACGGAACAGACTCCAAATCAGCGTCAGTCAGTCAATTACCCTGAGGGGCTTGGTTCCTTATGATATCCTGTGCTCCGTGAATTTTACAAAGTAGTAGTGTATGAATTATTTGTTTTTAATATAGTACTTATATTAACATAAACACTTTGGCTTGGCCTGCTCATTTTGGATTTTCTCAATCTTTCACTTTGTGCTATTTATCTGTTTTATCAGTATGTAAAATATGTTTCCACAATCTAATGATGTTTGTTATGCAGAGTTGGTAGGCAGGTGGTGAATGTTGCTTCTTTCATGGTGAGAGTGGACTCCCAGAAGCACATTGACTTCTCTCTCACTAGTCCTTTCGGTGGTGGGCGCCCTGGAAGAGTGAAGCGAAAGAACCAGAAGTCCGCTGCAAAGAAAGCAGCTGGTGGTGATGGAGACGAGGAAGATGAAGAATAAACTCTTATGTTTATTTACGTTTGGGTGTTTCACTTCTGCCTATGTTGTGTACTTTCTTGTTTTATGTTTTTGCAGTTTAATCTACCTTTAATATATTAGAAAATGTTTTTGACAGAGGTGGAGAGAATTTTGAGTTTGGATTTAGCACTTGATATCAAGAGAATTTTTTCTTGGATGGAATATTAGATTCTGCTCTTCTCCCTCTTCCCTTGTTCATTAGACACTGAATTGGGGTTTACTTGGATCTAATTTCCACACATATAACAGTACCTAGTAGTATACTGTACTCTGATATTTGGTTCCTGGACTTGATATACATATACAGCACACCCACCCAGTGTAGTCCCTAAGTGATGGTATACAAAACGTAGATTGTATGCAAATTATAACTTTACCTCAGAGTAAGTGAAGTTGTATTTGATACATTTTCTACTCAAGAAAAAATAATCTATAGCAGTCCCAGAAAAGAATTGAAGGAAATAGAAATAGCATCTTATGATAACAAAACAGTAACAACGATTCAAAATGCTAACAGAACTACAAAGAAATAACACAATAGTTGAGGTACAAAAAATTACGGATATTCTACTTTCTACTATATTAGAAGCATGAGTTAGAGATTAGGTATAAACATGCCAGTTAAATGTCATTTAAATTATATTTGAGGATATTTTAGACTTTTCATCATCAACTAAATCTACGTGTCCTTTATGTAGCAAATTGAATTTTCTACATGTCTTCACTGCTTAGTGCTTACAATCTCTATCTTTCCCATCTCTATTCCTCAGTTTTTTTTTTCGTTTCTTTGTTGTATCAGTTAGATTCAGAGAGAATCAATTGCTCGGGTGTTTTATGTGGTAATTTTTACAAGGTGTTATTTTAGGGTGTGTTTTGTAGGAAGGAAAATGTTTTTCATGGAAAATGTTTTCCTGGAAAATAAGTAAATTTTTTACTTATTTTCTCATGTTTGGTTGGTGGGTAGAAAATATTTTTCAGAAAAGATTTTTAATGTTTCATTGATGAATGGAAAATATTTTTGAAAAATATCTTTTATTTTTACTAGAGTACTTGAGAACCATTGTTGGTCCCAAACAAATCCTCATCTCGGCTGACTACAAGAGGAAAGCCAACTCAAGCAATAATAGGCTTAAAATTGAATTAAATCCGTTCAACTCAAATACTCAACGCATAAAGTCTGAAAAAATACTCAATAGCAATATTTATAGTTTGTAACAACTCAAGGAAAAGTAAATACAGAAAGACTCCTCAATTATATCAATCTATGAAGCATCTATAGCGTCTGTTGATGATGCTGAACACTTGTATCTGCATCATTATAAGATGCATGTTGAATGATATCAATACATTGAAAGTACAAGCATACAAGCAGAATTGGAAGCATGGGTAACTAATTAGAAAAGACTGGAAGAATACTCACATCAACTCCACTTCAATACAAAAGCAACAATAAGAGATGCAATAATTAAATCTTTATTAATAACAGATGTCAACTCAATAATGTATATAAAAATACAATAAAATACTATTTACTCTTATTTGGGAGATTATCTAACCGACAACCATCACATGAGCTACGTGATGATACAACTTATCGCCCATGCTGTCAGAACTGTCTTAACTATTTATCCAAATTGGAACTCAATCCAATATATTTGCCTTGACAGGACTCATGGTCCAAACTATTTACCCAACTGCCCCTTGTACTGTTCACTGAACCACTGGTTTGTCATCCTTGATACCACCAGAGTATTTATATACTTTGCTGGTATTTATATACTCTGATGATATCAAATAGTAATTGAGCCGTTTTTCGAGGTACAAATGTTCTTTTTCCTTCTTTTAAACTATAATTATGTATAGTAATACATAGAATATGTTTACCTTATTATATAACTTTTTCATATATTTGCCCTAGACAATCCAATATTTCTTCTTTCTTCCATTTTGGCAATTTTTTTATTGAAATGGAGATGTGGTGATGATCAAAAGATGGTGTGTTTGGTATGATGGAAAATGTTTTCTTGGAAAACAAGTAGATTTTTTACTTAATTTCTCATGTTTAGTTGGTGAGTAGAAAATATTTTCCGAAAAAGATTTTTAGTGTTTAATTTATGAATGAAAAATGTTTTTGAGAAATATCTTTTATTTTATACTAGAGTATTCGAGAATCATTGCTGGTCTCCAAGCGAACCCTCATCTTGGCTAACTACAAGAGGAAAACCAACTCAAGCAATAATAGGCTTAAAACTGAATTAAATTCGTTAAACTCAAATACTCAACACATAAAGTCTGGAAAAATACTCAATAGCAATATTTATAGTATGTAAAACAACTCAAGGAAAAGTAAATACAGAAAAACTCCTCAACTCTATCGATCTATGAAGCATTTATAGTTCAACATGGATATTGGAACAAGACCCATAACACCCTAACAAGACTAAACTGAAAAGGAAAAATCCTCCGGAATGCAAGGAGGCTCACCAAAACTAACTGAAATGTCAAATGATCTCAACAAAGCGCCTGTTGATGATGTTGAACACCTGTATCTGCATCATTATAAGATGCATGTCGAATGATATGAATATATTGAAAGTACGAGCATGCAAATAGAACTGGAAGCATGGGTAACTGAATAGATAAGACTGGAAGAATACTCGCATCAACTCAACTTCAATACAAAAGCAACAATAAGAGATGCAATAATTAAAGCTTTATAAATAACAGATGTCAACTCAATAATGTATATAAAAATACAATAAAATACTATTCACTCTTATTTTGAGAGATTCTCTAACCGACAACCATCACATGAGCTACGTGATGATACAACTTTTCGCCCACGCTGCCAGACCTGTCTTAACTAATTATCCATTTTGGAACTCAGTCCAATATATTTGCATTGACAGGACCCATGGTCCAAACTATTTACCCAACTGCCCCTTGTACTGTTCACTGAATCACTGGTTTGTCATCCTTGATACGATCAGAGTATTTATATACTTTGCTGGTATTTATATACTCTGATGGGAACAAATAGTAATTGAGCAGTCTTTTCGTGGTACAAATGTTCTTTTTCCTTCTTTTAAACTATAATTATTTATAGTAATACATAGAATATGTTTACCTTATTATATAACTTTTTCATATATTTTCCCTAGACAATCCAATATTTCTTCTTCCTTCCGTTTTGACGATTTTTATATTGAAATGGAGATGTGGTGATGATCAGAAGATGTTCTAATCAATGTTTATACATATTTATACAATGTAGATACAATGTGTGCGTGTATATATATTTATTTATTTACGTATTTTTTTATTAAATGACAATTATTTGAGGAAAAAAAATTAATTGACAATTTTGTCTATCAATATTTGAAATTAGAATCTTCATATTTTTACAATAATATAAATTTATGCGTACATTTCTGTACAATAAATGTATATTAATACATAAGCAATATTGTAAAAAAAGGATTATGCGGGTGTAGTTTGCAAATATAAACTATATAAATATAATTATTTTCTTTATACGGTGCATTTTAAAATATTCCTAAATTATATGTATTTTTTTATCAAGTAATCCTACTCTATTTTTAAAAAAAAACCAATTAAGCCTATTTAAGGGAAGCTACTTTGCTTATCGAGAATATTTTTTATGATTAGGTCTGAATCATGTTGTACATGAGCAACTTCCGTAATATTCAATATAAGTGAACTATTTAAAATAGAATCAATATAACATTTCATTTTATCTACTTTATTTATAGTATTTGATAGTATGTGAATGTATTTATTTTTCTCTGCATAGACAGTTTGATCCGATCACTACTATTATTGAAGTGGAACAAGTTATTTAAACAAGAAGATGCTATACTATTATAATTTCATTGTATAGTAATGCATAAGAATGCATTATATTTTCTTTTCAAAATTGTATCTTTTTTCTTAATAACTAAGTTACAATTAGACGAAAAATTCATTATTTTAACTTCTTCAATTAATAAAAACTCCATTATTTTTCAGTATGGTCATTAAAAGGGGTGACGGGTCGATTTGGGCCAGTTATTAGTCGAAGTTAAAACAAAATTGATTTTATTGATTTTTAAATTATAAAACCAAAACAAATCAAATATAATATAAATTTATCGTTTTGGTTGTTCTCGATTTTGGTTCAGTTATTCGGTTATTAACCATATATAATTTTTTTTAAAATATGATTCATTCAAGACCAATCCACCACTATATGAGTTGTAGGTTGCGTCGGACGTGTCTATCATTTAAAAAATTTACATTTGGTATTGTTAGTTAAAATTTTGAATTCGATTCAATAATGAATTTTAGTGCACTTGAATATGAGATATTTGACTAGTTCTTATGAGTTTTGAAGTTTGTGGGATCAGATTGGGCTAATTTTTAATTAATGAGACAAAAATATCATGCCCTATCCACCACTATAAGAATTGAGGGTTGCACTTGGCCAGTTTTTATTTTTTAACAAAATAACATTTGAGATTGTGAGTTAAATTTAAGGATTCGACTTTAACAATGAATGCTAATGTACTTGAATATAATACATTTATAAAAATAAATAGGATAAAAAAGATATTTATGAATGTTGAAATAATAAATAATATATTGTATTGTATCAACTCATCACGGTACATTAAAAGACATATTTTAGAAAATCCAGAGAAAATCATTAAACAAGAATGATTTTGTGAAAAAGATATCATATATATTTGATTGAATAACAAAGAAAAACATGATAGATGGAAGATTTATGTTATCAAATTTACTTTAAACGTGTATTAGAGTAGAAGATAAGTTCAAAAAATGTTTCAGTAAATTTATAACATTTTTCCTTCGAAGCCATTATTTTTAATAATACCCAAAATCCCAAAATATATCAACTCGATCTCATTGAAAGGATCAATTAAAAAAAATTGTGTTCGCACTAATTCCCAATAAAGATTACTATTCTAGGTGTTGGACCATACAAAATATTTTTCACAGGTAAATTCGATATTGGGTCAAGGACCAAAAAATTCAACCCTTCTTTTAAAGAACTATTTGATAAAGAAATTTCAACCTAACTTTGTCCTCGATCCTAAAAAAAAATTAACAGAAAAATATAATAACAAATGTTCAATGAATATATCGAATTAAATTAAAAGAGAAGTCTTACCTCTTGAAAAATGAGAACTTCAATTGTCTAGTCATTCTAGAGTTCATCTCTTTTCATCTTTGATGATTTTTAGGTATGTAGCTCCAGCTTAGAATGCAAATCCAATATGGTCCCATAATCAATCTATTATAAATAGTTCCCGCGATCCCAGGAAACGTGAGTTCAATCTCATTGAAAGGATTGACTATAAAATGCGTGTGTTCACAAAAGTTCCTAATCGACACTACTATTTCAGCCTGCTGTTTATACCTAGGATTCCACTCCCATAATTATTGTTAAAGACTTCAAAGATAAACACTTCATACAAGGAATTAGTTTGTAAAATTTTGTCTCCCGACCAACAATTGGAGGCTTGAAATAGTGATGAGCAGAATAATCATCTTGTTTCATAAGATTGTTCAACCTGCTAAAAAATACTTTTCTATGGAATTACCCAAAGTATAGGTGTTCCATACAACAATGGTAGATTCGAAAGCCTAGAGATAATAATTAAATAAATTAATGATTAATGAAACATAATAAAATGAAATTGGATATCTCATATTGTCACTTACAAGAATTGTGCTTTATCAAGGATGGACTCGAACAAACTTTTTAATTGATCAACTTCAAGGTTTTGAATGTCTACACTTACCGCAGGATTTACTAGTCTTGACACTGGATGATTTGAAGTGATTGGTTCAACTATGCTTAAAAAATCTCTGAAGTCTTGTTTAAAAGTCTAAATATCATCTACAAGTTTCAACGTAAATAATTACTACAAAGATAAATAGTACTAATAAATTCTTAAATTTAAATATTCAAAGCATACTATCAAAGATCCAAAAGTTGCTCTGAATATTCCTATCATTTCCTATGAAAACCCAATTGATCAAATTCCATGGTTATAAGAGATTTTGTGAATGGCCTCCAATCCCCACATTATTTGCCTAAAAAATAATTACAATAAAATAATGAACAAATATTTTTAAAAAGTTAAATCAACAAAGATAAATGTTATAAACTTACTGATTTTTTTTTAAAAAGCATATCTCAGTCCAATGTAAGTATGACGATCTCCAAAAAATTTTCACATGCCAGATTTTTGTGTGTCATTCAACCAATTGCTAAAGAGATGTATCTTTTCCACAATAACAATTCCTTGCCTTTTTCCACATCTCCTAAGACCAAGTGTCTTTGTGACATAGGGAGACTTAATTTGACACAATACATTAAACAATTTTTTAGCATCTTCAAAATTCTGATAGTGTAGTGCACTAGCGTTGATCGATAAGTTAGAATTGCTAAAATCAAATTGCAATTCCATAGATTGGGTGAACCTATCACTCTATTTCCAAGAGTAAAAAGTTGGATATTGTTGGAAAAAGAGTCCATTACACGACAACAAAAAAAATGTGATACAACTAACCTGTAATAAAATGATAATAAAACAAAATGAATGAAATTGTATACTTGAGTTTGTCATTTACTTGAATTGATTCGCGAAGTGGTTCAATAATTCTTTTAATCGGTCAACTTTAAATTTTGAATATTTATGACATTTTAATTTCAACCTCTTTGGAGTTTCAAGTTTAATTATCTAACTGAACATTTTCTATTATTTAAAACTAATGAATATATATATATATATATATATATGAATGCTAAAAAATATATAATATGTGTTGTATCAATTCATCATGATTCACAAAATGACATATTGGCTAATTTAAGGGATCAAATTGGGCTAGTTTATTATTTTAATAGATTAAAAATACCAGGTCTAATTCAACATTATATGAGTTGTGAACTACGTCAGATCAATTTATTATTTTAAAAATAATAAATGTTAGTGCACTAAATTACGAGATATATATTAACTCTGAAAAATATATAATATATTGTGTTGTATCAATTCATCATTGTTCACGAATGACGTGGTTTTAAAAAATCGAAAGAAATATTTAGATAGTATTTAATTAAGTAATAAAGAAAAAGATGATATGTAGAAGATTTAGGTATCAACTCATTTTTTTGTTGCAATGCAATGAATGTTTTTTTCAACAATATTCAATATTTTAAAATTGAAAATAAAGTGAAAGGTACAAACAATCTTAAGATTGAGACTTTAACAATTAATGTTAGTGCACTAAATTATATGATGTTGTGTCGAACCAACTCCTTAGGTATAAATATTAAAAATACACCATCCATCTCTATTTACTTATTAATTTTTTTTAATTTGATTTCTTTTTTGTATTTGTCATTTTTGAAAAATTAAGATGGATAATGTTTTTTATCGTATCTTTAACTTATTAATATTTAATTAATACTTTTGAAAAATGTAATAACTAGGTATGTTTGGAAGCCTATATATTAATAAGGATAAAATGATAAACTCACTAAATCAATTATTATTTTCTTAATATGTGTGTCAAATTAAAATTAAACAAGTAAAAAAGGAATGGAGGGAGTAATTTTCATGTCTTTCAAACTAATACAAGATGTTATAATTTTGTTGTTGTCACTCCCCGAGCCTACACCCTAGGCGGGACTGGCACTCGAGAACCATTGTTGGCCCCAAACGAACCCTTGGTCTGACTTACTTACTCAGCAGAAGACTTAATTCAACAAAGACAAGTCTATGTAATAAACTGGAATGTTATAATGGAACATTCAACTTGGCCATTTAGGCAAACTCAAGTCTTAACATAAGATAATGACAATGAAAAGACTAAAGAACTAACATCTGACTGTCTATGAAACCTCTAAAACAACTGAGATGGATGTCGAGACAAACCCCACGACATCCTAATGAACTAATAAAATAACTGAAAGAAATAAAAAGGAGTCCTTCGGAATGCAAGGAGGCTCACCAACTGAATCTGGAGTGCTCAATGGATCAACGATGTGTTGGATGTCGATCCTAGTTACCTGTGTCTGCATCATAATAAGATTCAAGCCAAATGGCATCAGTACATTGAATGTACGAGTATGCGAGGGGAATTTTAAAACAAGACATAAGCTTGAAAGGAACTGAAGAACTTACCTGGCTCAACTCAACTCAACTTAATTGAACCGATTTCAATATAAAGCAGTGTAAATAAATGCAGTATAAAGAAAGTTGTTTAAAACATGATGTCAACTCTGTGTGTATGCAAAGATACATTTAACTCTGAGATGTATGTAAAAATACAAATAAACTGTGTATTTAAAAATACAATTACTTCTGTGGGAGTTTCTCTAACCTACAATCATCACGTAAGAACTATTGTGATGATGCATCATTTTGCCTCACGTTGCCAGGGCCGTCCTATACCTTGTCGAGGTATAGAACATGAACTACTAAGTAGATCCACTAGTCTATGCTAAAAAGAACTAAAGGAATCATCTAAAAAGTATGACCCTTTTCTACGTATGATGGCTACATGGTTTATGGGGGCTATGAGTTGTCTGGACTCTCCCTCATATCAGTGCTCAATACTACTCTAAAAAATGTGATATTAGCTCTTATGTTTAAAAACATACTTATTTATGTGATTTGAGATAACTGCTCAAAAACTTAGCTCAAAGGCTATCTTGAAAATCATAGTTTCCTCTCTTGCTTCATTTAGAAAGCGATTACTCTTTTCTGAAAACTACCTCAAAGGCTCTTTGGAAATCAAGGTTTCCTTTCTTGTTTAAATGTGAAAACATTTCACTCTTTAGGAATACATAGTCCCGGCGCAAAGGTCAAAGTTCAAAGAGGCTCTCATAGGGCTCTGAGAGGTGCGACGCCCCAAGCCCCTACCCAGGTGAACTTCGACTTTTCTTACTCGTTTTTCATCTCTAAACCCTCTAAACTTCAATGGTTCTTTCCCCAAACACTTAGAATCATTTATTCCCTCAATATATACTAGATTCAAACCGAAATTACACCCGAAAACATGAATCAAAGCGCAAGAAACTTAAACAAAACAACCCACAAGAATTCAAACGAATTTCATCAAGAACTCAAAGGATTTACTTTCAAATCAAACATATTTGGCTAAATTGAATCATGATTGGCGCGTGGGTGAACTAACCCAACACTATGTGATGTCACATACCTCGTAGGGATCACCCCTTGACGAAATCCACAAGCTAAACTCGACGATCTTGACGAATCTTGCTTTCTCTTCTTTTCTCCTTTCTTTCTCCTTTCTCCAAGCCCTAGCGTGAAATTCACTTTTTCTAAACTGACTAAAATCTGACTTTATCCCAATTAAACTCCTAAAAACGAATTAATTAAGTTGGGTAAGGAAAAGACCAAACTACCCTTCTAAAATCCAATTTTAGACTTTCCTTATTCGAACAACCCAACTTCCAAAGGGAGTAACTCACACATAAAAACTCGGAACTGCGTAAACTCGACGGCGTTCGAAAGATCATTCCAAGAGCTTTCCTACCATATCTGGAAGTACACCTAAATCATCCTGAGCTAGAAGTTATGGCCGTTTGAAGTTGACCAAAACTCAACTCATTCTAACTTAACAAATTTCCAAATTTTCTTTCTTTCCAAAAATGACTATTTCCAATTATTAGCTTCTTCCTAGTTATTTCAAATTGCGAGATGTTACAGTTGTATAGTAATGCATAAGAATGCATTATATTTTCTTTTCAAAATTTTATGTTTTTTCTTATTAACCAAGTTACAATTAGACGAAAAATTCATTATTTTGACTTTTTTAATTAATAAAAACTTCATTATTTGGGTCAGTTATTAGTCAAAGATTAAAATCAAAACCAAAACCAACCAAATATAATATATATTTATCGGTTTGGATGTTCTCGATTTTGGTTCAGTTATTAATTTTATATAAAAAAAAATATAAAAAAAAAGATTCATTCAAAAGTGGGAAAAAAGACAACAATTTATTCAGAACAAAAATAGTCAGAATGACTACTATTATAGAACTTTCGGTCACTTTATTTACTGTGGATAAAGATTCAAAATTCATCATTTTGGTCTAAAAGAAAGAAACCATGACATCTAGTCCCACCAAGAATTCTCATAGACAGTTTTGAACGTTCTCTTATACATGAAACCAATAAGATAAATATTCTTGTCTTGAACATTTTTGTTTTAAAATAAATTATAAATAAATTTTGATGAAAATATATAAGATATTTAATATATTATGAATGTATAATAATAAAATATATTTATATCATTTATCGGCTCGATTAGACTATTCCTTTGGGTTTTTTTTTAACAAAATCAAAACCAAACAAAATGCTATCGATCAAAAATAAAAAACCAAACCAATCTCAAATCCAAATCAAATCGATTTATTTAATCAATTTAATTCAATTTGTATCAATTTTATCAAAACTGTGGAATTAGAAATGGAGCAACTCCATATCAAGTCGTTATTTTAATTTTTCAAGTTAGCAACATTAGAACTTCATCTAATATTTTAGAATTTTGAATTAAACTATTCAAATTATTATATATGCCAATAAATTTTTTGACAACAAAAATCAACGTAGTATCTTGAAAGAAAATGGTTAATATACAGGTTTAGCCTTTAGATTAAACAAAACGAATCTTATTTTATGAATTCAAACAACTTGTTAAAATTGATTGTAAGCACTAATTTTATGTTTTCCTAATAAGTTATAATCTTCTTTCACATGTGTTGAGTAAACGTTTCCACTTTTCACATTAGCCATAATGCTTGTTTTTTTTATAAAAATAATAAATTAGAATAAGTTAATAAAGTAACTAATAAGACCAAATGAATCAAAATGTGTGCATAAGTTTATCAATTACAAAAATATTATATATTTTGAAACTAAGTAATTGAACAAAATATTGAATTAGTCAAGTTTGACTAATTGATGTGATACTCTTGACACTGGATCACACATTTATGTTTTAAAATGAGCTGTCCAAGTAAAAATTCTTATAATTTTAAATTTAACACATACTATTAAAGAACATAAAATTGCTCAATCGAATATTTTCATCGATTCGTATATAAATTATGTTCAACAAATTTATATAACGATTTATTGATGGCTTCCGATCCTCACATTATTTGCCAAAAACTTACAACAATTTCTTTTTGAAATCATTTCCCACTCGAATACATGTACTATTATTACCATAAATCTTTCCCATATCAAATTTTCTTTATTATTACATCAAATAATTTAAATCATGTGGTTTTGTGATATATGGAAAATTGATTCGACACAACATATCACATAATTTCTCAATATCCATGATATAATTATATTTTAGTGCATTGACATTCATCATCAAAATTGAATAAAAAATTGTAACTTACAAACCAAAAGATTGCTTGAATCTTGCGCTTTATTTTCAATTTTCGCACCTTTCTATATACAGAGTTAAATTCTATGACATGATATTATCTAAATGTTGTTTAAGCTCTTCCTATTATGTCTTATATGACTTGTCTTTTGATACTTTTTAATTATAAATTTTTTCAACCTATAACTCCAAGTAATTAATGATCAACTACATGTTCATCTTATTTTAGTTCTCCATTATGTGCATCTTATATTTAGTTAGTTATTTTTTCACATAAGTTAAATGTATTTTTGATTTTTTTCGATAAAACTATGTTGATACCCAATTCTGACATTTGTATACCCCTCTACTATATTAGATGCATGAGTTAGAGACTAGGTATCAACATGTCAGTTAAATGTCATTTAAATTATATTTGAGGGTATTTTAGACTTTTCATCATCAACTAAAGCTACGTGTCCTTTATGTAGCAAATTGAATTTTCCACATGTCTTCACTGCTTTCAATCTCTATCTTTCCCATCTCTATTCCTCAGCTTTTTTTTTCTCGTTTCTTTCCTGTATCAGTTAGATATAGAGAGAATCAAGTGCTCGGGCGTTTTATGTGGTAATTTTTACAAGGTGTTGTTTTAGGGTGTGTTTGGTATGAAGGGAAAATGTTTTTCTAGAAAATATTTTTCTGAAAAATAAGTAGATTTTTGATTTATTTTTTTACGTTTGATTGGTGAGTAGAAAATATTTTCTGAAAAAAAAAATTTAGTGTTTGATTTATGAATGAAAAATGTTTTTGAGAAATATCTTTTATTTTTACTAGAGTAGAAAATAATTTTTGAAATTGCAAATATTTTTTAAAAAGAAACTTAAATTTTGTTTTGGGCGGTGGGGGGGGGGGGGGGTGGGTATGGGGGCTGCCTGGGGGTTGGGGGTAAGGGTGAAAAAATAAAATTTGAAGTTGAAAATATTTTTTAAAAACAAACTTAAATTTTTTTTTTGGGCGGTGGGGGGGCTAGTAGGGGGGGGGGGAGGGGTCCAGAGTAGGGGTAAAAAAATGAAATTTTGTAGTTGAAAATATTTTTTTTGAGGGTGGGGAGCTGGTAGGGTGGGGGGTCGAGGGTCGGGGTGAAAAAATTAAATTTGAAGTTGGAAGAGAGTTTTGGAAAATGTTTTCCTTAAGTTTTGAAGGGAAGCCATTTTCCTTAAATTTGAAGAAAATAAATTGATTTGAAAAACATTTTTCAAAACTTTTAACCCAATCAATTATGAGAAAATCGAAAAATATTTTTCGGAAAATATTTTCCTTTGTACCAAACACACCCATAGTGTTGTTTGCTTTTCCTTATATTTATGATTTTTGTTGTTTTTATTCGTATGAAATTGGGTTGCTGCCTTCAATCTAGTGATAGTTATTGTGGATACATTTTCTTTCATTCCGTCATTTAGTTCTCAATTTCATGAGAATTGAGAAGTATAAATTTGATTTATTTTTTTCTTATTTTATTTGGATTTGCAAAAACGACTTAATTGGGCTAATGAATTAAGGGTGACAAAAGAGTTTCAAAATGAAGAAAAAGTGACACATGTTTTAATTATTGAATAGAGGTGACAATTTTAAAATTAGTGCTAATGACACTAATTTTAAAACCCTCAAGTTTTATTATTTACATAAAAGTCCTATTTTCCCCCATTTCACACCCTCCCTTCTCTCCATCCTTCTGTCGTTGCCATCCCCTCCCCTTCTGCCATCGTAACCGTCACCATCACCACCTCCTCCTCTACCACAACCATCAGTTCTTCCTTCATTGCCACCACTCTCTTATTCTTCCTCTTTTACCACCATTGTTGCCATCTCCTTCTTCTCTACCTCTGCCTCCACAACAACTATCGCCTCCACTTTCGTTGTTATCACCAACATCTCATTTGCCACTCTACCACCCTCTCTTTTACCTCACTTGCTACAACAATTATTGTTGTTGTAGCAAATTCAGTAGTTGCTGAAAAAACTTCAACAGTTGCTACAATAATTTCAACAGTTGCTGAAAAAACTTTAATAGTTGCTACAATAACTTCAACAGTTATTACGACAACTTCAGCTGTTGTTGGATTTTCTAAAAAACACAATGACATCAACTTCAAAAATTTTAAAATTAAAGCAGATTAGTTTATGAAATAGGACCAACAAGAGAAAGAAAAAAAACGAGATAAAAAATAATGAACGACAACGATAATGATAGCAACAACAAAGAAGAACAAGTAAATGGAAGAAGAGAAAAAGAAATGAAGAAGAAGAAGGAGAGGGAAGAAGAAATCTGGAAAGAGAAAGAAAGAAGGAAGAAGAAGGAGGAAAAAATCTTGAAAAAAGATTTAAAATTTTGAAATTTTTAGAAGAGAGGGAAAACTTTTCAAACATTTTGAAATTAGAAATTGGGTTTATTTAGAATATTTTTAAAAGTTTAGAAGTTTTGAATATTACATTTTAGACCCCAATTATCTTAATCAGTAATTAAAAAAAAGTTTAACTTGATCAATCTTTTTTGTCACCAATTTTAATTTCAACACTTTTTTATCACCTCCTCCTCAATTTACTCGACTCACTTTGCGTTTCACATTCACAGTAAGCTCAATTTTGCGGGGAAAATGTGGTCATCATACACTAAAGCTTCAATTTTGGGCAAGGTCACAATTGCCTTATTATTTCGCTTAAATCTTTTGTTTTCTCAATTTTATGAATTTTTGAAGTGGTACTAAATTCTTCAGTTCTTAGTTGTAGGTTCTCCCATGGTATTGGTGATTAATTGATTATTACCTTTTACGTTTCTACGTCTAGGTCTTATATTACGTCTAAATTTGTTGTAAAGGTCAATCTTCATAGGTCGATTGTTATTCCGAAAAATCCTTGCATTTCTTTCCAATCATATAATGTATACAAAGTTAGCCCTGCTTTCATCAAGGTCCTCCAATTTTTATTCCTCTAGCCTATAGATTTACCCATTTTCATTAAATTCAAGTAAGAAAGTCTTGCCAAATTGCCATTTATTGTGATGACATTTTCTTTTTGTGGGCTATTGACAATGCAGTTGCATAAGTCATGACATTTGAAGAGGCTTGCCAAAAAGGGCCCTTCTACTAATGTCATTTCGTATGAAAAAGTTTCTTATTCATTGTTAGAATGAAATTTTCTCCCGTTTAGAGGATATTAGTGGTAGTTGTAATGTCACACTTGTGTAATTGGCAGTTCTTCCGCTCCATGTTACGAATCTAGCCACGATGGAAGACCCAATTGATATACTATCAAATTACATTTGAGACCCTGGTTAAAGGAATGAACATGTGCATTAAAGATGCCTATATATAGTGGAGAACTATCTCATTAGGGTTTTGATGTGAGTCATGTTATTTTCTTTTAATTAGCTATCTTGTATTAGCAGTTTGGAATCTCTCTTTTCTACTTTCCTTTTGTTCTTTGATCAACTTTTAAATTGTTTTATAATCAATACAAACCTCAGTTTGTTACACTCCATCTTTGTGTTGGGGTTTATTTGCCCTGATTTCTTACCATAAATAAGTTTTCCTTTTAGGAAAAGGTTTTAATATTTTGACTAGTCCTTTTCTTGTAGGAAATGTTTAGGACTTTATAAATATAGGCTTGTTCCTTCTAACTTAATTAACATTCATAATGTAGTCCTAGGGTTTTAAGAGTTGCAATTATGGGGGAGAATCTTGTGTACCTCCTTGTATTCTGAGTGAATTGTTTGAGGTTGTTTATCTCTATATTTTGTACTCTCATATTTATAGTAGATTGCACATCTCCTTTGTGGACGTAGGTCGATTGACCGAACTACGTTAAATATGTCTCTTTTGATGTGTTTCTCGTTTGTCTTCTTACTCGTGGTCTTTCGAGGTTTGCTTTGCTAGCTTTCGCATTACACCTGCTTATTTCGATCCTAACACTTTGTTTGACAAGGAAAACTCGAATAAGCAAAGGACATATACTAGCAGGGCAACAACTATAGGTGGCGTGTGCGTAAAATTGATGAGTTTAAGCTATCACACTCTGACATGATGTTTGATGAAAATATGTAGACCTTTTTGTTTGAGATATCGTTCTCTATAAATGTTTCGTTACATTAGTTAATGAAAAAGTTTCTTCCTTGTGATGTAACTGTGATTCTAAAAAAGTATAAAGACTATGTTGCAAAGCTTGAAGGATGTTGCTGCAGGTTGGTATAATCCTCTGCTACTTCTTGAAATATACTTATTTGATGAGTTAAGTGGACCCCATTATCTGGCTTGCTTCTTCTTAAGCCAATCTTATCATGTAGAAAGCAAAATTGCACTCTCTATTCACTTTAGTGACTTAGTTTATGCAAATAAAACTTTACGTAGTCACCAAAAGTCATTTGAAATCATGCTATGACACAAAAGTATTGGGTCGTGCTTGCACAGGCCAATACCATCTTAGTTAATAAAATATAGAGAAAATTAAGCGGTTAAGCAAACTCCTACTATTTAATTTCTCATCATAGCTATAGTTTGCTATAATTATCACTCGTGACTAACGTTATACATTAATTATGTGGGCTGATTTCGAGTTTGTATAATTAGCCACATTTGTATATGTATAATTCGCCTGAATATACAAATACATATATATAATATACAATTATCTAACCGATATACATATACAATTAACCTCTCTCCCACTTTTTGCCCTCTCTTGCTCGCTTCTCTCCTCTCTCTCCCAATCTCGCTCACCACTCTCCTTCCCATAACATGTAGCTATGAATTATAATTATCAAACTATAATTATGAAGAATAATTAGGTTATTTTTGAATGACTATATGTGAAAGTTCCTCAAAAATAAATGAGGCTACTTCAAAAGTACGAAGGGACTTGAGACAAAGTCCTGACCCGTACACTAGTTTTACCAAACTTAAAATAGTGACAAAAATATCATTTACATACAAATCACCCGAAGTGGACTTGCGACCTTTTGGCTAAGCTATTGGAAAGTCAAAGACGCTATTTAAATATTTTAAATTAAAAAACAATAGTAAACACGGATAAGAATTAAAAATAAGAACTATAATAATATAACTAGTACCATTCCAAACACCAGTCACCCTAAGCAAGACAATACTATAATACTACCTACTAACTTTCTATCCTAATACGTGTCCTCCACACCCTCTTGTTCACATCATTGGTACCTGAAGCTGCGTCATATTTGGTCTTATCACTTCTCCCTTATACTTCTTCAACCTATATCTACCTTTCCTTGTACCCTCTATAATCAACCTTTTGCACCTTCTCACTGATGTGTTTATGTACTAAAGGAGCTGGAATATTCTACTGATCATTTAGAGAAGCTCTCTATATACAGCAATGAGCTCGGACATCTTCTTTTCACATGTCCAAACCATTTCAGTTTTATTTTTCTCGTCTTTTCCACCATGGAGGCCACACCCACTTTATCCCGGATATTCTCATTTCTAATCTTATTGATCCTAGTATGACCACACATCCACCTCAACATTCTTATCTCCGCAACATACATCTTTGGATATGAGATTCTTTGACAAACCAACACTTAGTTCCATACAATAATCTCAGTCTAACCACCCCTCTACAGAACTTGTCTTTGAGTTTTGGTGGTATTTTTTTATGGTAATAATATAGTATTTTTAAAAATAAAAAAGTAAAATTATCGAACTGAAAACTTCAATAATGTATCATGCACACCCTGATGCGAGGTGTCGATTGAGAATATTATTGGCTAATGGTGGTGTTGTTGTTAATAGAACTGACAAATTCAGTGGCGGAGCCAGGAATTTCATGAAGAAGGTCCAAAAATTAAACAACAAGAGCTCTTTTTGAAAAGAGAAAAAAATTGTTGCAAGTGAGATTTGAACACGCAAACATTGGCTCATTGAAGATGTCCATCTAAAATCACTAGGCTTAACAACCTATTATGTCAAGGGTGTCCAAAATATGTTATTTAATCACTGCGTGTATCATTTTACTTGTATATGCAGTATTTTTTTTCCGACAAAGGGTTTCCATTTGGACACCCTCACATACATATGCCTATGCCCCTGCTGATAATCATGGTTGATAAATGGTGATAATTGATGGTAATAGTGAATGATGACAATGACAGACTATATATATGTGTGTGTGTGTGTATATATATATATATATATATATATATATATATATATATATATATTGGTGACTAATGGTGATGATCCAATATGTAACACCCCGTATTCGAAAAGACCAAAAATGCAGATTCTGAGAAGTTGCAGGTGCAACTCACGGCTTCCATCCACAGACCGTAGGTCAGACCACGGCCCGTGCTGGTGGTCCGTGGTTCACCACTGCAACCCCTCCCCTACTCAGCTCAGAAAATCGGCTAAGTGTCGACCCACGGTCCGTAGATCAGACCACGATCCGTGGTCTGTGTCCCTGGATCAAGGCTCATTTACCCAGCCTCTAACACGAACTACAATCGACCAGCATGGACCGTCGTTTGATGTATGGTCCGTAGGTGAGGGTCAACAACCAGTTAGAGGAAAATTAATGATTGGGTCAACTTCAAATGGTCATAACTCTTAGCATAAAAGGAATTATGTGTCCCATTACCTATGATATGATAGATAATTGAATCCTCTTTCCAACGCCACTGAGTTTGTTAAAATTCGATCTCCGAGTAAAAAGTTATGCTCGTTTTAGTGAAGCCATGTCGGGCAGACTTGACCGACGACCCCAACCTACGGACCGTTGATTGACCTATGGCCCGTAGGTCCAATCAATCGGTCACCTCGACAGCAATTAAGTCAGGGGTCTTTTGGTCTTTTCCTATTTCGTTGGACCCCTAAGATACGTCGTTTAGACCCTAAATCATGAGGTTTTAGTTTAAGCCTAGAAACATAACTAGAACTTATCCAAGTCAAATCATTAATCAAAACTTAGAAAATTAGAATCAAGAGAGGAGAAAAAGGTCAAGAACCCTAGTTCAAGAACGCAGCAAGGTTCCATCAATTCCAGCCCCAATATCTAAAGAATTCTCCATGGAATTCGTCACCAAGTATGTGGGATTTCACTAGTGGGTTCCTTTTGCCCATTAGGTCCCTAGAATTCAGTCAGATTCTTGATTCCATGATTATGAACAAACCTAGGGTTTCTACAATTTCAACAGATCATTATGAATTAGCTATTTAAATGTTCCAAATCAGATTATCATGTTATTGCTCAGTATATTGCATGAATTTCAGAACCCTAGCTATGTATTTCTTTAGTTCTTGAATTACAGATGCTAGGTCAGATATTTCAATTATTCAGATATACATGCTCCAGTTTTGAACGCCATATTATCAGTATATTTTAGCATAAACCCTATTTTGAGTTATAAATCTTGAGAAGCTTTTTCTAAGACAACACTTGAGTTTTAAACTGAGTTTTTGAGAAAGTTAAGATGAGTTTTGAGAAAGACCTTCAAAAACAGATTAGTATGACAATCGAGTAGGTCATCAATGTATGAACAATATGGTATCTAGATATACCATCAATGTTTATGCAGTATGACTTCCTAAATCATCAATGATCATAGTATAATATGATTTTGAATTGTTTTCTAAGAAGGAGTTTTCAAGTATGAGTATCTACATGCCAGTATTTTGAGCTATTCAGTATTTCAGTCATAATGTATTCAGTTATACATGCCTCAGTTTATGAATGCATCATTATTAGATTAATTGTTGCATTCTCAGTTTGCATGTTCAGTTCGAGCTATCAGTATTATAGAAACTCAGTCATAATGTGTTAACCACTTAATCTATTGGGAGTAGCATAATACCGAGTTGGACTAGGATTCAGCGTACCTATGTAGTCCCAGAACTACGAGCCACGTATATGTAGACTCTATTGCATTGACCATATTTCAGTACAGATAATATTCAGTCTCAGCATGTTATAAATTTGGTCATTGCATCAGTTAGCTCAGTATTCAGTATTTTCAATATCTATATCATGTTCAGATTATATCATTGCTTTATTTCTTTGTTCAGTTATATGTTATTTCAACTTTACTCTATCCTACGTGCTCAGTACCTTTCAAATACTGACGCATACGTGCGCTACATCTTCTCGTGATGTAGGTTCAGGTTCTCAGCATCCAGATCACACTTAGATCGATTTCCGATCTTCAATCAGCAAAATCAGTGGTGAGTCCTCATTCTCCGAGGACAATAGTTATGAGTTTCTTTTCAGTATTTTAGTCCTTTAGTTTCAGTTTTGCTAGACTTAGCTAGGGTTTGTCCCAACATTTCTAGTCAGTTATAGGCTATTTTCAGAGATAGTTAGATTCAACTTAGAATTGAGTTAATATCTTCTTTGTATTAAACTCATCAGTTTTTCATATATCTCAGTTATAGTATATGGGTATTCCCCATCTTTTCATTTTGTTTATGATTATAGCTTCCACACAGTTTCTATTATTCAATTTATATTCAATATGCTCATGATCATGCCAGCAGGGTTAGCTTGGGATCACTTGTGGTCCTAGGTCCCGTGTCCGCGTCTCGGGGGTAGCTCGGGGCGTGACACAATAAGTAATAATATGGGCGTTCCTAGACCAAACTATTAGTAGTAAAGTATTTTTAGGCCAAACTATTAAAACATAACATTTTTGTTCAATTTCATATTACCTCTGTTCCATATTAAATGATTTTTTGGGCCCTTTTTCACTGTTCAAAATAATTGAATTGTTCAAAATTCAAGATAAATGTTTGAAATGTTTTTCATACTTATCATTTCCTTTAATGAAATCTTGGATATAAATTACACTACTTACAAAGTTATATTTTTGATTTCACTAAATGATAATAGTGAAAAATCTAGTTAAATTATATCCTTAAATATATTTTTAATAAGTGCATTGCGTCACAAATTCATAGTATGGGATAGTTGGAGTATAGTGTAAATACATTTTGTACCCTTTTCCATAAAATTACTATTAGTAATTTCGGAACATAAAGTTAAAATTAAGTACTCCTTAATAAAATTAACCTAGAAAAAAAGTAAAAATTTAGAAGGCTACAAGCCTACAACATTTTTTGATGCTAGAACAGACATGACCCGGAGCTGACTATCCAGATCGCCATTTCAATCCTTTCTAGCAGAAAACACTGCAAAAATCTCTCCCAATTCAAGAAAATATGTGTAGAGACAAAAGGGTCTCGATCTTCATTGCCTACATAACTCTTCTCAGCTTTGTCTCAAAGGGTATTCATGCATCTGAACCGGAATTCGGGTCGACCCGTGTTGTGTTTCAGGTTGATCTTCATTTACATTACAGCTTTTATCACCGTATATGTACTGAAACACTGTAAATTCACAATTTTTTCCTGTTAAAATATATGGGTTCAAGTGCATTTTTGTTATTATTCTATAAAGATCACAACTTGACAGCTTCTTTTGTTGTACTGAGTTTATGGGTTCTGGATTCTAGAAAAAAAACGGTTATTGGGTTCTTGATAAATTATTTATATGTATTAAGTTGCTTTTAAACACAGATACAAGATTTGGGTCAAAGTGACTGCCAAAAATGTTATTTTTCATGTTTAATACATTATTAACTGTGAAAAATTCATGCTGTATAGTTAATTTTGCTAGTATATTTAATTGAAAATGGAAGGCAGATTTAGGAACCTTTAGTCCTGGATGCAGAATACAGTTGCATTCACTGCTACTTTGTGCCAATAAATATGAAATTTTTAGTACAAATTAATATTCTTAAAAGTTGTTTCAGCATATATCATATTCAACCGCGGGGGGGGGGGGGGGGGGGGGAGGGACAGCAGGCACACACCCTTGATGAAATGTTGTTTAGTTATGTCTACAACTAAAGAAGCAGAAAGAAATGATAGACTTTTCTTGATTGGTGTGATATTAAGCCTAATTTGTTGGTTATTTGATTGTCATGAATGTTTATATTCATGTTTAATTATTAGGTGCTAGAAATTCATGCTGGTTAGCTTATTCTGCTAGTAATTTCTGTTGAATCGAAGGGAGATTTGTGATGTTTGGTTAGTGGGGCAGAGTATCACTGCATCTACTACTACGTTGTGGCAGTGAGTTCGAACTTAGTATAAATATATATTTATAAAGATGTATGTCTTCTTACGAAGTCTGGTATAAAACACTACATCTTGAGCTGGCTCAATTGTTGTATTAATTTTAGTATAAAACTTGGGATAAAAGTTTCTTCGTGATACTTGGCATGCAGTGATTCATAAATATATATTAAAAAACAGGACCTGGAATCTTCATTTGTTATCTGCAGCAAGTATATTTGTTCATTAGTAACTTTTGCTTTAAATTATAAGAATTAGAAGGAAAATGTGGAACTTTTTTTTTGGGTTAAACAGATATTCAGCATAGTGGGCCGTGATTGCCAAGAATATATATTGTTATTAGCTATCAGACGTCTCGCTGCTACTTGATTCTGCTATTATATTGGATTGTAATGTGCTTTTAGTTATGTCTTACAATAAATGATAAAAGTTGCTTGGTGTGTCAATTATTAATCTCCTCACCTCTCAAACCACCACCAAGCACGAGAACTTCGTCTTGATCCATCTGAATGGTTTTTGACTGATTTGAGCTATATGACAGACAAATTATGGAGATATTGAATTTGGTTTCTACCCTAGTGTTGCGCCAAAGACAGTTGAGCATATCTTCAAGCTAGTGCGCTTGGGAGGCTACAATACCAATCACTTCTTTCGGGTAACTGCCAGTAATTAAAACATTGTGCTTTGTCATGCTTGGAATTTGATGATGAGAATCTTAAAGACCTCTGCAGGTAGATAAGGGTTTTGTTGCTCAAGTGGCTGATGTTGCTGGGGGGAGGAGTGCACCTATGAATGAAGAACAGAGGGCGGTAGCTGAAAAAAATGTTGTTGGTGAA
Organism: Solanum commersonii; assembly: GCA_029007595.1. Classification (NCBI taxonomy): domain Eukaryota; kingdom Viridiplantae; phylum Streptophyta; class Magnoliopsida; order Solanales; family Solanaceae; genus Solanum; species Solanum commersonii. The sequence continues at coordinate 393,491 of JAJTWQ010000099.1, read as the reverse complement.
TTTAGTGAAGTGAAACATGTTAGAGGAATCCTTTCAATGGGAAGGTAATATTTGTGGATTTTCTTGGTTACAAATAGCCAGATATACTAAGTTTTAACAATGGTACACTAATTCCTTTGAGACACACTGGTCCTATATATTTTCTTGAAACAAGCAATTATTCTACATATTGCAACTTCATGCTTAGAAGAAATGTTCATCAGGAGCAAAATGCATGAGATAGTTTACTATCTTTTATTGGGTGGCAGTGCTTGTTAAGAAGCTGTACATTTAACTTCTAAAATATGGGTATATTTGGAGAAGTCCAAGTAGGAATTTTCTAGCATATTGCATTTCGTCCTTTCCCGCAGATGGTCATGGTCTATGTTAAGGATTGGTCGAGATGTATCCGGATATTGTCTTGGATATATAAATTAAGATCAAAGGCTATGGATGCTCTATGCAATTAAAATTCTTTTCTATTCTGTGGCAATATACCTTGAACGCTTTCTGAATTTGCTGATATCTCATTTGTGCACCAAGTATGACGTTAGCTGACCTTTCTCATCTCTGTTTTCCATAGGCATGCTGATCCTGACAGTGGTTCCTCATCATTTTCAATGCTCCTTGGAGATGCACCTCATCTTGATGGCACGGTATGGTGGTCAAAGTCCTAGCTATCACTGTGAATAGAGAAGGTTCCGTTGTTATTGAAAACGTAACTTTGTTTCTCATTTTTGTCAAATAATTCAGTATGCAATATTTGGCAAAGTTACGAAAGGAGATGAAACATTGAGAAAGCTTGAGCAGTTACCTACTAGACGTGAAGGGATCTTTGTAATGGTATCATTTCTACTTCAACTATTTTCTTTTCATTCTTTTCATTTAAAACAGGTCTAAAATTATCTACTTTGCTTGAAAGAGGCATCTTATGCAAGGTATATTGACTATGCTAAAAGCTATAGTTTTTTGAACTTGATCCTCTTGAAGCCTACTTTGTAATCCTTTGTGTGGTTTGACGAACAGAACTTAATGCACATCATATTGTTACGAATCTATTCATGGGAGGAAGTTGGAACATATGCATTTGTTTGTTGGTTGATCATGCAACGATTGGACGTAGGACTTGTGCTGGAGATTTCAGTTTAAACTCGTAGAATTATCAAAAACTCTTCATTAATTATGATGTGATTTTTCATATATGGAGTACATAGAAAATTTAATCCTGTATCCACATTCAATCGGCATAAATTGTTTGAAATTCTTAGTATAGATCTAAGTATCTACCTATCTAAATCAAACTGAGTACGTATCAGCCATCATGTCTGAGATTGTTTCCTAAGAGGTCCTATACCTTGATGCCGCGGTAAATGTTGATTGCACATGCTAAAACTAAGGGGAAAAATCTTCAGTCAACACAGTGATATCTCCAAATTGACTATAGAGATACAATGGAAGGGGGTGTTGTGTTGCTGGAGGGAGTTGTACTGGAAGAATAAGAATAGGCCTGGGAATTGTGATTGTTAGGAGTTGCCCAAAGAGGGGGTGGGGTGGGAGTTAGAGGAGGAGAAGAAGAAGAAGAATGGATGTTGGGGAGAGCATCATCATTGGCAACTGCTGGAAGCTACCAGGGAATGCAGCGAAGGAGGGTTATGATGGTTTAGAGGAAGTGGGAAGGGGCATTGTAAACGGGGGAAAGGGGGACTGGAGCGGTAAAGGTTAGGAAGTTTGGATGGTGAAAGGAAGTTGAGGGGTGGGATACAGTAGGGTGTTGGACGATGGTGGTTCTGGTAAGGTGGTGTATACAGAACATCATCATCGTTAATATGTACTGTATTTTTCTTTATTCTTTTTGCATTTTAGGATCTTTCTCCATTTCTGCCATTAGTTCAGCTGCTGGAAATATGCATGCCCGGAATTTGGAGTTCAGGGTGGGGTGTTCAAGTACCTACTCTATAACAAATCTTAAACATTGAAGATGTAATTGACACATCAATTGCTAAGGACCAATTCAAAGTGTAAGCATTTCTCTGTGGCCAAATTAGTGGTCAGCCCTCTCCATTTATGGTTTGTCAAGTTAATCATGCAGAAGATGCTGACAAATTGGTTAGTTGTTGTCTCTTGTTTATGAAAGGAGGTAAAAGATACCGCAACCAAGTGTTTGGAAAATTTTGTATAGTGACGTATCCTGCTCCATAAAAGATAACTTTTCCGTATGCTCTTTCATTTTCTCTGCCTTTTCTATTTGTTTTTAAGTAATATCATTTACTTCATCTAATCTTTTGGCAGTTTCTTCCAGATTAAAGCTTGTCATTTTACTGAATAGTCTTTGTTCTCATTATTCAGCCGACTGAACGCATCACAATTCACTCAACATATTATTATGGTAAGATAACGTTCTACTTTTTCACCTTTGTTTTAATTCTTCTAATATCCACATCATTACCTGACATGTAACTTACTCTTTCTGAAACCACAGTACCTACTTAGCCTTGGTCATCGCAACTTATGCATTTAAAAAATTTACCTGTCAGAAGAGTGTGCATGCAGGCATGCATGAATTTTATAGTCTCTCAGTGGATGGAGTCTCTTTGGAAATAGATCTAAAAGTGCTCATCTCACAAGACGTACTATGCCAAGAACACAGAACTTGTCTATTTAGGCAAGGGATTGACTCACCTTTTTTTTTCTGGTCAAGATGGAATTCTTTTGGCTTACAAAGTCATGGTGCTAGTATCTTTTACCTTAGCCATAAAGGTGATAAAGGTACATCTAGGAGTCATCAAAAGAGACTCTCAAGTGTCCTTTCAAATAGTTAAAAGCAAGGGTTCCAAAAGTGGGAAAAAGGCCTCACTGATTCTGGAGTTCCTTATTGTAGATGGCAGGACTTCATTTGGTCCCAAAAGCATCATTTGAGACTGGAGTATAAGATTGGTGTATTCAATGAGTGAACTAATTGATCTTTGAGAGCATAATTGATAATACATACACAGACACGTTAACTTGGCCTTAACTGACAACTAAACACTCCAACTTTGAGTATGTACATCTAGGTTCCTCAACTCATCTTCACCGGGTCAGTTGAACATTCCAACTTACAAAATGATCATCTAGATGCCGCTAGAATTTATGTGCCACATCAGTGTTGGGAATGTCACACATCGCATTGGGGTTGCTTGGATGAAATGGAGGCTTGCCTCTGGAGTCTTGTGTGATAAGAAAATCCCACCTAGACTTAAAGGTAAGTTCTACAGAGTGGTAGTTAGACCGGCCTTGTTGTATGGAGCGGAGTGTTGGCCAATCAAGAACGCACATGTCCAAAAAATGCATGTTGCGGAGATGAGGATGTTGAGATGGATGTGTGGGCACACTAGGAGTGATAAAATTAGGAACGAGGTTATCAGGGAGAAGGTGGGAGTGGTCTCTGTGGTGGACAAGCTGAGGGAAGCAAGACTGAGATAGTTTGGACATGTGAAGAGACGGGGCGCAGACGCCCCAGTGAGGAGGTGCGAGGGGTTGGTTGTAGAGGTACGCGGAGGGGTAGAGGTAGGCCTAAGAAGTATTGGGGAGAGGTGATTAGACAGGATTTGGCTCAGCTTCACCTTATCGAGGACATGACTCTAGATAGGAAGGAGTGGAGGTCGCGTATTAAGGTTGAAGGTTAGTAGGGTTAGAGTGTTGTTTTTCCTTGCGAGGGTTTGAGTTGTTAGCGTTTGTAGTAGTTCTTCTAGTCTTGCACGTGTAGTTCTTGTCTGTGATATCTATAGCCTTATGTTGTTTACCGAGCCCCTTCTCACAGTATTTCATTGATGTTATTATCTCCTTGGTTGATTATACACTATCTTTCTTATTGGATGTTATGTTTTATACACTGTTCCCCTCCCCTTTTACTTGGATATGATGTACTTGAGCTGAGGGTCTCTCGGAAACAGCCTCTCTACCTCCACGAGGTAGTGGTAAGGTCAGCGTACAATCTACCCTCCCCAGACTCCACCTAGTGGGATTTCACTGGGTATGTTGTTGTTGTTGTTGTTGTATCAGTGTCAGGTGTCCATGAGATAGTGGGACGAGTTAGAGTGCTTAGTTGCCAGTTGAGGTGCCTAGATCTAGATGTGCACTCTCAAAGTTGGAGTGCTTACTTGTCGCTGAGACCAAGTTTGAGCATCTATTTATGTATTATACCTTAGGCTTTTCTGAGGGAATTTTTTAGTTGTATTCACCTGAAACCGATGCTATTCTCGGTAGAGGTAGGCAATATCTACCAAGGAGATCTAGGTTATTTGTTTGCTCCCCAAAACGGTATAACAAAAATTTCAAAATAAAAATGGCGCTCCATGAAAACAATGGAGGATGGTATGCTTTTATGGAGAATCTGGTACAGTCTTTGACAATGTGTTGTTTACATCCTCTCTTTTGTCTGTGGAATGAATATAGGTCAGTTGCAAAAGTCAATTCTTTCTTATAGAGTTCTTAGCTTGTATATCTTCCATCTTATGTCTGGATTATGTTCTTTTGTTTTTCTTTAGACACCAAGATGGAAACTTGTGAAGACGAGAGGTCGTCGTTAAAAAGAAGACTTTCTGCAGCATCAGTTGAAATAGAAAAACAGGTATGGTACTCATAATATAAACTAAACTAGATTTTACGCAGAGAAACCTTGATGTTGTATTCAACCAACCAAAAACAATTCTTTTCTGCAGAGGATGAAATGCTTTCCTTGATCAAGTGGGAAAAAGATAAAGAGTTCCGGTGACTCTTATGGAAGCTATATACATTGTCTACCTCTTTATACTGAGCGAGTGTATCATATAAATTGGGACAAAGAGAGTGTTATTACATGTGGATGCGCGCCAAGACTCATGAAATTAGAATTAGGAATGTGTCCTATTGAGTATTGACCATATTTAATCAATCATTCCATGGAATTGACTTCTATATAGCTCTTTTTGTTTGAGATTTCATTCTTAGTGTGGGGAATTGCTCCCATTACAAGTTAAATATCTTCTTTAATTTCTTAAACTACGTATCCGATCAAATCTTATTACATAAAATGGGGCTGAAGTAGAATAAACTTGCCTCTAGTAGGAAATTTTACACCACACTACACAATAGTCTCATAATATATAATTCTTTTTTTTTTACGAACTTTAGCTAGTATAATTATTATGTGTACTTACTCACTTGTTAGTGTTTACTAAGAGTAACCTTGTGTCCCTATTAGATTCTCCTAGTAACACGTGATGTCGATGATGGAGTGTGGACCGATGAGGATAGGTTAAGAGAAGAATTGACAATTGTCAAACTTTTGAAAAAGATGCACATAACCTTTTAAATGAATTCATATCGAGATGGATTGAAAAAGAAAGCTTGAAGAGCGTTAAATAAAAGTATTACACAAGTTCATATGATACATATATACATATACTTTTGAATTTGATGATAAGCGTTAAATAAAGATATTACACAAGTTTATTTGATACATACGTACACTTCTGAATTTGATGATAACGTAGCTTAAAAGATAAATTTGTGGGATAAGTTGGGTCAAAAATAATAATGTGTCATAGACTATTGCTGTGACATAACATCTTGGTCAACAAAATTGGGAGATGAATAATTAAGGAGCACTCTCTATAGGCAACTAACATGTCATGTTGGATTATATTAGTATAGGAAGTTTCAGAATAATCCTAGCCTTATTTGAAGTATAACATCATGTGCTTGCTATTAACAATGGAATTATTGCACTAATTATCTTCTAATCTTTGAAATGACTGGTATGTGCCTAGTGTCAACAGCTTCTTCATTAATCTAATATATATTTTTTCCAACAAGAAAAAGGCTCAGTGTTTACAACTTGTCAATTAAAAAGTCTCAGATGTACTAGCATTGTATTTCTGATACAGTCATCGATTCTCCCTAGAGATCACAATTGCCGCGAACAAAGACATTCTTATTATTTTATTTTAAGTGGTGGTGTTTCGTTGATCACATAATTTAGGAGATAAATAAATTATTTTTGGAACTTGTAGTCTTGAAAATATGATAATAACTTTTTTGATTATAAAACCATATGACTAAAAATTTAATATACGATTTAAAATTAAATTATTTTAAAATATGAAATAGAAGGAGCATCACAAAGTAAATAAATATATGTGAAGTCACTATCAAACTGCTCGCCCTATTGGTGTTTGTGGAAGCAGTTAACCAGACTGCAACTAAGCCAGCTTGGATAAATTCCTGATGAACACTTGGTTTGTGGCTTTTGGAACTCACTATATGTTAAGCTAGCTAGTAGATACACCTTGTAACATATTAAGGTTTGCTTAATTAGCAATATTTTTATTCTTTTGTAAATTTTATCTACATAGTTAAGCAATAGGAAAGTTTATCAACAAGACTATGTATGATTTCTCCCTATTATTTCACAATCCAAATGTGTTGTTTCTCCTACTCGGTTTATCCTTAATCAGAAGTTTCAAGTTTGACTTTGATATGAAATTACCTTAACTAGAAAATATTTTATCCCTCATTCTTAATCAGAGGTTTCGAGTTTAAGTCCTTGATATAGAATAACCTTTGGCAGGGGAAGTACTTTATTCTCCAAAGTAGGACTTTCCGATACAAATTTAAATTAGTCGAACTTTAAAGTGACTATCAGAGTCTCAGAGAGAAACTTTTGATTGACTTGTTTTCTAATGCTCCCCCACCTCTTTCTCCTCTTCAATTCCCTCTTTTTAAGAGCCTATTTGAAAATTCACAAGTAAATTGAAATTGCATGTAATTGAATATAATTACACAATATAGTGTATTTGTTTGATCAATTAATTATCAAAATAGAGGAAAATTAAAATATAACTGAAATGGTGAAATTACACTTTTCAATTCTCAATCCACTTTGGGAATTTTGGGTGCAATTACATGATATAACTAAAAGGTTACTTAATTTTTTAAAAACTTTATTTTCCATTTTACATAATTTAATTGCTATGTAATTATATTTGTGAAATAGTACGCTTATAATTACATTATAATTATATTATGACAAACAAATATTGATAGACACTTTTAATTTCATACATGATACAACTTTCTAATACACCAAAAATAAAAAAATATAGTAATTTATAATTAAAAAAATCATCATATGATTAAAATCCTAAATTCATCCCGGACAAATTTTAACCAAATGTATCAAGCTATAAATCCTTTTATAAATTTTTATTTTTTGAAATTTTTAATTGAAATGTGGTTGTTGATCAAGCCATGGCCAGAATCCAGCAGAATTGTCATCAATTCCAGAGAAGATGTTGGATAAAGTTTCTTCTTTGACAGTTTGGTCCAGTAATTTCATATTATTGCATTGCAGCTTGATAATTTCAGATCTATTTTCAGTTCTAGTACTACAAATTGAACCTTGATCTGTCTCCTTGTTCAAATTGATTGATTCTGTTGGCCCCTTTCCATTTTTCAGCGTCATAATCTGGAGACAATATTGATCTAATTAATAGAGAAATATATGTAATTATTTAGTGGTCAATAAAGTATACGATTTTTTTTTTCCGAAATTGCTCAGTGATTGTATTGATAAAAGATATATCATAAAGATTCAATGATAATATAATTGAAATATGTGCAATTGATGAAACACCATTATAAAAGAAAATAAAAGTTTATCTCTGTGTTGATATGAGATAGTAAATATTTTGTATGGTAATGGACCTACCACTAATATTACATTAATATAGTAAATCAAAAAGAAAAATTGATGATGAAGCATTAGATGGTAAAATAACGTCTAGTAGTCAATATAGTAGGTAAAATTGTTCTTTGAGATTGTTTATTGTTTGTATTTATAGGAGATATATAGTAGATATCTTATTATATAATCAAAATATGTGCAAGTTAATCGAAACATCATTATCAAATAAAATGAAAATTGGTGTCTATGCTAACGGGAGATCACAAAAAATTTCTTTGGAGTAATTAATAGCATACAAAGATCTAATGATTGAGCACCCAATCTAAAAGAAATTGCAACTCTAAATTTAAAACTCTGAACACCTATATTCTAAAATTTTGGGTCAGTCACTAATTATATATTATAATTTAAGTATGCGTAAATTGACCTGAATATTATCGTAAAAGAAAAGAAAGGTTGATGATGGTGTTATTGTGATTAGAAGTCAGAGTTATGAGGATGTGTTTCATGTTAATATTTTCAACGTAAACTTTGATTTAGTTAAATATAAGTGTGAATATTAAACATTGAGTTGGGAATTAGAAAAAGAAGATGAGGAAAGGGGTCTAATATACCTCTTAATTTTATTATTTAGAGTTAATATATCCTCATTAAAAAAGTGGTTCATATATTTCCTTACTATTATACAAATGACTCGCATATATTCGTTTTCTCTAACAGAAGTGAAAAAATTAATTTTAAAATTTTTTATTAAAAAAACATTCTTGTAATATTTGATCCTTCTCACAAGTTTTTTTTGCTTCTTTGTAGCAACGATCAACTTAAATTTATTATTTTGACGGTCAAAAATATATTTTTTTTCACTAACATTTTTAAAATTTATCATATATATGCCTCAAAGTTTTTACAGATACAAAAAATAGTATAGCCGTAAAAAAAACTAGTTTTACAATTATTTTCTTATTTTTTTTCTCTTTTTCCATTCACACTTCTTTTATTTTTCATATTTTTACATTAAAGAATGAAAAAATAAAATAAAAATTATAAACTAAAATAACAATAATCAAAGAAGTAAAAAAAATAAAATCACATGTGAAAAAGGATCATGTATACCTTTACATGATTTTTAAAAATAAATTAAAAATAAATAAATTTATGATTAATTCTTTTCACTTCCTTTAGATAAAATTATATATTTGAGATACTTTTATAATAATAGAAGTATATGTGATTTAATAAACTTTATAACGGTAGCATATATATACTTTCATATCAAGGAATTTATCAATTCTAAATGATAAAATTAAAAAAATATATTAGGTCCTTTTTCCAAAAAAAAAAGAAAAAGATGTGTCCCCCCCCCCCCCGACCCCCTCTTTTATTCTTTTAAAGTTTATTGATCAATTATTTTAAGTCATCATGAGCAGTGGATCTACTGAAGAGAACATGGGCAAAAATATTCTTAATTTTGCTCTGAAAAACATGCACATCATGGATTGGAATCCACAGCAGAGGAAAAATGCATATTATTTCATCAAAATAGCCAATGTTTGTTTTCTTTTAAAAGGTAAAGAGGTAAATATATTTTTTAATTTTGTGATTTAGAGTAGATATATTTCTGGTTAAAAATATGATACATTATATCCATGTTGATATTTTCTCTTTTTCATTGACATATCTATATTCACTTAATTGGAAAAAAAAATTATAATACTGATTTTTAAACTTTTAAAATATCATGCAGCTTTCAAAAATTATCTCACCTCTTTTTTAAATTTCTATATCAGACCTAAATGAGAAAAAATAATCAGATTCCTTTTCTACTCAGTTATAAAATGGATTTGGATTGAATTTGAACAGATGAAGAGTTACATTTTTTTTTAATTGGGCCGGGTTTGAGTATATAAAAAAAAATTAATGAGGTAATATTTTGAAGCCACGTGGTATTTTGGAATTTAAAAACCAATTTTAAGAATTCTTTAAATTTCAATATGTTAACAAAAAGGGTAGATGTATACAATTTACTAGACGATGAGAGTATACATGCATCATTTGTTAGATGGAAATGGTATATGTGTATTCTTTTTTAACAAGAGATATATCTAAGAGGTATATTTGCCCCTTTGCCTTTTTTTAATGACAAGAAAATTCATATGTTATTTTTTCAAGTGTACATCGGGTAAATCCCACTCTAGTATGATAATTAATGCTTGCTTAAATAACAAATAGATCATACAAAATACATATCATTGTTGTTCATGTTTTAAGAAATATTAGACACCCTTTTAGACTTGTTTCACATTTTCCATCTAGAAAAGACGTTTTTTTTTTCCATAGAAGTTGAACATTGTTATCTTACAACAAATTGGAAAATTTAAAAATAGTACTCACTTAGTTTCAATTATGTAGTATACATATATACTTTTAGGTTGTTCTGAAATAATCTTATTTATTTATTGAGAAATCATTTCACTTTAAAGTTTGTTATTTTTCTTTTAATAAAATGATTTATAACCAAATAAATGTTTATAGTTTATTTATGATAAAAAATTTCAAAAATTCTTTTGTTTTCTTTTATATTCTATATCTAGTCAATGATCACCGCAACATAAATTGAGGGAATAACTCTTATTTTCATTTTATACGATGGTGTTAGAATGAACACAATTTTTTTAAAAAGAGAAAAATACCCTTAGAATCGGTGGTCTTAATATGACACGACATTGACATGACTATATAAACATACCATAAAAAATAAATCAAAAAGTATAAGACTATAGAATTTTCAAATATAATTTAAAAAATATTTTAAAAAAATGTCATATAAAATAAAACGCCATACCTCTACATGAAGCTTGTGGTTGTGAGCTAGGAGAGCCTCATTTTGTGCCTTGATAGCATCAAACTCCCTCTTGAGAACATCATAATCCTTCTCCAATTGCTTTGTTTTCCATCTTGCCCTCCTATTTTGGAACCAAATGGCAACTTGCCTTGGTTGTAGGCCTAGAGCTCTTGCTAGTTGTATTTTCCTCTCAGCCTCAAGTTTGTTCCCTAACTCAAAATTCTTCTCAAGTGTCTTCACTTGTTCCATGTTAAGCCTTCTAATCTTCTTTTCCCCTAATGTAGTCTCATGATGTGTCCCATCATCAGACAAAACATCTTCTTGATCTCCATGATTTTGATCATCACATTTATTGGAAAATGACATGGATTTTCCCCCAAGAAATGAAGTAACACCTACGTCGAAAGATACTATCAGATCATTCAAAAGATATTTATATATAAATAAATTTTGTTTAAAATATGAGGTTTATTATATATCTTGAAAGAATTTAAGATATTTACAATGACGACAATGACAGAGTTTTTACATCATAACGTCAGTTTAAATGATCGTAACAAGTTATTCTTCCATTTTTCTAATTATGATATTAGACTTGCTACGAAGTTCCTATTCTTCTAAGTGAACTTAACCTGATGACATAATTTTTTATTTTACACAATATAATGACAGTACTCATAACTTAAATTTATCATGAAAATAATACGAATTTACCTACTACAACAAGTAAAAGTGATGTTAATTTATATATATATATATATACACCATAGATTCAAATAGATGCTTCATTCTTTTAACAAGTTAAAAAAAAATTGAAAATCTAGATAAAGAAGTTAAAGATGCAAATAAAAAAGATGATGATGAAACCATGGAAGTCTTGATGGTTATCTTCATGAGGAGTATGTAGCATGAAATTGGTAGGGAAAAAATCCATTTCATTATTGCAAGAAGTCATAGGCCTTAGTGAACTTTTTCTACAACTCCAATTTTTTTTGGTGATTTTGAATAATGCTTGAGAGGATCAAGAAAATATAAATTAATTAAAAGAGATAAGAGGGATATCAACAATTTTATTCAAGAAAATGGAGAAAATATGAAAAAATAGAAAGGATAGTGATGTAGTACTTTTCTTTTGTAATTATCAGACAGAAAAATATATATGGGAGAAAGATGCACCCTATTATATATACCTTATCAACTTCATGAAGGAGACAGGTTTCATCTGACACCATTTTTCTCATAAAAGTTTATTAAAATATTTATGTAAATATTTTCTTATTAAAATTGATGTATATATTTATTTAATTAATTCCCCTTAATAATAATGCGAAATAAACAACAATTTGAAATAGAGAAGTAAACACTTCCTCCCCACAGAGGCGAAGCTGCGTAGTTTAGAAAGTTGATCAGTTAAATATTTGATAAATAATATTTATATATAATTAAAAAATTTAAAATATTTAAACATTATATAAAAAATACTATGTAATTTTTTTCATGTCAATTTAAAAATATATTGATCAAAATTTAAAGAATTGACTATTGAAAAGTGAAATCTGACGACTAATAATTTTTAAAAAGGAACTACTATGCATGCGTGCCCCACTGATCTTCATGAAATATTTTCCTATTTTGCCTTTTTGGGATTTTCATATATTAATTAGTCAATGTTTATTATTTTCAAGACTAATTATTACTAAAAACAAAATAAGAAGAATGTAGTCAATTATATTTTAATTTTCTAAAATAACAACTATTTTAAATCATCTATTTTCAATAAAAATGGTGAAGTCATCTAGTGTGAGTAAGGTTACAGGGGCAAAATCGGTGGCTCGCATGGATTTCAATAGAAGAGTCTAGGGATGTGACTTTGCTTAGTTTCAATTTATCTGTCAACGTTTAAAAAGAAAGAATAATTTTTGAAATATGTGATCTAAATAATTACAAATTATTTCATTAAAATGAAAAATTTAAAATTAAATAAAGTTGATTTACACAAATATCTCATTTTTTTGGTTACCATTTAGACTTGGTTTTTATTTTAAAACGTGATGCAAACCCCTCAACAAATTACCCTTTCAAACAATGTTAAACTTGAGTCTAGTGTTTAAATTACTCAGGACAAAATTTTAGATCATTACATAACATTTTCTTATAAGATTTTCACTTTGCTCAAATAGGATATTCAGATTGTGATTTATAGCTAAAAGATCCCTAAATTACCAAAGAAAATAAATTACAAAAGAATCATGTGCTAAATAACTAACTCAAAAAGGTATAACCGGTGTAAATTATTAAACAAAATTAAGTTATTATTGGGAGATAAATGTGTGACTGATAAATTATAGTATTAATGATTGAAAAATCATACGTAAACTATTCGTTTTTTGCGAATTTCATATTTTTACTTTTCTTAGTTCTTTTTACTTACCTAAGTCACCCAAGCTCCAATGGGTATGTAACGATCCATTCTATCGTTATGATTAAGCTAATGATGAAAGAATTTAGTCAAGAAATTTTTTCGGATAGTGAATTAATTTTTTTAGGCTAGGCCAGCCTCACATACAATTTAGGCTAGGCGTGGTTTAGGGTCATTCGAAAATGGGTGAGGCGGAATGTCTAGGCTTGGTTATTATTTTCTTGTAGCTAAAATATTAAGGAACCCATAGGACTTCAAAGAATCGAAATTCGGACAAGTAGAACTCGCAAAATCGAATTTGACGTGAATGAGATAGTTCGGGACGTCAAGGGAAGGATGTATGTTGTGAAAAGTAAGATTTTCGAGTCTCTGAAGTTTGCATAGTACACCATAGTGAGAGGCGTCCGCTATAGCATGGTAAGTTTCTCTATAGGGGGTCCGCTATAGCATGGTAAGTTTCTCTATAGGGCGTCCGCTATAGGGCGGAGGGGGGGGGGGGATTTTAAGATTTTATGCAAAAACAGTCTCGAAAGCTCCTATTTTCTACACTTTTATTCTTCGACTTTGGGGGGGGGGGGGGCGATTTAGGGTTGTTTCCCCTTAATTTTTCATAAAAATCGTCGGTAAAGGTAAGATTGTTATTCCTCAGCCTTGTACATCGATTCTTAAGCCTTAAAATCTAAGATATTACTCTTGTGGAAGGGTTTTGACATGATTTCATGGTGGGTAAAACCCTATGTTGGGGAGGATGATGATGGCCTGGGGTTAGGAATTAGTTATAATCTGGGTATTAATAGACCATTATTGATTAATTGTTTCTCTTATTTATTGTTTTAGATCAAGAACAAGTCAAGGCACTTCATAAAGGGAAAATTCTGAGTCTTTAGAGTTTTCAAGAGGCTTGATTCAAGGTAGGTGATGGTTATATATTTTCCGGTTTGTATATGTATGTATGTCTATTGTTTCATAATATAATTTATACAATGTGTTGACACCCAATTTTGACCGATCCTTAACCTTTTGAAATGATATTCGATTAAATGCGTACTTTTAAAGGATTTTGAATTTAAAATTATAATGATTTTATCTCTCTCTCTATCTCTCTCTCTCTATATATATATATATATATAGGTTAGCATGCATAATCTTGAAAATTATCGTAATTCTCATCAAGTTATTTTATCAAATTATCTTTATCGATATTTAAACTCAAAATAATACAATTTTGTTTTAAAAATCTTTAAGTAATTTTAATTATAATGTTGTGTAGTATTTAGTTAAATAGCATTTCTTTAGTTTTCCTCAAAATCATTTAAATTTGAGCCTATTTTATTCTAATTCCTTTCAATTCTAGCCCATTCAACTCCAATTTTATTTCGATTATAGCCATTTTTTATTTCAACTCTAGCCAATTCCATTTCAATTTTAGCCTTTCTTATTCCAAACTCAGATTCCAAATCTTTTAATCTCGACCATCCATCCTTACTTAAACTTGAGATCGAATCCTGATCATAGATGTCTTTCAAATAAACGGATGAGATCAATTCTCCTTTGCTTCCTATTCTAACCTAAAAAGACCCCTAAACCTTAAAATTTATTCACTTTCCCTCTCCTCTCCCAAAATCAATGCCTCCCTCCCCTCCACCATCGCCTTCTCCGGCGAAACCCCCCATCCCTCGTCTCCTCGCTGCTCTCTTCCTCCTCCTCCTTTGCTTGTGTTCCCCATCTGCCTGCATCTGGCAGCCAGGCGAGAACAGCAGCCTGGCGAGACAGAGCAGCCAGCTCCATCAGCGAGCAGCAGTAGCCAGAGGTGGCGATGCCTCCTCCCCCTTCTCTCCCGTCTCTTTTTCCCTCTCCCCTCTCTCGCAGCTCTAGCAGCCTTCATCTCCGGCGAGCGACCAGACGAGAGAAGTTCAGGTGAAAGCTGCCAGCATCACTGGCAGGGACGACCAACAGCTGCGACCAGCAGCAATTCCGGCGAGAACCAGTGTTCGACCAGTTGCAGCAACCAGCGAGATCCGACGCCTTCTCTTCCTCTCATATCCGGCGAATCCATGGAGCATTTGGATAGGGACAGATCTATAGAGATCTGTCCCAGGTATGAACCTTGTCTTAAATCCTCATGAATGTGAAATTTCATCATAAAATTAATATGTGTTATTTTTAGTTTATACTTAAGTTCACAATTGTCTAGCATGCTATGGTGTTGTTTATGTTAAAAGTGTCACCTCTTACTTCATGTTGGTGTTCATCTTAAAGTTGAAAGAATTGGAGAATTCTTGACATCGTTTTAAGCCTTCACACTGATAAAGTTCTAGATTTGGCTTCATTTGGATTTGGCATTTGAAGATAATTTGTTCTTAAAACCAAGATCCTCTTAACCATTTATTTTTTTTCTGGGCAGCACCTTTAATTCCAGAAAATATCTCATGTACTCCTTATATGTCGCTTATGTTGGTAATTTCGGATTCGTGATATTTTTGATTATGAATTGATAACTTTCATCATATGTATTATTATCTCACTTGCTTATGGTAAATTCCAGCATGTTTAATTGACTGATGTTATTAAATTAGATGTTTGTTACTTGTTTTACTATGGTATTACTGTCCTTCCCATAAAATCTGCTATATCTATGTGCCAACCTGTCGTGTGAATTGACCAAGAATTAGTCCATGAAATCGACTTACAAGGTAATCATCTCTTCCCTTTAATAAAATCCTCTTATGCTTAAATTATGTAATTTTGGCTTGCAACCGCCATTAGTTAATTTTTCTTACCGTATTTATTTGTACACGAATTTTGACATGTTAAATTGGTAAAAACATGCTTATATGGTAAGTGTGGTGTCATATTATAAACTCAATATGTGTCTCGCTAATTGATTGAACCCATGTGCATAAAATTGTGCTCTTTACCTTAATTAAATGGTATATACTCATATTGACTTCTTATTTTTGGTAAAGATTTTGATTGATTTACTGCAACCTATTTTTAAAAAATAAAATAAAATAAAGTTGATTTCGTATGTAGTTATAATTGGTAAAAAAAATATTAAACGAGTATTTTTGTCTTCCTTCCTAATAAGGAAGATGTTAATTGATCCTTAATTATTTCTTTGCCTTATTGTTGACCCCTCTTCTACTATAAAAGGACCCTCTTTGCCCTACATTCAGGGACTCTCATCCAGAATACATCCTAACTTGCTCACATATTACTCTCACACCAGGACATCGTCTAACACCCTTGAATACTCAAAAATATCACTCTCTACTTACAAGAAAGATTCCGGTAAACTTTGAGTTTCTTCTGTACTTGATATTGCTGTGTTTCGGGTCGGGTATCGGTTAAGTTTACCTTCATTGCTGATAAATATATTCTGCTTAATCGGTTAGTGGTTTCTCCATTAGTTTAATTCTCGCTTAGCATTATTTCAATTGTCGTCGTATGCTTGAAATAAGTAAAGGGGAGAGTGCACGAATCAGTCTTCTTTCCCTCCTAACATGTGATATTATGCTTATTGCGTCCAATAATTGTGAATCTTATATACCTGACTTTGCTTATAATATGTTATGTGTTCTATTTTGGTTTAGACATGATAACCGTATAATGTAAGTATTATGTAGTATTGTGCCCTATTGTTGTTTAGCAGGTTATAAGTTTGAAGTTGAAGAGTCGCCATGGGAAGGAAACAATAGACGAGTTGATTTAATCTATGTCTTATATATTACTTAATTTCCTTTTTTTTTTTTTTTTGGTCTTGTAATAATTTTGTATAAACTCTTAACTCATATATATGAATTAAGTTGGGGGATCGTCTAAGGGGGGAAGGGATTTATATGCTACTTGTTTATTTTTATCGTAATTTATTTGTGTTAGAAAGCATGCCTATAGGATTATGATTGATCGATAGTTCGTTTTTTTTTAATTTCATTTAGATCTTAACTAAAAAGTTAATTGCTTGATCACTTGTTTTAATCTTGTTTAGTTAATATTTAAAATTGATATTTGTTTAAATACTAATTAATTGCCTGTCACATGCCGCCTTTTAGTATATGACGCTAATGGATAAAATCAACCATTTTTGCTTATGCTTAGTCATGTGATAAAGTAAGGTTTTAATTTACTAAATCAATTCGGCATAATAATAAAGCAATGAATAACCTTTTACATGCTTGTCATCTTGTGTTATTTTGCATCACTAATTCTCTTTTATGAAACGATTGTTTGTTAAGTAATTCATTTTCTCCGATCTAGATATCATGCTCATAGGACCTAAGTTTCTATATATCATTCGGGTGTAGAAATCATATCAATAGGGTGTAGATCTTGTTCTTTACTTAGAAATCATATCCACAGGCTTCTAATAATCTCCAACATGTTTACATTTAGAAATCGTGACTATGGGTTTTTGAATATTATATCTTATAGAAATTATGTATAAGGTTTTGATAGTATAGGAGTTATTCAGTTCTTAATATATTATTTGGGTGTAGAAATTATGCATATAGGTTATGGATTTTGTTCTCTACTTAGAAATCATGTCTATAGGATGTAATCAATAAGTTAAGATGTCAACCAGCTTATTAATAAATGATAGAGTGAATTTCGTTTTAAAATAACAAAAAAAAAAAAATCTGCTTTCTAAATTGAATCTAGCTCAAACTAATTAATTTTTACCGCATTTGCTACGAAAATATGCTAATAAATCATTCTCGATTTGCTGTTTGCTTCGTAAAATAAAAATAAAAAAAAATATTTATGTCTTGTATTTTGTGATCTACTTTCTAATCACCTAATCGATTAATAATTATTATGCATGTCCCTCAAAATCTGCTGCTGCTTTAAATGTCACGGTTTTTCCCTTTTTTAAGCTAATCTACTCTAATTAATTTGATCAATAAATAGTTAAAATTTGTATCTTATAATAATTTTCTGCCGCTCTTTTAAGTATTCATGTTTGTTGTATTACCTATTATGCTTGTGTGCACACACTTAGCATGAAACCTTTCGCCTTACTTGTGTTTGCAAACATGTTAATTAAAACCTAGAGGCCAATATGAGATTTACGTGCTAAGTGTTGTCCTATTTGTTTGACTTGGAGTCTAGGTGGGCCTATTATATTTTATTTTGTCTAAATTCACCTTAATAAAAGTCCAATGCCTCTTGGACCTTAAGCGGGGACGCTAGCCACTTTTTAGAGACGAAAGCATGCGGTGGTGGGGTATGGGTAGTTTAGGCCCTATGGAGATGATGACATCGACTCAGGCTTAAAGAGACAAACTTTGGTTTTGTCTGTCCCTACACGGAAGCCTATTAAAAATAAAATAAAAAAATAAAGTCGAGTGCTGATCCTAAAGTCCTACAGAGTCTCCCTTTTCCTTATCCCTTTATTCGCTTATACTTATATTTATTTGGGGTAGTATAAATTAAAAAAAAAATGATATTTGTTCATATACTTGTCTACTTTCTATCTTCTTGCTTCTTCTGAAATTTTAGTTGTGCAAATTATTTAGTTTTATGTCACCACATAGTTTTTGCATGTTTAATAAAATAACAAATAAATAAAGTGATTTTAATTGCTTAATACTTTGTTATCACCTAGTTTTTGCATGTCTAAATAAATAATTGAAATAGTCTTAATTGTTTAATACTATTTATCACCTAGTTATCATGCTAATAAATAACCAAAATAATGAAGTGACCATATTTGCTACTTGTAACCCCCACATATTGCATGAGATACGGCCGGGACCCACATTTGTGGATCTCGAGGGATGCCTAACACCTTTCCCTCGAGGTAATTTGAACCCTTACCATAATCTCTGGTTCGTTGACCTTAGCTAGACTTAGTTAGGTTAGATAGGTGCCCTAACGCGCCTTAATTCGTTAGGTGGCGACTCTTCAATCACCCAAAGCCCAAAAGAGTTGTTAGGTCGTGCACCAAAACCGTTTTGAGAAAAACGGGGCGCGACAGAATGGCGACTCTGCTGGGGATATTAGGTTCTAACCATTGCATGTTTTATGCTTATGTGGGGTTTATTTGGTTATTTCGTTACTTGTTTGGTTATCAGCATGATAAGTTGTTATTATTTTTCCTTGTTTATTTGTTTTCTTATTTACTATATGTTTTCCATGTTTCACCTTTTCCCTTTCTCCTTATTTGTTTATTTTCATGTTTCGCCTTTTCCCCTTTTCCCTTATTTGTTTGCATGATCCCATACCCTCTTTCCTTATTTGCTTGATTCTCTATTATTTTATATGTTTACCTCCTTTTATTTATGCGATTATTTATTTATTTATTTACCGCTTTCATAAAACTGTCTATGTGTTACTGTTTTCCATCTAAGTGCTAAATGTTACTGCTTTGATAACGGCATTCCGCTCATACTTCCCCCAATTGGGACCATCTTCCTTTTCTTTTATTTTGTTACCGTGATGTTGTGCCTTTGCACCTCTCACAACTACTCCAATTCTCTTCAAACACCTAATTATAGAGAGTCGGCATATGCGTGGACGGAGCGGATAGTTTTACTACCGTGAAACCACGAGCCTTCTCGCATAGAATTCCTTTCAAGTTTGTGTCAAGCCAACTCTTAGAAATCTTGATTAGGTCATACATGATGCATAAACCCTAGGTGGTTTGACCCTTGGTGTCAATCCACATGATTAGTAACCACCTTATCGTCTAAAGGGCCCCAACACCCTTTAGACAAATTGCATACTTATGTGTCAATGTCGTCATAATAATTAAATTGAGCCAAATTTGCCAACATGGAGTTTAGAAATCGTTTGTTGTTTTGTTTGCAGAGTCATGGACACTTTCTACTCTCCAAACCCGAGAATGGTCGTAGAGGTTAACTACAAACTAAGGAGCTGGTGGATTGATATTAAGAGGGATCGCGAAAGAGAGATTCGTCAGTTGTTGGGTGGTCTTACCTACCTCATATTTGTCATACCAAACCCTTACCTGATTAGGGCCTTACTAGAGTTCTGGGACCCTGTGAGGATGGTCTTTAAATTCGCAGATTTTGAGTTGACACCAACGATTGAAGAGATAAGTGGTTTCATTGATCTGCCATACCATGAGTGTGAAATGATAGTACCCTATAAGCCATCATCGAAGGAGTTTCTAAAGGGTCTGGGAATGAAGTCAAATCCATCCTTGCCTTCCCTAGACCTTGGGTGGATTCATTTCGACTTTCTGCATTCACACTTTGGCCGAGATGATGGTTATTACTCTTTTATTGATGAATTTGAATGCTCCGTCGAGGAATGGGAAACATATCGCCTAAATGCCTTTGCCATTGCCCTATTAGGATCTCTCGGGTTTTTCCCAAGACAAGGGGAAGAATTGACACACGCTTGGGTTATGTGGTTCGAGGTTTAGCTCAAAGAGAGGGCGAGCCTAGGAAAACCATAGTGCCCATGATCTTAGCAGAAATAATGAGGAGTCTGTCAGCATGCGTCGATGGTAGGATGTTTTTCGAAGGATGCAACCTTTTGCTGCAGTTATGGGCTATTGAACACTTCTACCTACGATCTGATGTGGTAGATATTTTTCTTGGTGATGGCAACAAAATTGATAATCATCCAAGAAGAATGACAATTTTCAACACCCCTACGAGATTTGTAGATTGGCGTGATATTTTTTACGAGCTCGAAAGTGACCGCATCCAATGGAAGCTCTATTGGTTGTCCACCCCTAATGCAATAGTCAGAGGTGATGATCGCTACTTCATTGAGCTCATTGGCTTAAAAGGCGTTCAACCATATGTTCCTCTTCGAGTACTCCGCCAATTTGGGCGAACTCAAGTAATACCACTCCGATCTGACATAGAGCAGTTCAAGTATGAATTTGGACTAGATAAACCACAAGTCCACAACATACTTCGAAGATGGGAGCGAATGTTAACCATTCCTATGGGTGCACAACAGGCTTTATGCACACGTGAATATTACGTATGGATCCTAAAGGAGGTCAAAGGCGAGAGTAAGTGGGGAAGGATACCATGGGCTCACCGATGAAAGGGAAAACATATGGGCACGCAACATGTTGAAGATCAAGAATGAAGTCACTCCCTATGCAAGGAGTCAATTGGCGCCAAGCTCTTGGAACCAATATTTTCAAGATTTTCTAATTTAGAATGACTTTCCCATTTGTTACCCCTTTCCCTTAGTTTATTTCAGTTTTGTTTTTCAATTTTGATGTAGTGTTTGAATTTTATAATAAATAAAGTTTGTTTATTTCCTCTAACTCTAAACTCCAATTGGCAAATAAGGCTTGAATTAATCATTATGCATCATTTATATGTCGTCTTAGGCCTACCTCTCGGCTCAACGAGGTCCCTTGCATTTAGGACGCTTATTTCAAACAACGTGTTATTATTATCATTATTTGCTCTAATCCCTAACACCTTTTTTTTGTTCATTCTATTGTTTTCCCCATTCCTAAGGTTGATCTGCTCTTCATTCTGGCACATACACGATCGAAAGGGACCCCCCCTTCTCCTCCTCAAAGAACGGACTATAGAGATAAGGGTAAAATGGTTGACAACAACAGCAGCAACGAAAGAGTAGAAACTTCTGAGGGAGGGCAACTTCCAAGTGATCTCGTCCTTAGACTTGAGCGAAAGATTCTAGATTTGGAAGAAGAAGTAGCGCATATGCGCGATTTGGCCAAGTTATCTATTTCTCTCGGAACGTTTGGTGAAAATATAGACAATCCTCCTCACTCTAACCAAACAACCATGCCAAACAATCCTCCAACCAATGTATCCCAACCTGAACCTACTCATCCAAATATCTTTCCATCTCACGCCCAAAATACCCAAATTCCATTTTACCACTACCACCAACAAACTAAGCCAACCATTCCAGAACCAATCCCAAATGCAAATCCTTCATATACTCCGGGAAATAACAACCTCAACCCCATATATGTGGAAACTGCTCCCTTAATCCATAACTACCATGAATCAGAGTCCTCCCAAAAGGACATTCTGATAAAAAACTTGACTGAGAGATTAGACAACTTGGCCAACAGGGTACAACATGTGGAAGGAAGCAAGCGGCTGGGAGGACTGAGTTACGAGGATTTGTGTATGCACCCCGATGTTGAACTGCCCGAAGGATACAAACTTCCAAAGTTTGAACTGTTTAATGGCATTGGAGATCCCAAAGCCCACCTGCGAATGTATTGTGACAAGCTTGTAGGGGTGGGAAGAGATGAGAGGATACTCATGAAGTTGTTTATGAGGAGTCTAACTGGAGAGGCTCTATCCTGGTATATTGAACAAGACCCTCGGAAATGGGATGAGTGGGTAGACATGGCAACAGACTTCATGAACAGGTTTGGGTTTAATGTAGAAAATGCACCGACTGGTTCTACATCCAAAACCTGAAGAAAAAGCCTAGTGAATCCTTCAGGGATTATGCGATAAGATGGAGGTCTGAGGCGGCCAGAGCCAGACCTCCCATGGAAGAATCTCAGATGAAAGACTACTTCATCCGTGCTCAAGAGCCACAATATTATGATAGAATGATGCTGGTAGCTGAGAAAAGTTTTGCTGATATTATCAAGCTAGGTGAAAGGATCGAAGAGGGCATAAAAAATGGTACTATCATCAATCTGGAGGCCCTGCAAGCCACCAACAAAGCTCTGCAATCTGGAGGAATGACTGAAAATCGAAAGAAAACACAGGCTCAAGGAACCAGAACCCCTTATAAGTACCAACCATCAACCCCACCTCCATCTCCATATCCTTCATTTCCATATCCCCAAACTTCGTATTCTTCAGCCCCACCACCTATATCTCCCAATCCCGTGCCAGTATATTACCAAAATGCCCCTCCTCAATACCAACAAGCCTCATATCCTGTCTATAATGCCCAGCCTGCATACTTCCAAACTCCACCACCCACTCAGACACCAAGCTACCGAAATAAACCACCATATGAAAGAAGACCTGTCAAAGATCCAAAGACCAAATGTTGCAAACAACCCTCCGCCTAACCATCGAGTCAACATGGTAGAAGTTGATGATACTTCGATTGGGAGAAATCCATTTGGGTCCTTGAGCCGAAGAAGCAAGCGATCGCTACCGCCCGCACTCAATAGTAGTACAAAGGCGTGCTCCGTTTGAGGTTGAGGTCGCCATACCCAAGACTCCATTCACCGTTTATAGAGCGTCTTCCCTCTGTCCAAGATGATACTCATGTTTGTCCTATGGGACTACGAAAGGGAAAAGCAAAGGTGGAAGAAGCAGACACAACTGCAAATAGAATTACTAGATCAGGAAGAATTTACACTCCTGAAAACTTGGTGCAGGGAAGCTCTAGCAAGTCCAAGGCACCAATTGTAGAACTGGAAGATCAAGGTATTTGGAAGAAGGTGCAAGCAAAAGAGTACTCTATTGTTGAGCAATTGAGTAAAACCCAGTCCCATGTACATTTCAATTTCAATATCGGGACAAGATAATCACCAAAGCATTAGTTGATTCAGCTCGGGTTTGAATATTTGCCCTCTCGAGCACCTTGACAAGGCTAGGTGTGGATAGTGCAAGGATCCAAACCTGGAAGATGAATGTGAGAGCTTTTGATGGCTCTCGAGGGGGTACTATTGGGGAAATAACTTTGGACATGCTCATTGGTCCCGCTACTTTCCCAATAGCTTTTCAGTCCTCGACATTCCATCTTCATATAATCTATTGTTGGGTCGCCCTTGGATTCATATGGCGGAGCAGTTCCCTCTACCCTTCATCAATGCTTGAAGTTTGAATGGGATCATGAAGAGGTTGTAGTCCATGGGGAAAAAGGACATCCTGTATATCCGATAGAAGGAAGAGGTCATCTAGAAGGTGAGATGTACGATACAGTGCAGCTTGTTAGCAACATTGAAGTGCAACCTTGGTTTAGCCGAAGATCATAGATATGATGGCCTGGTTTGGTTTTGAGCTCGGGAAAGGTTTGGGCGCTAATCTACAAGGAATAGTTGAACCTATACAACCCGTTCGTCATTCAACCACTTTTGGCTTGGGATACAAATATACTACTGAAGAGTGGCTTGATTGGCAACCACCTAGAGATGGATATTACTATCCATTGAAGAAACCAATACCACCGCCGCACCAATCATTCGACGCGCGGTGTTTCATGGGTGGTCTTATTGATGAGCTTCGGGAAGACATGAAAGGTTTGTCTCGACCAAAGAGGAAGGAAAGGGCTGCAATGTCATGTGATCGGCGAGGAGGAGAAAGGGGGTCCTGCAGGAGACAAAGGAAACAGTGGATCGGCATCGGCACTTGGACTTCAACTCCATCCGGACCTCGTCGGGCATCCGGGTAGCTTTGGAAGAAGATTTTCTATCAAATTTTTAAAAGTTTTCAATAAACAATTTTAATTTTCAGTTCTATGTTATCGTTTTCAAATATTAGTTTTATGAAGCGTAATGAGACTGCACAGCTTAACATTAACGACTTAGAGGAAGTCAAAGAAAATGAGGTCCCTGAGGAGTTAATCAGAAAGGTTGAGGAATTCGAGGAAAACCCAACCCGAATCTAGTGGAAACAGAGGTGGTAAATCTGGGAAATTCAGAAGTGGTACAAGAGACCCGAGTAAGCATCCATATGACAGAAGATGACAAGAAAGAGTATATAGAGTGTCTCATGGAGAATAAGGATATCTTCGCCTGGTCCTATGCGTACATGACAGGTTAAGCACTTGAATCGTAGCTCATCGATCGCCTACCGATCCAAAGATGTCCTCCCGTGAAGCGAAGCTAAGAAAATACAAGCCCGAATCGAGTTTGAAAATCAAGGAAGAAATATCGAAGCAATTAGATGCTGGAATCCTTCAAGTGACAAAAGTACCCGACCTGGCTTGCAAATGTCGTTCCAAAGCCAAGAAAGACGGAAAGGTCGAGTCTCATGTGGATTATCGAGATCTTAACAAAGCTAGTCCCAAAGATAATTTTCCATTGCCCAACATACACATCTTAATTGATAACTCGCGCTAAGCATGAAACACAATCATTTGTGGATTGCTTTGCTGGCTATCATCAAATTGAGATGCACAAGGACGATGCCGAGAAGATCGCTTTTATTACACCGCGGGTGTCTACAATTACAAGGTAATGCCTTTCGGGTTAAAAATGCTGGTGCTACATACATGAGGGCGATGACTACCTGTTTCATGACATGATCCACAAGGAAATCGAAGTTTATGTGGATGACGTCATCATAAAATCAAAGAAGGGTTCAAATCATCTAGATGATCTACGAAAATTCTTTGCCGATTACGCAAGTATAATTTGAAGTTGAATCCCGCAAAGTGTGTCTTTGGGGTCCCCGCTGGAAAGCTTTTGGGTTTCATTGTCACCCCGTCGGGGTATAGAACCGGATCCATCAAAAATCAAAGCCATTCGTGATCTACCTCCGCCGAAAAGTAAAAAGGAGGTAATGAGTTTCTTGGGACGACTCAACTATATCGGTCGTTTCATAGCCCGATCCATCACATTTGTGAACCTATCTTCAAGCCGTTAAAGAAGGATGTCAAAGGTGAAATGGACAGACGAATGTCAACAAGCGTTTGACAAAATCAAAGATTATTTATCCAATCCACTGTGTTGGTTCCACCGAACTGGTAGACCGTTGTTGCTATACATATCGGTGTTGGATAATGCTTTCACCGCATTTTGGGGCAACATGATGAGACCGGGAAGAAGGAGCAGGCGATATATTACATGAGTAAGAAGTTTACATCATATGAAGCTCGATATTCTCTATTGGAGCGTACTGTTGTGTCAGAATTTGGGTCGCCCGTAAGCTGCGACACTACCTTTCCTCGCACACTACTTATCTCGATTTCAAGAATGGATCCTCTCAAGTATATCTTTCAAAAGCCCATGCCTACAGTAAACCGGCTAAATGGCGGATATTACCGAGCGAGTTTGACATAGTGTATGTTACACGTAAGGCCGTGAAGGCACGGGCATTAGCGATCATATGGCGTAGAACCCCGTAGATGACGATTATAGACCGTTGAAAACATACTTCCTGCATTTAAGAAGTAGATTTTGTAGGAGAAGATATTTCGAAGAATACGATGGATGGAGAATGTTCTTTGATGGAGCAAAGAATTTGAGCGGATCTCGGCATCGGAGTCGTTTTGATCTCACCAACCGGACAACATTATCTGTACGCCCAAACTCAGTTCCTCTCGCTCGAATAATATGGCTGAATATGAAGCTTGCATATTGGGGCTCCGACATGCTATCGACTTGGATATCCAAGAATTGTTGATAATAGGAGACTCGGACCTATTAATCCATCGTGTCCGAGGCGAATGGGCTACCAAGAATCGAAAGTTGTTACCATATTTGGAGTGCGTGCACAGTCAGGCAAAAGGTTCACCAAAGCGGAATTCAAACATGTGCCAAGAATCCAAAATGAATTCGCAGATGCCTTAGCCACTTTGTCTTCCATGATTCAAAGATCCCGATCATAATTATATTGATCCTATTTACATCCACATATACGAGCAAACTGAACTTACTTGTTTTCATATTGAGGAAGAGCCTGATGGAAAGCCTTGGTACGATGATATTCGAGGATATTTGAAGAATGGTGAGTATACAGAGGATGCAACAAGTGTACAAAAGCGCACAATTCGGAGGTTAGCGAATCAATTCTTTCTAAGCGGAGAAATCCTTTATAGGAGGACTCCGATCTGGGGTTGCTAAGGTGCGTCGAAGCTGGAGAAGCCAACAGTGATTGAAGAGATACATGCGGAACATGTGGTCCTCACATGAATGGTTTTACACCGGCGAAGAAAATCTTAAGATCGGGATATTTCGGCTAACTATGGAGACAGATTTGTATCCGCTATGTTAAAAAATGTCATCAATGTCAGACTCATGCAGATATGATCAGAGTTCCTCCCAACGAACTCCATGTTACTAGCTCACCTTGGCCCTTTGCAGCTTGGGGCGTGGACGTCATTGGACCAATCGAGCTAGCGGCATCCAATGGGCATAGATTCATTCTGGTTGCAATTGACTATTTCACCAAATGGGTTGAAGCCACCTCTCACAAATCAGTGACAAAGAAGGTTGTGGATGACTTTGTCAAAAATAATATTATTTGTAGGTTCGGAATTCCTGAGTCAATCATCACTGATAATGGAACCAACCTGAATAGTGATTTGATGAGATCATTGTGTGAGAAATTCAAGATCAATCATCGAAATTCTACAACATATAGACCGCAAATGAATGGAGCTGTTGAGGCCGCAAACAAGAACATCAAGAGGATATTGCGCAAGATGATTGACAATCATAGACACTGGCATGAAAAGCTACCATTTGCATTGCTGGGATATCGTACCACCATCGAACTTCTACCGGGGGCTACGCCTTATTTTCTAGTATATGGTAATGAAGCCGTGATACCCGCCAAGTAGAGATACCGTCTCTAAGGATTATTCAAGAAGCGAGTTGGATGATGCTAAGTGGATACAAGTTCGGGCGGAGAATCGCACTAATAGATGGAAGAAGAATTAACGCTATCTGTCACGGCAACTCTATCAAAATAGAATGGCCGAGCTTTCAACAAAAGGTTAGACCCGAGATATTTCTCACCGGGGCAATCGGGTTCAAGCGGATTTTCCCAAATCGATGAAGCAAAGGGTAAATTCTCACCAAACGGGCAAGGTCCATACATCGTCTCGTGTATTAACAGCGGAGCCCTCATACTTGCGTAAATGGATAGAGAAATTTGGCCCAAACCCATCAACTCGAATGCTTTGTGAAGAGATATTACATCTAAGTTTGTCTCATGCTCCTTTACTCTCGTATTTGGAACTACGCGACCCGATTCCCCGTTTAAGAGGGGATACGTAGGCGCTCCTATGGAGTTCGGTCTTATCATAATAAAAATTTCATTTTCCCCTTTGACTGTATGTGGGGCGGAATTTTTGAGAGGGTCTCAAAAATTCCATCAAAAGGACATCTTCTTGCAAATCACGATACTGGGGCAGAATTTTTGAGAGGAACTCAAAAATTCAATTCAGACTCATATCTTCTCACAAATCGGTAACTGGGGCAGAATTTTTGAGAAGGTTTCAAAAATTCCGTCAAACGAGCATTTTTCTGCACAAATCAAGACTGGGGCAGAATTTTTGAGAGGATCTCAAAAAATTCATAGCAATCAAGCCACATTTTTCAACAAAGATCAGATGACAGATTTGATACCGAGTCAAATGTTGTAAAGGCCCAAGCTATGCCATGGTCAAAGATTCAACATTACTTTTACAAACTATATTTTTCAAAAGCTTTTTAAAGCACTCTCTCCTTCTATTTTTTACATTTTTTTTCTTCAAAGCGAATGCCCGAAAAGGTCTGGATGGCGAGCCAAAGGAAGCACACCGGTCAGAGCAGATCAACCTCCCCCTTTTTTAAAACTAACAATTTTTCTTTGAATACAGGAAGACAGGTACAGATACAAAAGACAACTTCAACATCGCCTGACTGCTATTAAGCTCGACGAATCGCCACTAAATGGCACATTGTCCCTCCAATCGGAGTGAAGGACCAAGCTTTATATGGAATCCGACAATCGCCCATCAGCGGCACTATGCTCTTCCAATAGGAAAATGATCAAGCTACTATAAATTGCCAATCAAATGGCACCCTATCCTTTCGACATGATGAAACATCAAGCTATTATATATTGAGCCCGACAATCAATGTTTCAACTGCGCCCACTCCTTACAATAGGACGAAGGGTCAAAGCTACAATATTTTGAATTCGTTAACAAATGACGCTCAATCCTTTCAATAAGGCGAAGGTCTATGCCTCCAATCAACTATTGCATGTGCCCGAAGATTGCATTATGCCCGATATTGCATGAGCCCGAAGATTGCATTGTTCCCGAGATTTGCATGTGCCCGAGAACTGCATCATCTGCATCTGCTCGAGATTGCATTGAGCCCGAGATCTGCATCTGCCCGAGAATTGCATCATTTGCATCGGCTCGAGATTGCATTGAGCTCGAAATCTGCATGTGCCCGAAAATTACATCATCTGCATGCGCCCGAGATTGCATTGAGCCCGAAAACTGCATCATCTGTATGAGCCCGAAGATTGCATTATGCCCGAGATTTGCATGTGCCCGAGAATTGCATTGTGCCCGATATTGCATTGTGCCCGAGATTGCATTGAGCCCGAGAATTACATCATCTGCATGAGCCCGAAGATTTCATTGTGCTTAAGATTGCATTGTGCCCGAGATTGCATGTGCCCGAGATTGCATTGAGCTCGAAATTACATTGTGTCCGAGATCTACATGTGCCCAAGAATTGCATTGTGCCCGATATTGCATTGTGCCCGAGATTGCATTGAGCCCGAGATCTGCATGTGCCCGAGAATTGCATTGTGCCCGATATTGCATTGTTCCCGAGATTTGCATATGCCCGAGAATCACATCATCTACATGTGCCTAAGATTACATTGTGCTCGAGAATTGCATATGTCCGAATAAACTCCAAACAAGCTACAAGTATCAACAGATGCCTGAATTACAGATACGCTTTCTTTACTCATTATTTATATTGATGGCAAACATCATTGTCAATATGGGAAATTGCATCATGTTTACCTTTATCGTTTGTTAAATATACGTGCTCTAACAATGTTACAAGCTACAGATTTGCAAGAGGCTAACATTTTGCAGATAAGACATTTATCTCCCTCTCAGCTACACTTATCGAGCTTACATCTATCGCAACAAAGGCCCTTTCAAACTCTTTGTTACTCTATTACCGTTTTTCATTTAATCCTTGGCTACTCATATTACTGCTTCTCATCGGATCCTTCGCTCTCAAGCGAGAAATCTCTGTCATGGCTTTCTCGCTACTCTAATCTTATCCATTCAAGCCAATACTGTTCCCGTACCGTACCGCTCTTTCAATTCTTAGGAGTTTCGTCTGTTCCTAAGTCTAGAACTACACACAACCTGATTCTCGTATAACCAGAGAGATGTAGGCGGCTTAATACCAAAGTCTCGGTCGTACCCTTTTAAAAACACTATGTCATTTCAATTGATCCCACTGACATCTCTCGTCGGTCGGACAAAATCGGCTACTAAGTCAACGTTGTTTGCTCGACAATTCATTCTTCATTCCCAAGCAACCAAGGGGCAGCTGTTGACACCCAATTTTGACCGATCCTTAACCTTTTGAAATGATATTCGATTAAATGCGTACTTTTAAAGGATTTTGAATTTAAAATTATAATGATTTTATCTCTCTCTCTATCTCTCTCTCTATATATATATATATATATATATAGGTTAGCATGCATAATCTTGAAAATTATCGTAATTCTCATCAAGTTATTTTATCAAATTATCTTTATCGATATTTAAACTCAAAATAATACAATTTTGTTTTAAAAATCTTTAAGTAATTTTAATTATAATGTTGTGTAGTATTTAGTTAAATAGCATTTCTTTAGTTTTCCTCAAAATCATTTAAATTTGAGCCTATTTTATTCTAATTCCTTTCAATTCTAGCCCATTCAACTCCAATTTTATTTCGATTATAGCCATTTTTTATTTCAACTCTAGCCAATTCCATTTCAATTTTAGCCTTTCTTATTCCAAACTCAGATTCCAAATCTTTTAATCTCGACCATCCATCCTTACTTAAACTTGAGATCGAATCCTGATCATAGATGTCTTTCAAATAAACGGATGAGATCAATTCTCCTTTGCTTCCTATTCTAACCTAAAAAGACCCCTAAACCTTAAAATTTATTCACTTTCCCTCTCCTCTCCCAAAATCAGCGCCTCCCTCCCCTCCACCATCGCCTTCTCCGGCGAAACCCCCCCATCCCTCGTCTCCTCGCTGCTCTCTTCCTCCTCCTCCTTTGCTTGTGTTCCCCATCTGCCTGCATCTGGCGACCCGGGCGAGAACAAAGGCTGGGCGAGACAGAGCAGCCAGCTCCATCAGCGAGCAGCAGTAGCCAGAGGTGGCGATGCCTCATCCCCCTTCTCTCCCGTCTCTTTTTCCCTCTCCCCTCTCTCGCAGCTCTAGCAGCCTCCATCTCCGGCGAGCGACCAGACGAGAGAAGGTCAGGTGAAAGCTGCTAGCATCACTGGCAGGGACGACCACAGCATGCGACCAGCGCCAATTCCAGCGAGAACCGGTGTTCGACCGGGGCCAGCAACCAGCGAGATCCGACGCCTTCTTCCTCTCATATCCGGCGAATCCATGGAGCATTTGGATAGGGACACATCTATAGAGATCTGTCCTGTGTATGAACCTTGTCTTAAATCCTCATGAATGTGAAATTTCATCATAAAATTAATATGTGTTATTTTTAGTTTATACTTAAGTTCACAATTGTCTAGCATGCTATGGTGTTGTTTATGTTAAAAGTGTCACCTCTTACTTCATGTTGGTGTTCATCTTAAAGTTGAAAGAATTGGAGAATTCTTGACATCGTTTTAAGCCTTCACACTGATAAAGTTCTAGATTTGGCTTCATTTGGATTTGGCATTTGAAGATAATTTGTTCTTAAAACCAAGATCCTCTTAACCATTTTTTTTTTTTTTTTTTTTTGGGGCAGCACCTTTAATTCCAGAAAATATCTCATGTACTCCTTATATGTCGCTTATGTTGGTAATTTCGGATTCGTGATATTTTTGATTATGAATTGATAACTTTCATCATATGTATTATTATCTCACTTGCTTATGGTAAATTCCAAAAGATGTTTAATTGACTCGATGTTATTAAATTAGATGTTTGTTACTTGTTTTACTATGGTATTACTTTGTCCTTCCCATAAAATCTCGCTATATCTATGTGCCAACCTTGTCGTGTGAATTGACCAAGAATTAGTCCATGAAATCGACTTACAAGGTAATCATCTCTTCCCTTTAATAAAATCCTCTTATGTTTAAATTATGTAATTTTTGGCTTGCAAACCGCCATTAGTTAATTTTCTTACCGTATTTATTTGTACACGAATTTTGACATGTTAAATTGGTAAAAACATGCTTATATGGTAAGCGTGGTGTCATATTATAAACTTAATATGTGTCTCGCTAATTGATTGAACCCATGTGCATAAAATTGTGCTCTTTACCTTAATTAAATGGTATATACTCATATTGACTTCTTATTTTTGGTAAAGATTTTGATTGATTCTATCGCAACCTATTTTTAAAAAATAAAATAAAATAAAGTTGATTTCGTATGTAGTTATAATTGGTAAAAAAAATATTAAACGAGTATTTTTGTCTTCCTTCCTAATAAGGAAGATGTTAATTGATCCTTAATTATTTCTTTGCCTTATTGTTGACCCTCTTCTACTATAAAAGGACCCTCTTTGCCCTACATTCGGGGACTCTCATCAGAATACATCCTAACTTGCTCACATATTACTCTCACACCGAGGACATCGCCTAACACCCTTGAATACTCAAAAATATCACTCTCTACTTACAAGAAAGATTCCGGTAAACTTTGAGTTTCTTCTGTACTTGCTATTGCTGTGATTGGGATGGCCTATGGGTTAAGTTTATCTTCCTTGATGATATATATTTTCTGCTTAATCTGTTAGTGGTTTCTCCTTTTGTTTAAGTCTCGCTTCGCAATATTCCTATTGTCGTCGTATGCTTGAAATAAGTAAAGGGGAGAGTGCACGAATCGATCTTCTTTCCTCCTAACATGCGATATTATGCTTATTGCGTCCAATAATTGTGAATCTTATATACCTGACTTTGCTTATAATATGTTATGTGTTCTATTTTGGTTTAGGCATGATAACCGTATAATGTAAGAATATAGTAGTATTGCGCCCTATTGATGTTTAGCAAAGTTATAAGTTTGAAGTTGAAGAGTCGCCATGGGAAGGAAACAATAGACGAGTTGATTTAATCTATGTCTTATATATTACTTAATTTCCTTTTTTTCTTTTTTTTTTTTTTGGTCTTGTAATAATTTTGTATAAACTCTTAACTCATATATATGAATTAAGTTGGGGGATCGTCTAAGGGGGGAAGGGATTTATATGCTACTTGTTTATTTTTATCGTAATTTATTTGTGTTAGAAAGCATGCCTATAGGATTATGATTGATCGATAGTTCGTTTTTTTTTAATTTCATTTAGATCTTAACTAAAAAGTTAATTGCTTGATCACTTGTTTTAATCTTGTTTAGTTAATATTTAAAATTGATATTTGTTTAAATACTAATTAATTGCTGTCACATGCCGCCTTTTAGTATATGACGCTAATGGATAAAATCAACCATTTTTGCTTATGCTTAGTCATGTGATAAAGTAAGGTTTTAATTTACTAAATCAATTCGGCATAATAATAAAGCAATGAATAACCTTTTACATGCTTGTCATCTTGTGTTATTTTGCATCACTAATTCTCTTTTATGAAACGATTGTTTGTTAAGTAATTCATTTTCTCCGATCTAGATATCATGCTCATAGGACCTAAGTTTCTATATATCATTCGGGTGTAGAAATCATATCAATAGGGTGTAGATCTTGTTCTTTACTTAGAAATCATATCCACAGGCTTCTAATAATCTCCAACATGTTTACATTTAGAAATCGTGACTATGGGTTTTTGAATATTATATCTTATAGAAATTATGTATAAGGTTTTGATAGTATAGAGTTATTCAAATTCTTAATATATTATTTGGGTGTAGAAATTATGCATATAGGTTATGGATTTTGTTCTCTACTTAGAAATCATGTCTATAGGATGTAATCAATAAGTTAAGATGTCAACCACTTATTAATAAATGATAGAGTGAATTTCGTTTTAAAATAACAAAAAAAAAAATCGCTTTCTAAATTGAATCTAGCTCAAACTAATTAATTTTTACTGCATTTGCTACGAAAATATGCTAATAAATCATTCCGATTTGCTGTTTGCTTCGTAAAATAAAAATAAAAAAATATTTATGTCTTGTATTTTGTGATCTACTTTCTAATCACCTAATCGATTAATAATTATTATGCATGTCCCTCAAAATCTGCTGCTGCTTTAAATGTCACGGTTTTTCCCTTTTTTAAGCTAATCTACTCTAATTAATTTGATCAATAAATAGTTAAAATTTGTATCTTATAATAATTTTCTGCCGCTCTTTTAAGTATTCATGTTTGTTGTATTACCTATTATGCTTGTGTGCACACACTTAGCATGAAACCTTTCGCCTTACTTGTGTTTGCAAACATGTTAATTAAAACCTAGAGGCCAATATGAGATTTACGTGCTAAGTGTTGTCCTATTTGTTTGACTTGGAGTCTAGGTGGGCCTATTATATTTTATTTTGTCTAAATTCACCTTAATAAAAGTCCAATGCCTCTTGGACCTTAAGCGGGGACGCTAGCCACTTTTTAGAGACGAAAGCATGCGGTGGTGGGGTATGGGTAGTTTAGGCCCTATGGAGATGATGACATCGACTCAGGCTTAAAGAGACAAACTTTGGTTTTGTCTGTCCCTACACGGAAGCCTATTAAAAATAAAATAAAAAAATAAAGTCGAGTGCTGATCCTAAAGTCCTTCAGAGTCTCCCTTTCCCTTATCCTTTTATTCGCTTATACTTATATTTATTTGGGGTAGTATAAATTAAAAAAAAAATGATATTTGTTCATATACTTGTCTACTTTCTATCTTCTTGCTTCTTCTGAAATTTTATTTGTGCAAATTATTTAGTTTTATGTCACCACATAGTTTTTGCATGTTTAATAAAATAACAAATAAATAAAGTGATTTTAATTGCTTAATACTTTGTTATCACCTAGTTTTTGCATGTCTAAATAAATAATTGAAATAGTCTTAATTGTTTAATACTATTTATCACCTAGTTATCATGCTAATAAATAACCAAAATAATGAAGTGACCATATTTGCTACTTGTAACCCCCACATATTGCATGAGATACGGCCGGGACCCACATTTGTGGATCTCGAGGATGCCTAACACCTTCCCCTCGAGGTAATTTGAACCCTTACCCTGATCTCTGGTTCGTTGACCTTAGCTAGACTTAGTTAGGTTAGATAGGTGCCCTAACGCGCCTTAATTCGTTAGGTGGCGACTCTTCAATCACCCAAAGCCCAAAAGAGTTGTTAGGTCGTGCACCAAAACCGTTTTGAGAAAAACGGGGCGCGACACAATGCATGTTAGGGAAAAACATAAGGAAGCATATGAAATGACATCATGTAGATAATCTCATGCAATTGACCAGTTTATGTGGCTTTCAAGTAGTATTGTTCGTTGTGTTAGTGGTTGTGCATATATAATTGTTTGTGACTGCTGCTTGGCTCAGGTACTACGCATGGTAAAGGATATCCCCTTGGTTGGCTTGGATACCACGCCTGATATATACTAACAGTTGGCATGGGTACCACGCATGATATCTACTAACAGTTGGCTCGAATACCACGTCTGGCATGGGCATATCCATATATGGTTGGCTCGGATACCACTCTGGTACACTAACTAATTATGGATGACTCGGGTACCATGCCGATACAGTAATAGATTGAGTTTGATTTTCATGAGAGGACCATATATGTGTTTATGATTTCATGGGAGGACCAAACATTTGCATTTGTGATCATATGGGACATGTATCTAGATATTTGTTGTTTCATGATATGCAACTGAAAATCTATATGAATTGATAATTGCTTATATGTTGTTCTGTGTTACTGTACTGTGGTAAATTGCTTACATGCGTATCTTGGATAGGGCGTGTGATCCTATCAGTACATTGTAGTTTGTGTATTAATATTGCACCTATTATTTTCTTGTTAATTACAGGACATCTTTCAACGGCTGATCCAAGATCTCAAGAGACGCCTGACTTCGCATTCAAGGGTGAGCTATTCTTTCAACAGGCTACCGTGGATTTCTCTACCTTTCTTTGTCTATCTTTTTGGGCTAAGACATTCCTAGATTATTGTTTACTATGTTAAGTTTTGGGGTTGCATCCCCTTCATTTTAGACATTAAAGTTTTGGTACTACAACTTCAGTTATTAGGTATTTATTTCCGCATAAATATTTTGATTATTGGATTGAGTTTATGGGGACTAAGTTCTTTAATTGTTGAATTATTTTTACTACTCCATCCGTTTCAAAAAGAGTGGCCTAGTTTGACTTGACACAGAATTTAAGAAAATAAAGAAGACTTTTGAATCTTGTGGTCCTAGATTAAAGTTATGTCAAATATACAAAAATTTCCTTTAATCTTGTGGCCTTAGACGTTGCCACGTGGAAAAGGGAACTATGTCATTCTTTTTTAAACAGACTAAAAAGGAAAGTATGTCATTCTTTTTGAAACAGAGGGAGTACTTTTTATTATTAACTTGTCTTATAAAAAAGGTGTTGGATTTAGTTTCGTATAGTCTTTGATTCTCCCACCAGATGGTTAAGTGTAGGTGCCACTTACGACAGTTTGTGTTGTGACATATATATGTATATACATTTATTTTTACCTAAACTATAACTCTTTTTGTATTAAAATTCACCTCGATAATGAGTGGACTAAATGTTTGTTCCCAACCGAGAACAACCATGTATATGCCAACACAATAGCAATGAGTATTTTAATACCAAAGAGTGATATTTGAAGTATGAAATTCACAAAAATATAATAATTTAAATAAATAAATAAAATAATAGATAGTCAAAATATAAAACTTACAAAAAGAAGATAGTTTAAGTGTATTTTTTTTAATCATCAACTCTAGACTATATGTGTAACTAAAAAGAAAATGCTTAAGGAAAAAGAAAAATGAGTTGGGTATATACCTATATATCCTTTAGTTTTCAATTTACAAGGAGCAAGGACACATACTTTGTTTTTTTTTAATTCTTTTTGGTTGGGGGTGGGAGGGAAGAATTTAGGGGTGGGTCCTAGAGGGGGTTGGGGTTGCCACTTAGCTCCCCAACAGGTATCATGCATTAGAACTAAAGATTTCCCTATTCATATTACCCTTTCTTCTCACTATCAGAGACCACAACCTTCTAGCTAGTTCTATCAAATTGTACTTTAAATGAATGAAAAACTAGTGTTAGAGAGGTCAAAATTATCTTTTTATTATTATTATAAATAAGTATTATTTTAAAAAAAATTATGTTTTACATATTTCGAGTCGAATCAATAAGTTTAATCAAATCTGTCTCTTGTTATGTCACATGATCAGGTTGAATTTTATCGTCAAAATGTTATATTGTGAAAGGATATTTTTTTTGGTATATATATAGTTGAATATGTTAAAATATTTGATCATCTAATCTAAAAGTTTGAGTTGATAGATAAACACATTTTTACTTATTCATATATTTTCAACATGCCTCTTCATGTGCATTTTTTTAATGAGCCAAGTGCGTAGAATTCTATTTTTTAATAAAGAATGGATATATGCTTGCTCTGGTACCATGTCATACAACTCTCTCATCTAAAACGTTAAATTATTAGAAAGAGCTCATTTTCATTTGTCGGATAATATTCTCAATATTTAATTCTTTTAACATAAGTGGATCTTCTAATATAGTGTTGTTGAATATTATTTTTTTTAGAATTTACTGTTTTGAGTCTTATATTTCAAATTTCTTTTTATAAATTAGGATATCTATACATATTCAAAGAATTTCTTAATATATATACATAATTTTTGAAATTTTATAGTGAATTTTGTCGAACTCGTAATGTCCTCTATTGAGAATATGCTTCACTCTGTGTCAAACTAAATTGCAAGCATAATGACATGCATACTATCAAACTTATTGGAGCAACATCATGAAAGAAAGAGATTTTTTTTTATTAAAACTAAATAATATGGTTTAAGTTTGTCAAGAGAAAAAACTTCATATTCTTAATTAAGTAAATTTCTCTAAAATACTAAAGTCTCTTCATGGTTGTATCCTTCATTTGCTAGGAAATCGGCACACTATAATTTGCCTCCCTCGAAACATATCTAAGCATGACTTTTAATTTGTTAACCTTGAGAAAATATTTATGATCTTCAATAATAACTAGGCTAGTTCAAAATACAATACCACAAATTTAGCATAGAACATTTATGATGTTGAATATTTGAGAATATCTTTCACGTGGAGGGAGGTACATAGAATAATTGTCATGACAAAAAAGAGAGCATATAATAAGCAATGTAGGGTTCCATGAATATATTTTGTGAAATTAAAAGGACAAGGTCCATGCATGAAATTATATTACTCAATTGTGTAAGCAACATTTTAAATTGTTCAAAGACCTTACAATACTTAAAGTGGTTATTGATGTGTACTATACTATAGTTATGTGTGTGGAGGTTGCAAGTCTCTATCACTATAGATAACTTACTAAATTTGCCTAATCTATTTGACAATTTAAAAGCCAATTTTGACTTCTTTGAAAATTTTCTCCCCTTTCCATCTCCATTATATCCGTAAATCCTTCTTCTTAATTATTGTGTTCTTTTATGACATGGAGAGAGGAAAAAGAGAAGGGATATTATACTACTTATTACTTGAAGTCAAAAAAACTTTTAATCACTTTTGAAGGATTTGAGTAAATTTAAAAATTACTTATAAGCACTTGGTTTAAGCTAAAACGATAAAAATAGTCAAAAGTCACAAGTTATAATTATTGCTAATTTATGACTTTTGGTTTATATGTTAATAAATAAAAGTTAATCCAAACAGACTCTTACTTTAAAATATAACTCTAACATTTCTTGAATAAAAATAGTATTTATAGATCTAAAGTTCAGAGGAAGGTAATAGAAACATATTTTTAATGTGCATGTCAGCGTAACATAACTTCAAATCGATAGAAAAATCTCATCGAGTGAGCTAGTCCCCACCCCCTTTGTTTTTTGGATATGAATTTTGCAGCCACATGTTGAATTTGTTTAAGATTAGAGTTGTACCCTACAAAAAATGTATGAGATATAGGACATAACATAATGACCCATTGGAAAATGAATAATATTCGAATCCAGCAATAAGGGGTCACTTATATGTTGCCAGAAATTCCTTTGGTGATTTAACGATATAGACAATAATTAATTTGGCTATAATTTCATATTTCAAATACTAGCTGTATTTTTTATTTTGTTTAATATATACACTCAATTTATTATTGGCAAAATATCTAAACGTTGCAACATTTTTCATGTAGCAATTTCAATTGAGGCATGTAACAATTAGACACTCCAACGTTATTCAAAGTGTTCCTATTAAATACAATATGATGACATAAGGGGGAAAAAGTATTCTCACATACATCCCTTCCGGGCATTTGAGAAATTTTAGAGTCATATCTTATTATAAAATAAACAAAAAAGGGTAAAAAAAAATCTTTAAAGTATGTGAAATTGATTTAAAATGTCATCAATCAATAATTTGGTTCAAAAATATCTTTCCCTTCAATTATTTAATTTTCTCTGAAATTTAAGCTTATGTACATGAATTTCAAACAAAAATGATTAAACATCAGTCATATTCAGATATGATATTGGAAATTTGATTTTATCAAAATTAATTTTAAATATCATATATTTGAAGGGAAGTGCTAAATGACCAGAAAATTTGGCCAGAAATTTTAAAAAACTATAATATTTTTTTTAATTTAAAATAAACAGATCTTTTTTCTATTTTTTAATTAAAAGGTATTAAAGTTAAAATGGTAAAAATATTTAAAAAGGTAAAATAACATAGGTAAAACATCATTCTGTCCAAATTCTGGCCAAAAAGATTTTTCCATATTTGAAATGGATATTTAATAATAATAATAATAATAATAATAATAAATACTCCTTTCTATAATAAGTAACAATTTGATTGTAAAATATGTATTTTATCCTTAATGAAATGATTTATAGCTACACAAATTTCTATCATTCATTTCGGACCACATATTTTAAAAATCTATTTTTTTTTCTTAAACTTTATGCCGAGTTAAACTACCTCGCATAAAATGAGACAAAAAAAGTAATACATATTAAATGACGGTATCAAAATAAGCATTATGAAATTTCTAAGAGAAAGATAAGCCCACAGTTTATTGTTTCGTATTAAAAACTGTTTGCGGGCCCATAATATTATTGAAGTAATGGAAGTTGCAAAGCTTAGGTGGCCCAGATTAGTCCCGGTGTTTAGATGTAATATAACTTGACAGGTGTAGTTCAACCCTTTTCTATTTCTTCACTAGATTTTACACAAATTTCATAATATTAAGAGCTAATTATATCTTATTTTTATTTTTTTAAAATTATAAAAATTCTTTAAATTGGGTGGGATCTGGATAAATCATAAAACGTCCTGAAACATAGAGTCCCGATTTTGGATACATCCATCAACGTCCTGATATATCGCTTCTTGATTTTGGATACATCACTCAACGTCTCGACACATCGCGTAAAGTGACGTATCCGATCCATAATCGCATAAAGTGATGTATCTTACTAATACATCACATAAAGTAATGTCTCTTACTGATACATCACATAAAGTAATGTCTCAATATAACATGTACATCCCGAGACATCATAAATTGATATATTCAATCGATATATCGCATAAAGTGATGTATTCGACTGATACATCACATAAAGTAGAAATTTCTGTAATTATTTCAAATGATAGAAAATTTTAGAGAATATAGTAAAATAAGTTGTGTATTTAGGTAATTTTTTCATTTTTTTCCTTTTCTCAAACAATCACATTTTCTGAAACCAAGAGAAGAAAATGAAATGATTAGAACACACATGATAGAATAAAAGATCTAAAAATTAAGGTCGAATGAAATTAAACTTTCCTTATTTTCCATATTTCATGTTTGTAAGTTCTTAAATATCACTCTAACGTTGTGAATTACTACTATATATAAGAGGCTAAGGGAAGCAGCTGTTCGTCGACATGCTTGCTTCCCTATCCAGGGATAATTTTGATATATTGCTATTGTTATGCTTAAATAAATTATACTTTATTGCTTCAAAAATTGTACTTTCTCATATTTTGACTAAAAAACAGCTTGTATGTTTGCTTTTTACCATTTCCCCGTTTTTTCCACGTTCAATTTCCTTTACATTGATTTTTATTTATTCTCTCTCTGTATATAACATAATTAGGACCTCTTGCTTTTGAATTCCAACTCCATTCCTCTTTCATTATACATGCCCTCACAACTTCTTCTGCCTCTCTCATTTTTTTTCACTTTGTTGATTTCATGGTAAATTATTTATTAAAAATGATGATAATTACATTCCTAAATCCTAATATTTCATTAATAAAAATATAGTAAAGGTGAAAATAATGGGTATTTAAAAGAACTAATTCTATTTTAAAAAATAAAAAATAATATTTGAAAATCGAAATTATATTTGATCATAATTACATATTAGAATTATTTTATATTTTTGATGAGGAATTGAAACTGAAAAAAAGTGAAAACAACTTCTGAATGTTTCTTCAAATTCGAATTAAAATTGAATTTTAAAATTTTCTAATCGATTGAAAAAGAAAAGTAAGACAACAAAGTTAAATGAAAAAAATAGTATAAATCACAATAATTAGCAACTTAAATATTTAAAAGACATATAAAAATTGGTTTGACTTATGTGCCACATAAATTGGGACAAAGGAAGTAACATATATCATTTAAGAGGACTAAAAAAATATTATAAATCATAATAATTAATATCTTAATTTTTTTTTTAAAAAACATATAAAAAACTTGGTTCTCTCTCAAAATTATGATAGTGTCACATAAATTGAGACAAAAAGAGTAACATATCTTATTTGAAAATGATGTAAAAACTATTACAAATCACAATAACTTTAAAAGACATACAAAAAATAATTGTCTGACTCTCGAAATTTTACATCACACAATTTGGGAGAGAATGAATAATATTATCTAAAAAATATGTAAAAAGTACTATAAATCATAACAATTAATAATTTACAATATTCACAAATTATATAAAAAAAAATGATTGACTATTCAAATCTCATTTATATGTTACATAAATTGAAACAAAATATAAGTAATATAATTGTCAAAGATAGTTTTACACACAAGACATCAAACATTATCGCTGCTTCGAAGCTTTAACATAAAGCTCGACTTTTTGACAATCAGAAAGATAATCATAATCCACTAATTCTTATTTTTTTTCTCTTCCCTTGCTCATTTCATGAAATGCTCAAAGTAGTAGAGTTTTGATTTTTGAATATAATAAAGTAGAAGTGAAGTGGAAAATATTAGC
Source organism: Solanum commersonii (assembly GCA_029007595.1). Taxonomy (NCBI): domain Eukaryota; kingdom Viridiplantae; phylum Streptophyta; class Magnoliopsida; order Solanales; family Solanaceae; genus Solanum; species Solanum commersonii. The sequence goes on along the minus strand of JAJTWQ010000099.1, from coordinate 351,232 downwards.
CTCATGTGTCGATTTTACAATTTTAGTTTTTTTTTTCTTCAAAAAAATAATTTTCTATGAATGGTTTGCATTTTTCTAGTTTTTGTCATTAAATGATTGTCTTAGGTCCATATGAATTTGTTAAGAAGATTCTTGTGAAGGTCTTCAAAGATTCCAGGCAAGTAAATAATTCTAAAAAAAGTATTACTTGTAAATACTAAAAATCATATACAATAATAATTATTTACATATTAACTCCTAAATGACTAGTATACAGTGGCGGACCCACCTTTGGGTAAGGAGTGTCAAGCGACACTCTTTTGTCGAAAAATTATATTGTATATAGATGCCAAATTTTGATTTAACATATATAAATATAAGTATTGACACTTATAAACACAAGTTAAAAGTTTAGTATAGTGGTTAAATTGTGCAAATTCCTTGAAGTCGTGTATTTTAAATCTATTAGCCTCATAATTATTGACACCTCTTAATGATAATCTGAAATTCACTACTGCTAGTATATACAAAGACATAAGGCCCGTTCATTTAGTTTATTGTATTCTATCTATCAGAAATCTAAATTTATAAATCTCAAAACTAATTAATGTAACACTATGTATGAAAACAAAATAATTTTAAAAATGACATTTAGTGATATGTGATGACTAGTTGATGATTATTGTTATCAAATGGGAGTAGTGATGTTGGTTGATGGTGATAATTATAGCGTTGTAGCTAGTGGGGTAGTGGTTAATTAATGATGATGGTATAATTGATAATTGTAGTGGATGATAGTGATAAAATGGTAGTGATGACTAGTGTTGTAAAAAACGAGGGCGAAAGTATCGTAATCATTTGTACACACCACCATCAATTCAAATATGCATTAGGTTTTACAACTTGAAGTTAATGCATATAATTAAGAATGTGACATATCTTAAAGTGATTAATATATCTACTTAATAATTGACACTAATCTTAAGTAAGTGTTGAAGAACATGTGCAAAAGCTTTTTCAATCTTTGGAGGAAGGAGTGTCCAATAGGAATACTTTATCATATGTTCACGTGTTTGCGTAAAACATGTTGTAGTTCGAATGTCTAAATGAAATTACTGACAAATTTAAAGGGCTATCAGTCTATCTTTTTTTCACTCGATACCTAATACCTCTTTTGGTTCTGACTAATCTATATTCACATAAAAAAGTCTCATTTTGAGAAAAATATATTGCTTAACAAAATCAATTTTATGCCTAAGGTTCAAATTGTAAAATCTCTTATTAAGAATAGACGAGTATTTATCGTTTTCGCTATAAAATGAAAGAAACAAAAAATGTTTTTTTTTTCCTTTTTCATCTTAGTAGTAGTGGCTAGAAAATTGACAAGTAGATACCCATTTGATCCAATGGAAACTCAAAACTAAAATTCATAAATAAATAAAAATATCCTTTTGTTAACTAACCAAACCAACCACTCATCCCAACGGATAAAACCATGGCCATGGCCGCCACCACCACCTGTTCCTCCGCCGCCGCCACTCCATTCCTCTCTCCGACCACCCCTTCCCTCCACACAATTACCAGAATACCCTTCATCTCCGCCACCCCAAAATGCAACAGGCCAATCACCAAGCTCCACGTGTCCTCCAACCCGGTCGCTTCATCCTCCACCAGTACATCCAAACCCAATCAAGAATCCATCTTTTTCGACGGCGGAGCTCACTATGGAGACCTCGCAGCTAATCTCCTTTTGGGTTTCACTCTTCTTTGGCTCCCATTAACCCTAGCTTCAGTATTTAGGGCTTTTTACTTGAGGTACAGGTTTACCAATTTGAGGGTTACTGTCATTTCCGGCTTAACGGGTCAAGACCGGAGCGATTTCTCGTATAAAGTGATCAAAGATGTTCAGGTTGTTCCAAGATTTATTGGTGAATGGGGTGATGTGATTATTACATTGAAAGATGGGACTGTTGTGGATTTGAGAAGTGTTCCTAAATTTAGGGAAATTGCTAAGTATTGTCTCTCTATGGTGGATAAAGAGTCGTCTGGGGTTTTGAAGGAGACTAATGCTACTGATGGGCCTAAAGGCTTTTGAGAAACATATATGGTTAGTGTTTTATACTTTGTTTGATTTTCATATAATGTTGTCTCGATAATTAATCTTAGTAGCTCAGTTGGTTGGCTACCTGACTCCTGATCTTTCTTGTTGTTGGTGAGAGTTTGATTTCCTAAACGAAACATTGTTCTCCTTTTTGTAAAGGGTTATGTAAAGTTTTCAATTTGGTATTAATGTATTCAACTGTGACAATGGTTTTAGTATACATGTCTATTTGATTTGTATATTGAGTTATTGGGAACTGTTTCTTTTAGTTGATGTTGATGGATATTTCTTTTGCCTTTGATTTACTTGTGTCTTAATTGAGGTACACGAATAATCCATAAATTGTACTGAGCATTAGTAAAACACTGCATGTGTAAAGGGAACACACCCCTGCACGAAGCATCCCGAGTTCATGTATGGTTGCACCCCATTAGGGCGTGAGCAGGGGCGGATTTACATAGAGCGTGCCGGGTGCTCGAGCCCCCATTGACCCTGACAAATATTTTGTATATTTATATAGAAAATCTGTAAAAATGAATATATAATAGATATCAGCACCCATTAAAATTTTGAACAAAAGCTATCTTTGACCCAATCTTAAAAGTATCTCCCCAGTGTTCTTCCATAGTCTGATTGTACATAATTTAGGTTGGAAGTTAGATCTCATTCTTGAAAATTAATTAATGAAGCCTTAGTAATCTTTAGAAACATATTTCTTCACATCATGTATTTTCTTGTACATAAAATAAATTATTATTTATAATATCATATTAAAATGCATTTCAAATTGATTCATAAGAAATTATTTGAATGTTTTGAAAAAGACATTTGCAATATCTCATGAATTAATTTGAATTGCATTATATTAGTTTAAAATGGGATGAAATAAACGTGAGTCCATATAATAAAATAAGTGGATTATTAACTTATCTAAAGCAACATCCGATCATTTAAATTTTATTTGCAAATTATGTATCAAATGTATAGATACAAAAACAAAAATAACCTTTAGCAATAATTAATTAACGATAATAGCTTAATTACTATTAAATGTGTATTTTTAGCACTTCTTGATGTTACATTTTCATTAATGGTGTGTTTACATCTTCAAGAGCTTAATAACTGAAAAACATGATAATGATATTGATATTATATTCGTGTTTATTCGTGTTTGATAAGAGGTTCTTCAACTTGAAGGAAGTTGCTAAAGCATTGGTGAGCAAATCCATGTATTCTTCGAAATGGTTCCATGTCAAAAATGAATTTTGTCAAACATGATTTGGAACTTTTATTCATTTGAACTTCATTTCTTAATTTTTCTAAGAAATAAATACAAAAGTGACTTGATATTTATAGTAGTGTTTCTTTTAGTTGATCTTAGGTATGGTTGGAACGTGTCATCTCCAACTCCAAAAACCGCACATGTGTTTATTTTTCGTGTTATTCTGTTCTTGCTCGTAGCAATAGAAATTTTTTGATTTGGAACTTTTATTCATTGCATAAATACAAAAGTGACTTGATATGAGTGTTTCTTTTTGTTGATCTTAGGGCATCTCAACCCACAACCAAATATAGAGTCCAATCAACTTCAATTTTCTATTTTTTCTCTAAAAATAAATCTTTTTTTCTCTCTTTAATATTATATTATTATTTTTATTTCATTCTTATTTTCTTATTTCATAATATAAATCATTTATTATTTTTTTCTCAAATAATTACTTTATATAATTTTTAACGTGACATAAAATTATTTTTTATTCTACATTTTTAAATAACATAAATTGCAAGAAAATATAATTTAATACATAAATTAGGGGACAAATTCAAATAAAAGTGACATACAGTTACATAAACACTCAATTTTCAAAATTATTACGTTGCTCCCATAAATGCTCTATTAATGCATTACGGAGTTCAAAATGAGCATTTTGTTCCTTAATTTTTTTATGTCTAGCTAAAAATTGTTCAAATTGGAGATTTTCATCTACCACCATTTCTATAGTTGGAGTTGGAGCCTCTCACATCTTGAATTGGTGCATTGAGATTACGTTCATCCTCAATTATCATGTTGTGCAGTATAATACATGTAGTCATTATATCATGTAGCACTTCCTTTCTCAAAAAACGTGACGCTCCTGCAATAATTGCAAAACGTGATTGCAAAACTCCGAATGCACGTTCAACATCTTTTCGGCACGATTCTTGTTTCATCGCGAAATATTTCTTTTGTTGGAAATGAGGATCACGAATAGTTTGAACAATTGTAGACCATTTAGGATATATACCATCAGCTAAATAATAACCCATATCGTATTCTTTTCCTTGAATAACATAATGGGTTGGAGGTGCAATACCGCTAGCAAGATTGGAAAATAAATGTGATGACTCTAAAACATTAATATCGTTATTGGTGCTAGACAAACCAAAATAAGCATGCCATATCCAAAGGTCATAATCATCAACAGCTTCAAAAATAATTGTTGGTGATCCACTACGACCCGCGTATTGCCCAGCCCATGCCGTTGGACAATTTTTCCATTTCCAGTGCATGCAATCTAGACTACCTAACATTCCCGGGAAACCACGTTGCTCACCAATGCGTAGAAGCCTCGCAACATCGTTAGGTGTTGGTGATCTCAAATATTGCTCACCAAAAACCTCTACAATAGCTCGACAAAATCTCTTCATACTTTCAATCGTAGTTAACTCTACAATTTTCACGTATTCGTCAGTGGCATCCATTGGCAAACCGTATGCCAACTTTCTAAACACAACGGTAATTTTTTGCAAAGTAGATAATCCAAATCTACCTAGTGAATCAATGCGTTGTTCAAAGTATGTGTCGTGATCTTTAATTGCATCAACGATACGAAGAAACAAATTACGGGACATTCGATAACGACGGCGAAATATTGTATCATTAAAGTGTGGTGTGGCTGAAAAATAATCACGAAATAAATTATCATCAGCCGCCTCACGATCACGATTGATTACCACATGACCTGGAATGGAGCCACCTATAAAAACTTCATTAGTATGGTTTTGTAGAACTTGTTGGAACATGTAGTTGTTCATACATAGCTGATTTATTAAATTATCATGGTGTTCTGTACTAGGAAAAAAATCCAAATCTAACGAAGATGATGACGAAGAAGAAAAATCTTCATCATTATTATTAGAACAATCTCCAAGATTGAAATTCATTTTCAAAGGACAAACCAAATTACTTTAATATGTTTTGAAATGAAATGAATGTGCATACTTCAAGTGGTAGATGGTGTTCATTATATAATATGCAATGTTTTATCTAAAAAATATTAAATGTACTGATGAGAATCTCATCCAACCGTTTATAATAAGATGAAACCCATCTAATGGTGAATATGAAGATTACATTCTATCTTAATACGGTAAAATCTTATCCACACGGTGTATACATTAAACGAATACAATTTTTATTGTTACGTAATAAAGTAGAACACGTGTTAATTAATTAAAATTGCGTAAAATGAATTATTAATTCAAACACATGAGATGCATGTATTAGATTGTTGTATACATTATGTGCGGATAAGTTTTACTCGATTAATATCTACATATAATTTTATTTATCTAAAATAACTTTGAGATAACTATGAGAATCTCATCCTACGGTTAAAAAAATGGTGAAATTCATCCAATAGTAAAACTCAAAATTACATTCTATCCTATTTATCTACATGTAATTTTATTTTATCTAGAAGTAATTTTTTGAGATAAGGATGAAAATCTCATCCTATGGTTAAAAATATAGTGAAATTCATCCCATGGTGAGAATGAAGATTACACTGTCCTACTAATATTTATAGATAATTTTTACTTATCTAAAAAATATTGAGATAAGGATGAAAATCTCATCCAATGGTTAAAAATATAGTGAAATCCATTCCATGGTAAAAAGCAAAACTTACGTTCTATATATATAATATTATGTTATGTATTGTATTGTTATCTTGTATTTAAATTATTATGTTATGTATTGTATTGTTATCTTGTATTTAAATTATCATATCATGTATTGTATTTTTAAATTAAATTTTTTCATCTTGCCATTTTAATTTTGCGTATTCTTTATAATGAAAATTAATAATAAAATAAATTTTTATTATTCACGAAAATTAGAAAAAAAAAATTAAAATACTATAAATTTGAAATTAAAATAGTATATATTAAATTTTTAAAAATATTATATTACATTTAAAAAAGAATTATGAATATTAGATATTTAATTAATGGAATTATATGTAAAATAATATGTTAATTAGAAAGTAATAGAAATAATAATAAAATAATAACAAAGTGAAATAGAGAGTGTGAATAGTAGTTCTCCAAATTTGGAGAACTACTATTCAACTCTCTAAATTTGAAGAATAGAGGGTGATTTGGAGATGGGTTGGAGTGCCCATTCTCTATTTTACTCTCCAATTATAGAGAATGGAGAGTAAAATAGAGGTGGGTTGGAGATAGAGATATTCAAAAGCTATATTATCAAAGTTTAGCTCTCACATTAAGCAGTGAAGTTCACCACCACTATTATGTCATTTTTAATACTATTGGACATTTTTTTAGATGTTTTCGATAATCATAGAGAGACGGCATTTTGGATTAAAAACACTTGAAATAAGTCAACCCAAACATGCTCTAAATTTATATTTGTAACTTATGGTCTCTCATCTGCACAAGGGGGGTTTTACATTCCATCTTCCTTTAATCTGTCTGTCCTACAGTATAAGTTGAAGAAAAGCTATGTTGAATTCTTATGATAAGGATGCTTTTTGAAGAACACTGATCGGTGAAGTTAAATGTGTTTCAATCTTGAAATGGTGAGTCCAACTGTTTTCTGGAAAATTCATAAACTAGCTATGAAATGTTTGTTGAGTACATTGGAGTAGTTTCCAATCAGAAGATGCATAATTTGGAGAGCCCTGTCATTATAATGGTTTAAACTTTTTTCAATCTAAGGATGCAAAATTTAAAGAACCTGTCTTTGTGAATGTCTCCTTTTGTGCCATGAAGTACCTAAAGGTCTTATGATTGTAAAGATATGATACTTTCCCTAATACAAGTAATGTCACTGTATCTGAAAAGTGAAGATAATGGAAAGAGGTCGTGAGGTTACAAAGGTCGTAACTAAGTCTTGGCTGATTAGTTTGCCTTTTCTTGGTCTGGTGTGGCTAACAGGCAACAGATTGATGATGGGCCTCAGCATAGAATTGTATTTCAGATGTTGTGTTTATAAATCGGAGCAGATTCCACCCTGTTTAACCATAGACGCTGCCTGAAATTTGTTCAGATTCTTATTCAACAGTGATAGACTATCAAGGTTTTTCATGCCAAAACAAATTGACATGCCACAATAGTTGATCCAAAGTACCTTTTTTCATCACTAATTATTTTTTAGAAGTTGATATATCAACTTCATATGAAATTGTGGAGTTATTTCATCGGATAGGTCTAAGTACTTTCCAAATATGCTAGACCTGAAAAACTTTTCTAATTTTTTCCCCTTAAATCAGTGAATGAGTTTTTCATGCCTGCTCAAACAACAATATCACCCTTCAAATCAGGAAGTTGATTGTCCATCACTGTATGTACTAAAAATTTAATAGTCTTGATGATAATATTGTTGAAGGATTATCAGGAGGAGACTCAACAGTAGAAGATGAATGTACATGACTATCATGAAAGTCTTTTGTTCTTCTTTCATTATACACAATCTCTCATCCGCAACATCACCAACTTGATCATCATCTCTGACAGCAGGGAAAACTCTAATTTCAAAATCATTTTGATGTTCTTTTTTGCTTGCCTGTTTTGAAGAAGAATCGACTTTATTATCTACATTTTCTTCTTCTTCTTATGCAGACCTCTCCCTTACTGATTGTTGTTGGGCCTCATAACCCTCATTCCTATGTCTAGATTTAGAGGCAGCCTCATTATAATTGAGTGTTGCATCCTAAAACAATTTAAATAGTTGTTGCAGCAACTTAAGTAGTTGTTGTAACAACTTAAGAAAGTAAAACCACTTTATGAACAACTTAAGATTGTAACTTAGCTAGCGTTTGGTCATAGATTTCTAACTATTCTTGGCAAATATTATTTGGGTGAAATTTCACCATGTGTTTGGCCATAGTGTTTGGAAAGCATATTTCACTTTTTTAGAAAAATATAATTTATACCCATAAGTTTTAAAAACTATCAAAACTAATCATAAGTTTGTATTACAAGTTAATTGGATCTTCGTTGCAATAAATAACAAGTGGTGTCCATGACACTGGAACAATGTGGTAGTTTGGAGTGAGTGCAACAAGCATCATTCCATACATCGTGGAGTAGACAAAGCATATGACTTTGTTATCCTGAGCCGATTGTTCATCATTTTCATCAACAACATATCATCACTTTCATATTCACTGAATATTTCATCACTACTTTGGTGTTCTTGTAAAAAATTATGTAATACAACGCAAACAACTACTATGGAGGGTGTTTTTGTAAAAGATAAAAGTTTGGTATAAAATTTCAATTTTTAAAAGATCCCAAATAATGAGATTTGACCCAAATACTAGAAAAAACTAGTATTTGAAAATTTGGAATATTTGCCAAAAATATTTGCCAAATAATGACAAATTGTATGGACAAACATTATTTGCCAAATTTTTCCCCAAATATTACTTGGGAAATCTATAGCCAAACGAGTCCTTAAAGAATTTATTGTAGCAACTTAAGTAGTTGTTGCCGCAACACTTTAATATTGCAACTTAAGGGATTTTCACGTAGCAACTTAATAAGTTGTTGCATCAACTTGAGGCATTTGGTAAAACAATTTAAGCAGTTATTGCATCAACTACTTGTGTTGTTGCAACTACTTAAGGTTGCAAGTTAATGAATTTGTTGCAACAGCTTAAGCGATTGCTTTATCAACTACTTAAGTTGTTGTGACAAATCCAACAACTAATGATTTTTTTTTTTGTCAACAGCTGAAAGAGTGTCTACAACAAGTAGCTCTTCTGTTGAAAACAATCAATCAAGTTTTGAGGTTGTTGCAACAACTACTGACCTTTTCTACTCTAATTTACTCTCCTATTTCATTCATACATTATTTATTTCAGATTTTCGCGATATCTACAGATTTTCATCAATATCACACTATCACAACAATAAGTACAATGTTTATTAGGGCATAAAATAATAAGATATGTGAAACTCATGCTCTTCTTCTTCTTTTTAAACCATTACTATAAACAAAACTCAAAACCCTAATTGTTTAAGATTTTCTTTTTACCTCTGTTCACAATGACGACGACGGCATGAGTAGGAGATCAAGAAGATGAAAATCACGAGTCCCAAGCAAAGCAAAAAAATGAAGATGAAGGAGAAGTTCTTGAGAAAACTTGAAGTAAGAGATGATTGTTTGGTTTTGTTGAGAGAACCGAGAAAGAGACCGTTTTGATTCAAGAAGGTCAACTGGGGGTCCAATAGTGGGGATTGAGATGTTTTTGTATTTTATAAAATATTAAGAAGTTTAAAAATTACGTTTCACACCCGTTTAACTTAATTTCCTAATCAGTATAAGGTTTGACTTGGGCTTAGTCAAGTTGTCTTAATTTTTTAAGTATAACTTACATAAATTTCATAGTGTAAGGAGTAAATTATATCATATTCCTTCTCTTTTTTCTAATTACAATAATTCTTTAAAATTTGTACATTTCGGATACATAAGTCATCATCCGGATACATTAATTCTGATACAAGAAGAATCCTTCGATTGCGCTAAAAAAGAGAACAAAATCATTTCTATTGCACTTAAAAAGGAAAAGAAACGTAAAATTAAATATCAAATCCATAAATCACGGAATTACATTGTTGTCACGGCTAATCAATCTCCCCCAAAGCATAACAAATTCAAGTAATTCAAATTTCAAATTTCTTCTCCCAAATTGTCAAAATCTTTTCAATTTCGATTCAAAATCATTGAAAAATTGAGTTGATACATCATGAATATCTCTATTTTAATGAGACATTCAAGAATCCGAGAAAGTGAGGTGAGTTATGAACGACACATAAGTGATGGAATAGTTGTTGGACAAAATATTTCTTTTGTGAATGTTGAATCAACCATTGCAGCTTGAAGATCGATGAGTTGAGGAAAATCTAGAGATCCAATACATTACAGAAATGAGCATTGCTATATCCCTATATATTTTTTTCTCCTTCACCTCCATATTGATTGAATCGGTTATGTAATTTGTTACATTCAATTATGATATACATATAACATGAATCAGCAATAATTTTTTGATTCAACCATAGCAAGAGCTTGTGCATCCTTTTCTTAAACCTTTGACACATACAATGACACTAGATGTAGTATAAAAAACAATGTATCTCTCTAATATTTTTGTCTATTGTATCAATTCACAGTGGATACATTGCAAATCAAGGCCCATGCTTGTCTCTGTAATGTATTGTGTGGTCATTATTTAAGTATTGAATACATGTAGTGTTATATTTATATGAATGTATAATTATCGACGAATGAATATTTAGCAGTAATTGTATGAATGAATAATGGCTAGTAAGAATTCTGATCAAGGAAAGGTGCATGATACATTATTAATTATTGTAACTTATATCTGAGTGATAAATGTTAAAGAAAATTAGCTAAGTAGTCAATATTCCTAACATAATTATTAAAAACATCTATAGTTTAAAATAATTGTTAAAAATGTCAATATGTTAGCAAATAAAGTGTATCCTAATATAATTCATTTACCTTCCTTTTATTTCTCAACTTGTGCCCACGTTTGATTTAATTTAACTTCATTATCGTTGAAAAAGAAGAAGAAAAAAACTTCATTGCCCACTTTTCTCTCTCTCAATTTTTTACCCACATTCTCTCCTCTCTCTCACGATTTTTATCCATAGTCTCTCACCTCAATTAACTTAAACCTTTCCTTGTTAAATTGAAATTCCTCCATTTTTCTAAGAAATCTCAGTAATCATTCAAAAGATTTTCAACCTTTGATACAGGTAAATACATTGTCATGAAGTGTTTTATTTTTGTATTCTATTGTTCTATGTTTTCGTTTGAAGCTTTTTAGATTTTTGTGTGTTCTTGTGTTTTTCAATCTCCCTATTTTCAGTTAGGATCTCAAATAAGGGGAAAACACAAAAATTGCAATCCAATGTCTGATTCAAAGAGGACTATAAGAAGTATCACATATAATCATTTTTTCCTCTTTGATTTATGCATTACTCAAGGATTATTCGAAAATGTAGGTTGTGCGACTAAAATGGCTTAAGAGAGGAGATCTAAGTTTCTTCATGATTCTACCCGCATTCAAGTTCAAGATAGCAACGTCAGCAAGGTAAATACACTATTAATAAATAAAAAATGGGGTGCAGAAGATTTCGAAAAACTTGTTGAAGTCCAAGTTTAGGAAGAACAATTTTCTATTAGTTTATTTAGTATTTATAGTTTTTTTTTTTAGAATTTGGTATTCTTTCTCAATTTGTATTCAAATCAGTATGTATGCTATCAATATTTGTATTCATTCAAAATCTCATATTGCATAGTTTATGAATCGTGTATTTGTTCCTAATTTGTATTCATCCCAAAGGTATGCCAACTAGTTATGTATTTTATTTATAGGAAGAACAACTTTCTATTAGTTTATTTTGTTTTTATAGTTTTTTCTTCAAAATTTTGTATCCTTTCTCAATTGGTATTCAAATCAATATATATGCTATTAATATTTGTATTCATTCAAAATCTCATGTTGCATAGTTTATGAATCGTTATTTGTTCCTAATTTATATTCATCTCAAAGGTAAGCCAACTAGTTATGTATTTTATTTAAGAATGCTTGCAACAAATATTCTCGTATTCTTTTTCAATTTTATATTTCATTCTCACTTTTCCATCATATTATTTTTGTATTTTATACATCAGTATACAAAATACAATATAAAAACTAGAATGAGGATATTCATAGAAGTCCAAGTAATGAAGAAGTAAAAGCAGCGGTGATGGGTCTTAACAGACACAGTGTTAGAGGCCCAGATGGAATGACAGGAGCATTTTATCAAGACTCATGGGAAATAGTGGGAGAGGATTTATGCAACATGGTAAAAGCTTTTTTTGTGGGAGCTGAACTACCACGATTCATAACGCACACAAACATAGTCCTATTACCAAAGAAACTGGTAGTTAATACTTTTTCAGATATGAGGCCCATCTCCTTGAGTAATTTTGTGAATAAAATATTTTCAAGAATTATTCATGAAAGGATCAAAGGGGTGCTGCCACAGATTATTTCTCCAGAACATGCAGGGTTTGTTAAGGAGAGAAGCATAGCTGAAAATGTTTTGCTAGTGCAGGAAATCATTACTGAAATTAGAAAAAGGGGAAAACCTCCAAACTTAGTAATCAAGTTGGACATGATGAAGGCATATGATAGGGTGGAATGGTTGTATCTTACAAAGGTCTTAAGAAGAATGGGATTCGGGGAACGATTAATTGATATAGTCTATAGATTGATTGGAAACAATTGGTACTCCATTTTACTAAATAGGCAGCCAAAAGGTTTTTTTTCAATCGTCTAGAGGCTTGAAACAAGGGGATCCTCTATCACCAACGTTGTTTATATTAGCTGCAGAAGTAATGTCAAGAGCTCTGACTGCTTTAGTATTGAAGAAAGGTTTTAAACGTTTCGGAATGCCAAGAGGAAGCCCTAAAATAAATCATTTAGCCTTTGCGGATGACATGATTATTATGTGTAAGGCTGAAGTGCGTACAATGCAGATGGTGAATGAAGTATTAGAGAAATATGAGAAGATATCATGTCAAAAAATTAATAAGGAGAAAAGTGCAATTTGTTTGCATCATAATGTGTCACATGGGGATGTGGTGGTAGCTGAAGTTGCAATGGGTATACTGAGAAAAGAATTCCCTTTTATATATTTAGGATGCCCTATCTTTTATAGGAGGAAGCAGAAGGAATATTATCAGCAAATGATTAACAGAATCAGTGTCAAATTACAGGCTTGGAAAGGGAAGTTGTTGTCTTTTGGAGGAAGAACAATTTTAATTAAACATGTATTGCAAAGCATTCCTGTCCATTGTTTGTCAGTGATGAATCCACCAAGCAATGTAATAAATACAATACAAAAGATGATGGCACAATTTTTTTGGAGTAGTTGCATAGGTAGTAAAGGTCGACATTGGACAAGCTGGAGTAAACATGTGTTTACCAGAATCGGAAGGAGGATTGGGATTTAGAATGATGCATGATGCGTCAATGGCTCTATTCTGTAAATTATGGTGGAACTTCAGGACGCAAGGGACAATATGGAGTCAATTCCTTTTCAACAAGTATTGTAAAAAGGAAAATCAGAATGTAGTAATGTGGAAGGCAGGATATTGTGGATCGCAGGTATGGAAGAAAATGTTGCAGGCCAGAGATCATATAGAGCACTAAATTTGGTGGCAAACCAAAAATGGATCGGCTCATCTATGGTATGATAACTGGACAAGATTAGGGGATCTATATTCTATAAGTGAGAAAAGCTATGAATGGGATGAGAGATATCAACAAGTTAAAGATATAAAAAAGGAAGGAGAATGGGATGAGCAACTTATGCAAAAGATTTTTCCAACTAAAGTGGCTAACTTCATCAAAGAAAAAATCAGACCACCAAGGAAAGGGAATGACACTGATAAACCTACTTGGATGCTTGCTTCAAATGGAAAATTCTCTGTTAAATCGGCTTGGGAGTATGTTAGGCATAAAGAACAACCCAGCCAAATTCTCGGGGATTTATGGGTGAAAGGAATGCCTTTCAAGATGAATTTCTTAATGTGGAGATTGTGAAAATTTAAAATTCCGATGGATGATAGAATTAGAAGATGGGGAGTGGACGGACCTTCGAGATGCTGGTGTTGCACTAATCCCTCCCAAGAGACTTTGGCCCATGTGTTCCGGCAATCAGAATTTGCTAACAGGACCTGGTCCTACTTTTCTTCTTTTGCAGGTTTGAATATCCAACAACTTAATCTCAGGGAGTGTATTATGCAATGGTGGGGAGCTAATGTGAGACAAGGGATGCAAGCATATTTCAAGGCTATCCCAAGCATTATAATTTGGGAGCTATGGAGAAGAAGGAACACTAGAAAACATGAGAAGCTAAGAACTACATGGCAAAGAAGTATTCACAATATTACAGGGAGCATATTGAGGTTACTAAAGGTCCTAAAGCCAAAAAGGAAGTTTCCTAATACTTGGCCAGAAATAATAAGAGAGTTACAGAATACAGAGCAGTAATCAAAATCACTAAGGTACAATGGGACATGCCACAAATAGGATGGGTCAAATACAATACTGATGGAGCATCGAGAGGAAATCCAGGAGCTAGTGCTTATGCGTTCTGTCTACGAGATGAAAATGGGGACTTACTATATGCGAAAGGAGAGAAAATAGAAGACACTACAAATACTGAGGCAGAAGCAATAGCTATCTTAGAAGCAGCTAAACATTGCAAGCAAGCAGATAGTCATAGAATAATCATTCAAACAGATTCATTACTACTACAACAAGTATTAATGATGAAATAGGAATGTCCATGGTCTATTTCAGACATGATAGAGAAGGTCAAGGAACTATTGGAAGGCGATGAGGTCCAGTTTCAACATATAATGAGGGAAGGCAATAAAGTTACAGATTACATAGCAAATTTAGCATTAGATAAAGGTAATTGCAGTTTTGTTCACTTTCAAGAGATGGAATCAACTGGAAAGAGACTGATTAATGTTGACAAACTACAATGCCCTTACATCAGAATTTCAACATGCAAAGGATAAGTGGTTATGACAGGATAGAAATTAAGTGGTTCACTTTAATATGTACAACATTGTTTGGTACCAAAAAGAGTGAAATATTATCTAGATGGACTGGCAGTAAAAGGATATATTTACAAGGCATGGTTTTATAGCACAAACAAGAACGAGATAAGCTTACCCAGTGAAAGAAGGTGATTTCATTTGACAGAAGCCCTCAAGAAGATACTAAAGGAGCGGAATTCCCATCAACTAGAGAACACAACTGGAACAAAGAAGAAAGAAGGAGAATTAGAGAAATGATTGAAGAAAAGATGAATTCAAAATAAAGGAGGAAAATGTCACTTCAGATAACCATAGCTTGGCTAGAAGGATCTGAGAGATGCACAAAGACATCATGGTATGAGGGAAGCGGCAGAGGAACTGTTTTAAGCTCTAGATTAAGAAACCATAACGTTCAGGGTAATTGTACTGGTCAAAGTGTAGGTGTTTTTGCTTTGCTTTATTTTATTTTTGTTGGGACCTTTGGACAGGTAGAATGGGTCACTGCCATTTGTATTGTTGATTCTCAGTCAATAAAAGTCCAAGTTATAATTAAAAAATATATATATAAACTAGAACGAATACAAATACAAATAATATACATATTGGAATGAATACGACTTAGGAAAGGAAACAAGATTCTGAAGAGAAAAATAAATACACAGTGAAAAAATACATGAATACAAATATGTTTCTTAAATAGCTACATATTTATTTGACATACATATTGAAATGAACACAAACTAATAAAGAAATACAAGTTTCATTATACAAAATACAACATGAAAACTAGAATGAATACAAATAAAAATGGTATACATATTGGAATGAATACGATTTAAAAAAAGATACAAAATTCTAGAAAATAAAACAAATACACTGTGAGAAAAGTCTGCCAAATAACAGATAAAACTGTAGGTGTTCAAATTTCTAAATTAAAAAAATTCAAATTTAATAGATAAAACTATAACGTATTATCATAAAGTTTCATAACAATAATTAGTTTTGAAAGACAAGGCCAAACAATGACCTCTAGGAAGAAGGAAGAGATCACCTATTTTAGGTCTCATAATATTTTGTAATGGAAGTAATGAGGAATTTTAGCAACTTTACCTAATTTGAAAAAAATTCTCCCTTGATTTTCTCTAGTTTGTTATTTTTTAGTTATATTATTTTAAGTTAAATAAAGAAAAAAATACATAAATCAACACCATAACAAACTAAAATATTGACATTTTTAATAAATATTGAAAGTGTAGCTAAGGGGTCCTATTAAATGCTAAAAATTTGTTGTTTTGAAAATTTTCCCAAAACGTTATCTTTGATAGTAGTTGTTGTGTGTCTGGTACATTATGTGACGTATCATATACATGTTTTAATAGATGTATTATTGTGTTTCAGATAGTTATATAGTTGATACGTGATTTGTGTCCAGTTATGTTTAATAAATGTTGTCTTGGATAATAGCAATGTTTGAATACAAAATGTTGTGTATCTAGTACATTCTGCAGTGTATCAAATTCATGATTTAATAGATATATTACTGTGTTCCAACTTTATTGTATCAGCTACATAACTACAAGTTATTCACATTTACCACTAACTAAACAAACTCATGATAATAATGACATTTTATGTATCACCATTAATGAGTTTTATACATACTTGTAGTTTGAGAGACTACAAGTTTAAAAAAAACAAGATAGACATCCATACAAGTTTTAAGAGTAACACTCTAAAACTTAAGCAAAAGTATCTTCAAAAAAAAAGAAAACATTAAAGGTGCTAGATACACAACTATCGATACATTAAATATAAACATGATACATTGCATAAAATAAAGATCATTGTAGTAGTGATGTAACGAAACATTGATACAACTAACAAAGGCAAATTTTAGAATCAAAATAAACGGATACATTGAAAATCTGTGTCTTTGATAGGCGGAACCAATTCCCTCCCCTCTCCCTCCTTCGCCGTTTTTTTCCTGTAGTAGATTTAGGAGTCGAGATCCTTCTTCAACTTTGTCTTCTCCAACTCCAGATGTTTCATAAATAAGACTGAACAAATATTAAAGAGTGCAGATACATAACAGTCAAGTGGTTTTGGTACTGTCTATATAGCCTTTTAAATTTGAATATGATTGAAGATAGATTATAGAACTTGATACATATAAATGATACATTTGGTAGCGTTCATGTATCAAGTACATTTATATTGAACATGATAAACACTAATCGAAGATTCAACTACGTTAGGTGTCACGCCCCGAGCCTACACCTTGGGTGTGGCCGGCACTCAAAGACCATTTCTGGCCCCAAGCGAACCCTTGGCCTGGCTTACTTAACTCAGCGGAAGACTTAACTCAATGAAATAGTCTCAAATAATAACTTAAAGCATAATAAGTTGGCCAAATGACACTTAAGTCTTAAACACATCTGAAAGATAAAGAAAGACATCTGAACTAATAACTATATGACTGTCTATGAAGCCTCTAAAATACTGAGATGGATGTTGGGACAAACCCCACAACATCCTAATAAATGAAAGACTGAAAGCGAATAAAAGAGTCCTCCGGAATGCAAGGAGGCTCACCACTGACTCTGAGCTGCTCAACTGGATCAACGAGGTGCTGGATGCTGATCCTGGTTACCTGCATCTGCATCATAATAAGATGCAGGCCAACTGGCATCAGTACATTGAATATACGAGTATGCGAGTTGGAATGCTAAACCACACATAGGCTAGAAGGAATCTGAAAGAAACTGAATAACTTACCTGGCTCACTCAACTCAACCTGACTGACTCATTTCAATATAAAGCAATTTAAAGCAAGTGCAATATAAAGAAAAGTTGTTTAAAACATGCTATAAACTCTGTGTGTATGCAAAGATACAATAAGTCTTAGATGTATGTAGAAATGCAAATGAACTGATGTATATAGAAATACAATAACTGTTGTGGGAGTTTCTCCAACCGACAACCATTACATAAGAGCTATAGTGATGATACAGCGATCAACCTCACGCTACCAGAGCATCCTATACCCAGCCAAAGGTATAGAATCTGAACTGCCTAATGGATCCACTAGTCTAATTTGAAAAGGATTCATCTAAAAAGTATGAAACTCTTCTACCCATGATGGCTACATGGTTCTATGGGGGTTGTGGGTTCTTTGAACGCTCCCCTAATTTGGTGCTCAATACTACTACCAAAATATACTACCAAAACATACTTCTTCTGTGATTTGAGATTAGTGCTCAAAAACTTACCTCAAAGGTTATCTTGGAAATCTCAGTTCCCCTGCTTGCTTCATTTAGAAAGCTATTACTCTTTTCTGAAAACTAGCCCGAAGGCTCTTTGGAAATCTCAGTTTCCATTCTTATTTAAATGTGAAAACATTTTAAATCTCTTTGGGAATACTTAGTCCCCATATACTTTTGAAGAAATGAACTTCAAACTTTACTCTTTACTCTTTACTCTTTACTCTTTACTCAACTTGAACTTTAAGTCTTAAAATAAAGTTAAAACATTTGGAAAAGACTTTTGGAAAACTCTAAGAACTCATCTTGACTTGACTCTTACCTCTCTTGACTTTGATCTTAACTTTCCTTGAATTGGATTTATGGATTCAAGGTTCATGATCTCATGTTTATGGATGATTTCATGATGTTTAGATGTATTTTAGAGTGTTAGAATCGACTAGGAAACATAGGTACATCACTTAGGAACACGTACGAGAAGGTGGGGAACGAATGGAGAGAGCTGGCGTCCCTGGCACTCTGAGAGGTGTGGGGCACCAGCCCTTAAACTTCAGAGGGCTCTGGCTGGTGCTTTGTCTGGGGCGACGCACCAGAGGTCAAAATTCAGAGGAACTTTTGTGGCGCTCTGGCAGGCGCGACTCCCCAAGCCCTTGCCCAGAAAATCCCCAATTTTCTTTTTCGTTTTTCATCTCTAAACCCTCCAATCTTCCCTAGTTCTTTCCCCAAACACTTAGGATCAATTGTACTCTCAATACACCATCAATCTAACTCGAAAAACAATCCGAAAACATAAATTAAATCAACCAACAAGAATTCTACAATTTGTTCTTCAAGAACCTCACTTTTCAACATGTAAACAACTCCAAACCAAAGGATTGAAACAAGTTGGTGTGTGGGTGAACTAACTCAACACAGAAAGATCTCACATACCTTAATATGGATCACCCCCGACGAATTCCACTCGCAAGCTTGACGGAAATCTTGGCTTTTCTCCCTTTTTTCTTCCTTGCTCTTTTCTCCAAGCCCTAAGCGTGAATATAATTTTCTAATCTGACCAAAATAAGATTTTACCCCAATAAATCCCTAAAAACGAATTAGGAAATTAATTAGAGAAAAGACTACTTTGTCCTTCCCTAAATCCGGATTGAGCCTTTCCTCAATCCAACAGCCCAACTTCCGAAAGTCATATCTCACTCATACGATGTCGAAATCATGCAACATTGGCGGCGTTGGAAAGATCTCTCCAAGGGATTTCCAAACATATCAAGAGTTGCTCCTAACTCTTCCTGATCTAGGAGTTATGGCCATTTGAAAATGGCCAAAACTCACTTTCTTAACTTAGACAAAATTTCCAGATTTCCTTGTTCTTTCCAAAAATCAATATTTTCATATTTTAAACTCTTTATAGTCGTTTCTAGGTGTGAGATGTTACATTAGGGTTATGTATCAATACCGTAAATATGAAAATGATACATTGCATAACAATGAAAGCTACCGTAATAGTGATGTATCAGATTAGTGATAACACTAACAAAGACTAATTTAATGTATCATAAATTTGAAACAAAGGCATTATACATAAGTTTATGAATCAAAATCAACTAGATACAATTAAAAATCTGAACCTTGGGTAGAAAAGGGTGTTTAGCAACATGTTCTACTCCCCCCACCCCACCTTTTTGTATCAAAAAGAGGTTGAACAACAAAATATCGAGAAAAACAACCAACCTACTTTGCTGAAATCATAAAAAAAATTGTGAAGAAATTCGTCTACATTTTCTCCTTTGCTCTATATCAACTTCCATAACATTTTTTCATTTTTAGCAATGGCTTCACCTATGGATCTCGACCTAAGTTCTTATCGGAGCCACTAACAACTTGACATTTTTCTCCCTTTTTGTGCGTTTTCTTCACGAAGTTGAAAAGAAGGGAGCATCTTCCATATGTATCAGGACTTTGATGATGAAAAAATAAAAATACAAAAAAAAAACAAGGATGAACCATAAGTTGGAGAAGACCAAAAACTACATATTCATAAAGTTGAATTCAATTGACTGGAGAGAGAGATTTTAAAATTCAAATTGTAATGAAGGAACTAACTGATAAGATTGTGGGAGTGAAAATAGAGAGAGATTGAAGGAGTGAAAATAGGAAGAGGGAAGTGTGGCTTTGGGAGTTGATCAATAATGTATCCGGTTGAGTTTTGTTTTGGATAAAAAGAGAGATTTTTGTAATATTTTAAAATGGTAGAGCATAACATAAAATATGGTAAATGAGAATGTGTATATAGGCAATTTTTTCTTTTTTTAATTGGAAACCATTATGTCACCTCCCACTCAATTTTCTCGAGTTTAGTAATAACAACACATTTACTTCCTAAATAGTTGAGACTAGGGTTAATTATAGATACATTGATGTTATATCTAGTAGTGTTTTTGTTCAACACCTTGACTAATTCTACGGAATATCAATCACCTCCAACCAGCAACCACCAACAAATACCAGTAACTCTATCTGCCTAGACTAAGATGTGAAGAAGTTACCTAGATAATCATATGCTATCAACTCTCACTAGTCACAACCATTCATCTTTCAAAAATGAAAGTTGGGTTAGAGTATTTGGGTAAGTTTACGGGTGGGCTATTGGGTGGGTTTGTGTTTGTTTTAATTGGTTTAATTAATTTTTATGATAGCCAATAGGATAGTGACACATCATTAGTGAATTTTAGGTTGTTAAAGATGAGGGCAAAATAGAGCCCAAAGGTTGACGTCAAGGGCATTTTAGGCTTGAAAGGTAGAAGAATAATATTTTTGTACCAATTCATATAGTTGAAGGATATTTTAGGCCCTTTTTCATTTTTATTTTTTTTTATTGAGTTCTTTATTTATTACTTTGAACCTTAGCGATATTATTTTATATAGTCTTGGGCATTTTAAGTTATTCCCCACCTTCGAACTCATCATTTTAAAAACTTATCACAAGAAGTTACTTGTCCAATGATTCTTAGATGACTTGATGCAAAGAATAATAATTTTAGCTAAAATTGATGATTTATTTAAATCCTCTACTGCCTCGGTAAGCTACATTTTATATTTATATACCCTTAAAATTTATTTTGACCATACTTCTACCTCAACCACTTTGAACTTGTTTCAGCAACTTTTATAATTAATATATATTATTCAGCAAATTGATCGGCTGTTATGCTAATCTAAGCAGTTATTGTGTCTAGTTTTGCTGTGTATATTTTTAATAGTTATTGTATTTATCTCAATAATTGTTGGGTATATTCTCAAGAGTTATTATATATATATATCAACAGTTGCTGAAAATAGACATAACAACTAATGTAATTGTCATAATTATTGGATACTATTTATACTTATGCCTCAATATTTATTTTTTACGCGTAGATTGTGTACCCATGGATAGCCCCTTAAATCACTGAGATGGAGATGAAATTTATTTCTGAATTTGTTCCCTTGGAAGAAAAAAAGATAGATCCTAGGCATGAAAAGCATTTAACTGGAGCAACAACCATTAAAAGAAATTTATTTGTGGTTGAAAAGGATTAATTTGATCCTTCGATATGTTACCCAAAAATTGAACCAAATCGATTAAATTAATTGATTTTTATTTAAATAATAATAATAATAATGGAATTACAATTTGATGCTTTCGACTTTTAATAATAATAATAATAATAATAATAATAATAATAATAGTAATTATTATATAATAATAATAATAATAATATTAGTCATAATAATAATAATAATAAATATATGATGATGATGATATGATGATTTAGTTATTATGCTCTAATATTATATATCATTTTATTCTTTGAAATTTTTTCATGAAGTCATATGTTCATAATAATATACTACTTACAGAAGTTTAACTTTAGTCACTTGTATACATAAATACAAATAATAACATGTATATATTCATACATATTTTTAGGGGTCTTCACGGTTTGGATAAAAACCGATCCAAACCAAAAAATTGAACCAAATCGATTAAATTAATTGATTTTTATTTGGGTTAGGTGTGGTTTGGTTTTAGATTTTTAAAAACCGATAGTATATGGGTTGGTTATTTTGTTTGGAAAAAATCGAAGATATAACCGAACCGAACCGACAAATTATATACATATATTTTATTAATATACATACCTAATATATTATTTTTATAAACAATTTTAAAGATCTTACATATGTTTTCATCAAAATTTATTTATAATTTACTTATGAAAAAACAAATGTCCAAAGTAAGAATATTTATCTTATTGGTTTTATGTATATGAGTGTATCTGGGGCTAGCAGGGGGACCGGGTCGGCCCGCCCCGGCCCGCGACTTGTTCGAGAGTCGTCTCGCCGGACCCGGTCCCGTCTATTCTCACGGGTTGGGGGGATTACGGGTTAGAGGACCGGTTAGGGGCCAGTTCACCCTTTGGTTCCTGTCTCGGCCCGTCTAAACCGGCCGATTTTCGCAGGATCCCCCTTTTATTTTTTTTAATTGTTTGAATTGTATCCATTGCCAACCATTGGGGCAACGGCTAGTGGGCCCCCCAACGGATTTATTCCACTTTTTCACTTCCCCAACACCCCTTACTTTTAATATTTTAATTTAAACCCTCAAGTTATCATAAATACACTTTAACCCATTTTTAATATTATAAATACCCCTCTATCCCTTATTATTTCTTACAAAATTATCTATTCTCTCATCTATTTCTATAACCTCTCAATCTTAAGTCTTAATTTTTTATTCCATTTAAGTCTCATATTATTATAATACATATATTTCAATTCTAAATTTTCATATTATATCATAATATATATAATTCTCATATTTGCTATCAAGTATTGGAGTTCCAATTACAAGTTACAACAAACTACAAGCTTCAAGAATCGGTTATAACGTTTGTAATTAATGCAGACGTTTGGTACATTCATTTCATAATATTTATATTTGATTTTTCGTCATTAATTTTTATGTTAATATTATTTTTATATTACACTTTACATATAATTAAATATGAGGTCTAGCAAAAAAGATACCGATAAAGGAAAAGAGAAAGAACCAAGTGACATTAGTAAATTATTTAATTTTAATAAAAAAAGTAGTAAGAAAAAAAAAAGAGTAAATGTGGTGGTACTTCTTCTAAATCAATGTCTAGAGTTAGATTTAATACAAATGATTCTACTTATGTTGATGATACTTCTTATGATATTGATTCAAATGTTCAACTCGATCATGAAATTTTAGAACGAATTTATGGTAATATTAATCCTTATCTTGATGAAAATTTAGGTGAAGAAGTAGAAGTTGGTTCGGGAGAAAAGGAATTAGAAGATACACCTACTAGTCCGGTGACAGAAGTTTCAAATAAAACTACAAATTCAACGGTGCAAAATTGTGGACGCCCACCCCTTATACCTCCTACAAGGGAGAAGGTGAAGTATCAACGTCATAAAACTTTTGTTGTGTGGCAATTTATGACTTTAGTTAAGGAAAACTCTATTGCTATTTGTAATAAGTGTAAGCAACCTTTTAAACATAAACAAGGTGGAGGTCAAGGTGGGATGGGGGGCTTAAATAGACATTTGTTATATTGTGTGCCGATTCAATATAAAGAAGCTAAAGCATTAGCCGATAGAAAAAAAGGAATTCCAGTTAATGATTTTGATATTAATGTTAATGAATCGATAGGGGCTTTTAACATGGTTCAAGGAACATTAGATTCTTCTAACCCCAGTGGTCCACTAACACAACGTAAATATAATAAGGAAAGAGATCGCGAAAATTTAGCTAAAATGGTTTCTATTTGTGATTTGCCTTATAGTTTTCCTTCACATCCCGGCTTTATTGAATATATTCAACAAAATTATAATCCTACTCATAGAGGTTTTTCAAGAAATACTGTTAAATCTGATGTTTTTGTATATAAAGGTAAACATTGTCAATATCTTCGTTGTATATTTAGCATATTAGATTGTAGAGTGTCTATAACTTTGGACATGGTCGTAGTGTTAATGGACATGGTTATTTAATTGTTACAGCACATTGGATTGATCATAACTGGAATTTGCAAAAAAGAATCTTATGTTATAAAGAATGTGTAAAGAAAAAAACTGGTGTATATTTAGCTTCAAATATTTTGACTGTTCTAGATTATTACATGCTTATAGATAAAGTAATGTATGTCGCATTAGATAATGCATCTAATAATAGAAACGCTGTTGGTATGTTAAAAACTAGATAAAATCCAATTGATGTTAATGTTTTTCATGTTAGATGTGTTGCACATATATTAAATTTAGTTGTACAAGATGGTATTTCATTATTTAATTGTGGTTGTATGAAAATTGAATATGTTGTTGCCTGAATTTTTTGTGCTCATAGAGCTGCTAGAATTAGGGAATTTCATGAGCTTTGTATACTATGTGATTTGCCACCAACAAAAATTTCAAGACATATTAAAACAAGGTGGAATTCATTTTACGAAATGCTTTCAGTTGCTTACGAATATAAAGGACTCATACAAATGGTGTTTAATGCTCATAATGCTGACCCATTAAATAGAATTTGTGAAGAAGATTGGGAAGAAACTAATGAACTGTTAGAATTTTTAAGATTTTTTTATGATGCTACAATCATATTTTCTGGAATTTATTATCCTACTATTTCATCAGTATTAATAAATATTTGTGCTATTACAATTCAATTTTCTAAATACAAAAAAAAATGAAAAATTTAGAGTTGCAATTGAAGGTATGATTGAAAAAATTTTAAAATATTTTTTTCCTATTCGTCAAATTTATTTAACTGCAACTTTACATAACCCTCAATATAAAGTACGAGGTGTGCAGGGACTTGTTGATACTTTTTATGATACTTTAGAAATTTTACCGGAAGAAATTCCAACTTGTGAAATATGTAAGTCTAGCATAAAAGTAGAAGCTAAAATTTTGTATGAAAAATATAGAACTATAGGAAATACTCAAGGAGAAGTTGGTCAAACTTCTAATCCTCAGAGTAAAGCTCGAATTAATAGTTTTATGCGAGTTTTTCTTGGTCTTAATTCTACTAACTGTGATGATTTTGAAGAATATCTTAATCAATCTTTAGAAACAGTGGACGACGAAGATGGCAATGAAGAATTATTAGCATAGTGGAGGAGGCGGAGCGTTGCATTTCCAATTTTGAGCAAAATAGTTTGTGATATTCTAGCTATTCAAGCTTCATCAGTTGCATCGGAGGCTGCTTTTAGTGCGGCAAGGTTTCAACGTGGCGATCATAGACATTCATTTGCGGAAGAAAGTTTGGAAACATCAGTTTTATTTAGAGACTAGGTCAATTCCGAGAGGAGGAATTATAATTTGCCAAAGTTAAGTTCCAAACAATAAGTTTGGATTAATGCGGTAATTGGATCTAGTGATGATGGATCAGAGTCACAAGAGTTTCTAGCAAGTTTGCCAACACCGGAGGATGCTATCGTTGATATGGTGCTACAATTAGAATTGAATTTTAAAGGATAAGACAAATATTAGATTACATCCGAGAACTAATTGAAAAAGAACCCTTCCTAGAAGGTGACTGCGTAGATTAGTTACTCCACTAATATTTGTAAATTGTAACTTCTAAGTTCTAAGTTGCAATTATAATTTATTGAATAAATTTGAAGGCTTTATTCAAGTCTTTTTTATATAACTATTGTCTTGCATTTTAATTTTAATTTTAAAATACTAACTTTAAAGTACTTAATTTAAAAATTGAAATTTGACATTTGAAATTTCAAGTTAAATTCTTTTAAAATATTTAAAATACAAATTTGAACTTCTCAAATTTGAAATTTGAAACTTGAAACTTGAAACTTGAAATTTGAAATTTGAAAACTTAAGCATTTTTTATTAGCTAAAAATGCTATTGAAAACCAAATAAACTAAAAATGTTATTCAATAACATATAATTACAATACAAATAAATAAACATATAAACAAAATAAAAATACCACGTCCCGTCCCTCCAAACCCCGTCCCATCCCGTATATATAGTGGGACGGGATGGGACGAATTTTTATCCTGCCAATCCCGATCCCGGCCGAATCTCAGCCAAGGCGTCCCCCGTCCCGTCCAATCCCCCAGTCCCCGTCCCCTTGCCAGCGCTAAGTGTGTCTATCACAATTCTTTATAAGATTGAAAATATCACTTTCTCGTTCTTCTAGGTCAAAATAATGAATTTTGAAGCTTTATTCATAGTAAATTCAATTATTGAAAGTTCTGTAATGTCAGTCATTCTAATTATTTTCATTTTAAATGAATTGTTGTCACTTTTTTCATGTTTTGAATGAATTGTTTCTTTTATTTTTGTCTATGGCTAATAACCGAATAACCAAACCAAACCCGATAACAACCAAACTGATAAATATATATTATATTTGGTTTGATTTGATTTTGATAATTTTAAAACTGATTAAGTTAATTTGATTTTAATTTTGACCAATAACCAATTCAAGCTGACCCGTGAACAGCCCTACATATTTTATCATTATTTTATTGTTATAAAACATATTAAACATATTTTGTCTGAATCACTCTATATACAATTTTTAAAATGTTCTTCATCTATTTGTGCAACACTGTTATTTATCATATATCTATGAAAATACATTTTAATCATTTTATTAAGGAAAAATTACATGAAAAAACTAACTTATATCAATAAATTACTTAAAATAGCTACTGTTTGCTTTATTTACCATTTGCCACTTACTTTTTTGTCATATTTACTGTTGTCAGTTTTTGTATAAGCATGCCTTTTTTTACCCGGCTTCACACGCTACTTGTGAGTCTCTGCATAATTTTTCTTTTACCCTTTTTCACCCAAAATTCAAAATTTCAGTCTCTCCCTCTCAATTTGTTCTCTCAAATTTTTCAGGTAATTGTTTTTCCAGTTTCATACTTATTTCATTATTTTTGTTTTTGTATATTACTATGAATTTTTTTGTTCCTTTTCAGTTTTTTGATTTTATACATTCAAAATCATGGATGAAGAAGAAACACCTTCTAAGAGAATCACTAGAGATATACAACCGAATCAAGAGTTTTTGGATGATTTTCCATCTTTTTCTTTGGGTTTAACTCAGGATTTCCAAGAAATTTCAGGGTCCATTGCTAAATCTCAAATTAATCAACAAGAGGGTATGTCGAAGTCTGGTAATACCCCATTGAATATGAAAGAAGTCATGCATGTTGCAAAATCAAAAAGAAAGACCAAAAAATTGGATAAACATAAAGAAGACAAATCAGTTGATGTTTTGACTTCAAAGAAGAAGAGTAAAGTAAAAGAGATTGCATCTACAAGCAATAAACAAGACAAATCAGTTGATGTTTTGATTTCAAAGAAGAAGCATAAACAAAACGATATTGCATCTACAAGTAATAAAGAAAATGCCCAATCTGATTCAGTTGAACAACTACATTTTGGAAGAATTGAGGTAATTTGTTTAATATATAAATGTATATATATATTTGAAGTTCAGATCTAAAGTTCTATGCCTATCTCAGAATCGTTTGAATATATTTGTACATGTATATACAAAATGAAATTTTATATTTCAATAGTTGTTGTCTTTATTTTGAAATTTGTGTTACACTTATTTTCAAATTGTCTAATTCTTTTTGTTTCACAGTTGTATCCATATTTGTATAACTTCTTATTTGTATATAGATATTCACTTTGTATAAGTCTGTATTTGTATATAGATATTCACTTTGTATAACTCTATATTTGTATATAGATATTCACTTTGTATAAGTCCGTATTTGTATATAGATATTCACTTTGTATAACTCTGTATTTGTATATAGATATTCACTTTGTATAACTCTAATTTTGTATATAGATATTCAATTTGTATAGTTCTATATTTTTGTTATTGTTTTTGCCATTTGTGTTGTATAATTATACATTTGAAATTGTATTATACATTTACATTATTTATTAGGGAGTACAATTTATTCTCAAGGAAGATCCACTTTACACCCAACACATGCAATGCTATACCAATATTGGGGTAATGGATCAATTACGCTCCACATTGCCCAAAGCTGCGTTCAATTAATTTTGCTCATCATCTTGTTTTGCTCAAATATCAAGCATGCATTGTTGTCATGTTCAAGCACAACTGTTTAGATGTTTTATGTTGCGAGAGGTAGAGGGTAGTTCTGCTAATGCCATTATGATTTACATAAATGGTACCACTCTATGTTTCACCCGTAGAGATTTCTGTCTTGTTTCTAGGCTTAAATGCAGTGATGATCTGTTAGAATATGTGTTCAACACTGAAAAACCAAATAGACTTCTTCAGATGTATTTTTCAGGAAAAAAAATGTATCGAAAGCAAAATTTGCTCAAAGTTTTAATAGTAAGGTATGGGGTGACAATGTTGATGATGCATTGAAGTTTAGAATTTTGTATTTCATACATTCCTACATTCTATCTGAAGAGCCATTCTCTACAACAATTGAGCGAATCGACTTTGACTTAGTAGAATCTAGAATGTATATAGATTATCCGTGGGGTAATAAAGCGTTTGAGGAGCTAACAAAAAATATAAATGGGAAGATGAAAAAAACAGAGAAGTATTACAAAATTTATGTGAATGATATGCCTCGGCAACCTCATGGCAGCTTGTAAGTTATTATACACTTGTCCTTTTTTGATGACCTTTTTTCATAATTCAACTGTTGAAAAATACCTTGTATTTGTATATAGGGATTGTGGTCTATACATTTCGGCATATGCAGAGTTCTTGAGTGATGGCAATGGCATTTCAACAAGTCCATTTGATCCTGATTTTATGCATAGCAGATATGCAACGCTGTTGTGGAATTATGGCATGCGCAAAAATCAAGCTGAGGCGATTAGTGACAGTGAGGCACCAACCAAGCCAATCAAATCAAACGTTGATGTGGGTAGTAGTGAACGTATCACAATCACTTAGTTTTATTGTATTTTTTTTATGTTTGTTTGGAATCTTGTATTAGCAATAATACTTTTTGAATATTTCAGTTTGATGGGAACAACATTTTGTTGGCTCTATTATTTTGTTTAATGAACTCAGATTTGTGTTTTTATTTGTTGATGTTTCATATATTATACAAATTTTTTCGTGAATATAAACTGATATATACTAATTTATACAGATGAATAGTTTGACATATTATACAATAATTTTTGAATAATTATACAACTTAATTGAGAAATCATTATACAAACGCAATTATTACTATAGAAAATTGTATATATACCTATATATTCGTTCCCCTTTCTCATTTTATACAAAAACAAAAATGTATAAAATGTATTTTTGTTTGTATAAATCAAGAGAAATTGTATATATGCATATATTTTCGTTCCCCTCTCCCCCTCTCCAAGATCTCGCTCACCACTCTCCCACATCTTGCTCCGTCACTCACCTCTCTCACTTTATACAAAAACGCAAATGTATAAAATGTGTTTGTATTTATATAAAATGAGAGAAAATTGTATATATACATATATTTTCGTCCCCCTCTCTCCCTTCTCTCAATTTATACAAACACAAATGTATACATTGTCTTTGTGTTTGTATAAAGCGGGAGAAAATTGTATATACAGATGCAAATGCATATATTTTCGTCCTATACACTTTTGATTATACAAATACGATTTTCTCCTACCCAATATTTTTTTGTCTTTCTCTCTTTCTCGCTTTATACAAACACAGATTATACAATTGATCTTTTATATATGTATACCAAAGCAGATTATACAATTGCTTTCTTTTGTATAAGAACACTAATTTATACGTAGTTCAACTTTCATAAAATTCACTGTTCTGATAACACCTATCGAAAATAGTTATACATAGTGGGTACCTGTTAAATTCATTTGTAAATAGTATTACATAGGGGGTACCTGTTAAACACCAATCGTGATCATGTATCTATACAACTCAAATAATATTCAAATGTCAAAAGTGAGGCAATATTAAATGTATAAAATCATCATAGACATTTCAAATTGAATCATTTATAAACTTCCCGAGGCTGATTTCTACAAGAACGCCTATTGTGACCTGCAATACCACATGTACTGCATGTATTTGTCCCCTTAGATTCAAACAGCTCTCTTGCTGATTTGTCGCGAACCTTTTTTCTTGGTCTTCCAGGAGGCCTTTTGAATTTTGGAGGCAAAACTAAATCAGCCATTATGTATCCAGGGACCACCCACTCTGTTTTATTTGGCAATGGGTATATTGGAAAACCATAAGTCTTCAACACTATTGTCGGTGTGTATAAATTCGAGCAGAACCCATCTGGTCCTAAACTCTTGAACTTCAGAACAGCCCAAGCATGCTCACATGGTATTTCTTCATACTGAAAGCTTCCACAAGTACACCTTTTCTTCTGAAGACAAACTATATAATTTCTACCTTTATCATTGACATTCTGAACATATTCAATTGATGAAAAAACCTGCAATATACAAAAATGGATCAAAACAGATTATTGTGTACAAATATATACAAATATATAGAAACCATACCATCAGTCGTGTACTCATTGCTTCATTGATTTTGAGTATCTCCTAAAATTTTCCAATCAAGGGAGTAATTGTGAATGATGCCTCTTTTTTGTTATCACAATTCCATCTGCCAAACATCAGCTTAACTTCCTCTAGAAAATCATAAATTGGCAATTCTCTTACTGAAATTAATGCTGCAATTATACTTTTTGCGATATTCTATGTCATTGACCAACCACAATGAACTGGTGCATAAATCCTAGACCACTTATCATATCCAGCTAACTCCAAGTATTCCTTTACTCATATATCTACCTTCTCTACTATCTTCATTAGCCTATCAAAATCTGATTTATTAGACGTCTTAGCCATTGTATAGAATACTGGACTTAATTTTTCATGGGATTTTCTGTACTTTGTCTGAACATTCTTCCAAAGGTCCCACATGCAAGCATAGTGTTGCACATCATTATACACTTGCATAACAGCCTTTATGATGCTATCATTTCTATCAGACACAATACACATATTGTTCCTTTCCCCATACGATTCTCTTAGTTGTTCAAAGAACCATGTCCAAGAGGCATCATTCTCTAAATCTAAGACACCGTATGCTAGTGGAAATATATGACCTACACATACATATTTATACAGTTACAGAATTGCAGATTATAAATATATATACAAAGAGTTATGTGTAACAGTCATTCAGAATTCATATATGTATATATAATATAAAATACATATTTATATACCTGCACCGTCAGTCGTGCTTGTTGCTACAAAAGTTCCATTATAAGGTCCTCGGAGGTGACTCCCATCAACTACGACTACAGGTCGGCAATGGTCAAATCCTTTGATGAAAGGATCCAATGCAACAAATAGGTACAAAAACCTATCTTCATCTGTTTTCTGCAAGCGTATATGGGATCCTGGATATATAATACCCAATATATACAAATACTCAGGTTGTTTGCTGTAGGATCCTCCTGGCGTGCCCCTCAAAGAAATCAAATCCCTTTCTTTAGCTCTCCAAGCCAACATGTAAGTTATATCAACACCAAGATCTAGTTTCATATCTTTTTTTATGTCAGTAAGTGTGTATTTCCTTTTATGATCTACCAATTTAGGCTTAACAATTCCTCCAACTAAATTGCTTGCTACTTGTCGTTGTGAATACACCCTATCTTTCAGTGAACATTTATGTTCAGCGTTAAACGCTCTTATTCTAAACATTCTTGATTTTTTAATATCTGAGGCCTTCATTAACCAATCTCATTCATCGGAGAAACACGCAAGTGTATTACTACAGTAAAATAACCAATATATACAGATAAGTCAAAATTATACACCTAATAACAGTTGAATAGATTTAGACAAATGATGTTACCTGATTGAATTTGACCTTTTTTGTTTTAAACTGAAATCGTTTCACAATTGCATATTGCTCCATCACACACTTCAATGTAGCTTTATTATTGTATACTTGATCTACCTTTACATAGTTATGTGATGGATCAGTAATCACCACACTACAATTTTCCATTTGAAAGGCACCGAGGGGATTTACTATCTCTGCAACTGTCAGTTTTTGTTTTTCAAATTCCTCAAAACCAGTTATACAAAGTGATCCAGAAATATCAGATGCTACCGTAGTTGAACTTTCACAATGTTCACTACTCTGATAACACCTATCAGAAATAGTTATACAATGGGGGTATTTGTTAAATTCATTTGTAGATTTTTTTAGCATTACATATGCCTGCACCCCCATCTCATGTGTATCACCATCCTAGTACTGCTCTGATCAACCTTATATTCAATTTTTAGTACCTTCACAGTCACATTCACAGCTAGTTGAGTTGCAATTATATTATACAACTCTGTAAATGAGGCATTTTCTCTAAAAACAACTCCCTCAATAACATAGTCAACATAACAGTTTGCATCATCCCATTTTCCAAAATGCATTACCAAAATAGCTATGGAAGACATTCATGTATACAATTAAATATAAGTATGAATCAGTTGTTATTAATCCATTTATACATACACTAATTTATACAATTTTACAAATCAAAATCACTATATAACAACTAATTTATACAATAATTAACACGGTTCTATTCTTCCAACTATTTTATACAATTAATCACTGAAATAGTTCAATTATACAAATACATATATAAAAGTTTATATTTATACAAACAATAACTTGTACAGACACTAACTCCACATAAACTACAACTATCAATGAAATATACATATTCAAATCGAAATTCAACTAAAACTAATTTTTATAATTTTACAAATCAAAATCATTTTATACAAACTAATTTATACAATAATTAACTTTATACAATTAAAATTAAAATAGCTCAATTATACAAATACAGTATAAAAGTCTACATTTATACAAACAACAACTTATACAGAAACTAACTCCGCATAAACTACAACTATCAATGAATAATACATACTCAAATCGCAATTCAACTAAAACTAATTTATACAATTTTACAAATTAAAATAACTTTATACAAACTAACTACACAGGAAACAATTGAAACATACATTCAATCAAAGCTCTGATTATTCATTCCGATTTGAATTTTGATTAAATAGTTTATACAATTATAGATCAATTAAAATACAATTGAATCAGTTTCTTCAATTAGAAGACCTAAATATCAATAGATTCAACCAAAAATTCCAGAGCACCAAACAGAAAACAGATGAAATTCATTGTATTATGTACCTGCTGTATAATCAACAATGAAATCGATTGATTTGTTCTTGAATTGTAGTCGCCAATACGACGATCTCAGAAGAAAATTTATTGTAGTCGATGATCCGACAATCTCAGAAGAGAAGTGATTTGCTGGCTAGATTGGTGTGTGAATCAAGGGATTTTATACCTCTTCAAGCCGATATTACCTCCATTATGTTTCAAAATAATTGAATTCTATTTATACCAATTACAATTGTAGAAAAAAAAGCACCTTTTATAAGAAGTGATTACAGCGGTAGCTATAGCTATTGTTGGTAATTATTCAAACTTTACCTAATTTGATTAATTACTTTAATTACTGTAGCTAAACGCGAAAATTTCCCTTTTATTAATAACATAAAGTTTGTATAGCGTTGCGATTTTTTTTCATTGATACTACAATTATTAGATGTATAAAGAGTCAAATACATGCATAATATAAGTTATAATATGAGTTTGGTGCAATATAAGTTCTTAGTTGTTAACTTGTTATATATATATATATTGTATTTTTTATATAAAAAAAGTGATATTACTTTTTTAAATATTTTATATATTTACACACTAAATAATCTTAAAATAGATTCAATCAAATATAGGGTTGTTTAATAATGGGTAGAATGACAATGCAAATTGGCATGATTTAAGGCATTGCCATTTTAAAAAACGGATTCTGCCATTTTTAATGCCATCTAATTTTGGATTGTATCCTAATATACAAAACAAACAAACAAACTTTGAATACATGAAATACAATAATTTTACCATAGTAATTATAGCTACACAAAGTAATTATTATGATCATTATAGCTAGAGAAATATGATAACACCTAAACTATAGTCATAAGTTTCTCTTCTGACTATAGTGCACTGGTGGGAGTGCTTCACCCCTTAACCAGAGGTCTCGGGTTCGAGCCCTAGGTATGGAGAAAATCATGTTGGGAGCGCCACCCCCGAATGGGCCCTGCAGTGCGCGATCTGAATTTAGTTGGAGCTTCAATGTGAACCCCGAACATCGGGTGGGAAACCAAAAAAAAAAAAAGTTTCTCTTTTTAAATTGGAAACCTTTTTGTCACTGAATTTTCTCTCTAGTAACATATTAAATCATCATGTTGTTAATTCTTTAACTAATCATAATTAGTGCGAGTCAGAAATTCTTATGAGATGTGTAACACATAGGATTAAAATAAGTGATCTAAAGTAATTTTTGAATTGCCTTTCGCCACTAAGTAATTATTTATTTATTTTTTGCTTCTCAAGGATATTTAATTGTTCATATATAGCAGAATAATATAGTTTTTGCCTTTATTGGATTGAAACTCATTGCCTCTCTTTTATATATTTGTGTAATTCTTCTTAATTACATGGCCTATAAATGGAAGCGTTGTAACTTCCGGTACACTGGAGTTTTAAAAGGGGAGAAAAAGGTTTAACTACTGAACCTTTTACATCACTTACAAAATTATACTAATATGTTAATTCGACTTCTTCTTCTTCTTTGGCATCCTCTGTAACTTCCTCCACTTCAAATATATCTGGAATGACAATCCTGAGAAGACCATGATGACGCTTGTCCATTGCTTTGTGGACAATGGGTTGCCACTTAACACAGATGACACGACTATGCTAACAAACTTGCGCGTTGTGGTGATGGTTGTGTTAGTCAGTGAACCAAATCGGCTAATGGTTAGAAAAATGAAGTTCTGGCCAACAGCACCACATAGACAATACATAAGAATGTCCCACGCTGCTTCCGGGTGCTGCTTACAGAACTGAACCGCCTCAAATCCGCTGGCATTTGACCAGCCAAACATGAAGATCATATTGTAAATGGTACCCCATAAATTCATTCCTAACATAATATCCCAAGCAGATGTCTTAGGGTACCTGGCAAAATAGAAAAAATTTGTTAGTAACAACAAGTAAACGATTGAAGTTCTATCTAACCCATACATTTGGCACACATTCCTAGCAAATTCAAGGAGAAAAATGTATATTAAACAATGTGTTCTTTTGATTAGCACAATATTTTGGTTAAATCCCTCATAAGATAGCAGTACTCGTGCAATTTCTTCTATTCTTGATCCTAAAGTTCTTAACCTAGACGTGTCTCTTTTGACATGAAGCAACCCGATGTGTCAAATCCCAATCAGAAGTTTAGCTTATGGTGTAAGCCAAAAATCTTAAACAAAGTTGAACTACAAGTATATAACACACCAAAATGTTAGTGCTCATGGAGTGCAGTGACCTAAAATATCGGAGTCTCATGAATTCTTCCCTCTTTGTTTTCCATTACATCATAAAATGACTTATAAACTTAATGACCTCCCCCTATTGGTTGTTCATGGATTCAATAATCAAGAAATCTATCCACGACTTCTTGCACTAAATTCTCCTGACACATTACTAATCCTCCAAGTGTAGATCTGCATATTATTAACAGATCAGTAAGGAGTCACAGATAACAAAACTACCTTGCTTTAAGCGAATCCTGAGTAGCATTGGTGAAACCATCAAAGGTGAGGTTCAGGAAGCACAGCCCATATCCAACTGGAGCATTGGGGTGCGCCAACTTACTTATCGTTTTTGAGCTAGTCTGAAGACAACAATTATAACACAAAAGGTAAGCAGTGGTGCTAAAAAACATACTCTGTTTGCTCATATAATCGCAAGAATCAAATCTGAAAACTAATAGGATAGACAAGAGAGAATTGACATCTTTTGTCTGGTCTTTTTTTATATTAAAAATAAATTAATTCAGACGTTTTAAATAAAATGTCACCTTTAGAAGTGCAAACATTGATACTCCACCAGCAACAAGCAGCGTGCACACATACTCTGGAACTGTATATCTTATGCCATAAACTATTGCACCCATGAGCATTACTGCAGAAAAGCATTGTAACTGTATATGTCAATTAAAAGAAAGCGTTTATGAATATAAATATTTTTTATGAGTAACGCACAAATATATATCAACAAAAACATCTATCAGTAAAGGAAGCCAGAAATTCTGGTTTCTTGCAGCAGAACATTTAAGCACGGGTGTATCCTATAGATAAGCCTCCCTAGCAGCCACTGAATAGTCCTAGACATGGTGTCCAAAGGGAGGCATCAATAGAAACAATAGAGGGATCCTTCTCTAGAGCTTTTCATTAATCTCCGTTTTTCCTATAGCTTTCCATTAATCTCCTTTTAGTCCAACAACTCTTTTTCATCAGGGAGATATGAGAGACACAGAGATCCCAGTTACAGTAAATTCTCTCTTATCTAAAAAAATGAAAATATTAGTTCTAACTCCATAGAGATGCTATGTCACCATACCACTCTTCCATGTGGTCCTCCAAATGTAAACTGCTTGCTTCTACCAATCTTTTGACCTTCAATGGTCAAGACTGTCAAATACAATTATCAGGTAGACTATGAGGCAATTCATTATATTTATTTCTAGTCCACTAAACCCATATCCTCTACTCCAAAGTGCTTTTGACAACCACTCCAGTTAAACACAATTTCTTCTCTGAATATCCAACAATGACTGGAAACCCACCATGTTTACTTGCTATTCTTTCTTTTTCTTCCTTTTTCCGAGTACTGGCTATTCTTTCTATAGTCATGGTCTTAGCATATGTATGATCAGGGTATTTTCATGTTGATGAAAATGTTTGCTAATGCATGTATATTCCTTTCCTTTTTCTCTTATTCCCAAAAGGAGAAAGAAAACATATGCTCATTGACATGAAAATTCCATTCTCTTTGAAAGACAAATCAAGCATCTCTTGAACTCTCACATGTCTTTCCTTTTGTTATCAATACAACAAAAGATAGTGTCCCCTATAGCTTTCCATTGATCTCCTTTTCCCTATAGCTTTCCACATCTCCTTATTAACCAACAAACTTGTTTTTGATTGATTATTTGACAACAAAAACTCGAAAGGAAAAAGGAAGGGAAAAAAAAGGAAAGACATTTGTTATAACTTCAAAAAGAATCTTGTTAACGGTAAAATACCAGGAATCATTTTTGATGATTTTGCCAGGACCTGCAAAGGCAATTAACATCATTAGTATCAGAAGTAAAGAAACAATTATTTAGAATAAAAAATGTCAACTCCTACGACTAGGATATTGATCACAGCCAGTAAAGCATTCTTCTAGTCCTAAATGCTATTTTGGAAAATTCTAGAACTATGGTTTACATTTCACAACAAGATGAAAAAATTCCATGGAAATTGGACATACCTGTGCAGGATAACTGATATATTTTAGTGCTTCAATCCCCATTGCTGGTCCAATAGTATTTGTAATGCCAGCACTCCAGTAACTCCACCAGGGAGCACCACCACTGTTTCCGCTTGACCAAATCTTTATCACTGCACAAAAAGCACACTGAATTCTTAACTAATCATCTAACTAGTGCTAATTCAAGCATATATACCATATCACCAAGAAACATGTGAACATCCAATACTTGAATGCTGTAAAACTTACTCATAAATGACCATATCAGACATACTACATTTTGTGCCAGGTTCAGGAATGCCAAGTGTTCAAACCTCTCGTTGTTTGGGCCAAACCGCTTAGTTGACCTAAAGCCCAAATACAAACAAACACAAAAAAATCAACTTAACGTATATAAACACTGCACAACTCAATCAATCAACAAGACCTCAATACCAAACACCTAGGATCAGCTAATTCAGTGGCATAGCCAGAAATTTCATGAAGGGTGTCCAAACTTTTGATAGTAAATTCAAAAAAAAAAAAAAGTTACTCTATAGGTGTAGGTTTTGAGCATACCCTTGCCATTGAGCTACAAGTCTCCATTGATTCTAAGTGTGTTCAAAATACTATATACATACCAATATAAAGTAAGATTTGATACTTTTCCGACAAAGGGTGTCCAGCTGGACACCCTAACACTACCATAGCTCCGCCCCTGTCAGCTATATGAATCTTTATATACATTATGCTCTGTTCAGGGTCCATTTGTAAATATTTGGCTTTCAAGCTCACAAGTTCAAAAATACATTGTGACAAAAGTTACACAAAAACTCCAAAAAATTGACCGTTATGGCATATTCAAGGCAATGTCTTTGGATTGAAAGGAACTTATGAATCTTTGCTATGGTTACTAAAGATACTCCGGTGATTAATACAAAATATTTTAGTTACCAAGAAGGAAAACAAAAAGGCAATGTCTCGTTATAACTCAACATAGAAGCTGCTGCCTTAATTTCCTTCTTTATTGGTTATCAGTATTACTATACTGCTCACTCACACTAAATTTATGTGACATTCTTTCCTTCTTACTCAGTCTAAGAAAGAACGACATCTTCCTATAATTAGTAACAATTTTATTTTG
This sequence comes from Solanum commersonii, assembly GCA_029007595.1. Taxonomy (NCBI): domain Eukaryota; kingdom Viridiplantae; phylum Streptophyta; class Magnoliopsida; order Solanales; family Solanaceae; genus Solanum; species Solanum commersonii. Next base: position 312,258 of record JAJTWQ010000099.1, on the reverse strand, counting down.
AACTTCCCATTTTAAGCTCCAGAAATTTGCAAGTCTTGTGTTAGACCACAAGTTTCAAAATTCTTTTTTTATCTCTTAAATTGTGTAACCAGTCAAACACATTTCACATAAATTAGGACGGAGGGAGTAACATTTAGCATAGCACGTTCCATCAATTCTATTTCAATATCTAACTTTTTATTATTGAATCATAAGACCACCTCATCAAAACGTTTGAAGTGTTAGAAAGAACACACCGGTAAACTATATATTTGTTCGAACCAAACTGGTAAAATTTCTTCTTTTTTTCTTAATTAATCGCCAAAAAACATGAAACAAAACTCCATTCCAAATTAACAGTCACTTTAGCTCAAAAAATATTTCCTAAAATAATTGTATACTTAGGAATTCAATACTAAAGCTGCAATTATTTTCGTATTTAAGAAGATATCAATCAGCTTTTATTAGACAACAGTTAAATGAGACCGAATTAGTAATAGCATGGAACATAACAAAAATGAATAGAAGCTTCAAGAAATCGGAAGAAGAGTGAAATGCTTACACAGTCTCCTGCAGAACGCCTTGGTAAATATAAGCAGACCAAATGCCGGCGACACAAAAGGCGAGGACCATAACACGGCGGATCCCGGCGCCGTGAGACTCCATTGTGCTTAATGTCGTCGGCGCTTCCACTTTGATTCTTCCTGCCACGTGTGTATTCTCCGGCGACTCTCTCCGACGACGATTACTCACCGGTGATAGGGAATCGACGGGACACCTTCGGTGTTTGCCGTTGAATTTTCTATTTAACTGCCGCTGCACCGGAAATGATATTTTGTTTTTGGGAAATTTGTATTACAGAATTGTGGGATCTGAATTACGTATGTACTCCACGTGGCGAATAGCTATTGGGTGACATAAGTGTTAAGTGACATGTGATTGGCAGTGTAAACGCATACACTTTTTATTTTTTTTAAAAATCAAAAATGTCATTAAATTACGTGAACAATAAAAATATCATCCGCTTATAGTTTAGCTCACAAAATGTTCTTATCATTAATATTTTGGTTTAAAAATGTCCTTAAACTATGTAAAAAGAACAAAATTCCCTCAATTTATAGTTTGGTCCAAAAATGTCATTGTCATCAATACTTTGATCCAAAAATGTCCTTATTGTTATTTAATGGGTCACAAATGCTCATTTTCTGAATAAATATATTATTATTTTCTTTTTAACACATTTTTTTTCTGATAATTTTTTAAAAAAAATCAACAATGTTTCTCTTACTTCAATTCAGAAAAAAATAAAAAATGAAAATATTTCTTATTTTATTATCATTATATAAATATAAATTAATGATGGATATATTATGATATTATATATATGACATATATTATCTGTCGAAAAGGTACATAAAGTTATTCTATTTTAATTGATAAAATGAGATTAAGTAAAAAAACATTTCCTATATTTTTATTTGTTAAAGTGATTTTAGAAGAAAGAAAACAAGAATAGTGTCCTTTAATAATATTTAATTTAGAAGGAGAAGTGTTTAAAAAGAATAAAATAATATATTTATTCGTGAAAGGGCATTTTTGATCCATTTTGTAACTATAGGGGCATTTCTGGACGAAAGTATTGACTGCAAGGGCAATTTTGAAACAAAGTATTGACGGTAAGGGCATTTTTGAGCCAAATTATAAATGGAGGGCATTTTGTTCCTTTCACATAGTTTAAGGGCATTTTTTACCCTTTTCCTTTAAAAAAACTACTCCCTCCGTTCACTTTTATTTGACAAAAGTGAAAATGAAAATCTATTTTAGGAATAAGTAACAAGTAAAAATGAGCGGATGGAGTATTTTTCTTTTCTATTTATTTTGAAGTTTCAACAAGGTCCCATGTGTTTACATTGAAGCCCATTAAATTTGAATCACCCAGAAAGAAATAGGAAAAAGTATCTAATTATACAACTTTTTTTTATCATATCCTCTAAAATTTTCTACCATTTGAAAAAAAATCTCATCCCTTATCTTTTGATTCGGATGACGATGATTTTCATGAAAATAGATCCAAACAACAAAATGATCCATTAATCATGAAGAAATTGCAAGAGAAGTTGAAGAAGGATGCATGTTCGAGTTTTAAATCACCCGTTGAAAAACTTCCAACGAGTTGGTATATAACCTCAATTATTTCTAATGTATTTGATTGATTTTTGTGTGTTTACTTATGTATCATGTTTATGTTTCAACTATTAGATATATTTACAATTTTATTTGTGTACAATGTATTTGACACAAATGTTTTGTTAATAAATTACCCCAATTATTTCAAACCTAAATCAGTATGAATCATGTTTATATAGTTATGTATCTGATACATAACTATGCCAACTTTCATTATATTTTAATAGCTGAAACATACAATATCCACTGTTATGCATCGGATACATAACTAACCACACCTAATACAAAGCTGACACAATCCATATGGTTATATGTATCAGAACTCATGTATCAACTTTGTATTAGGTGCATTTAGTCATATATCAGAATTTGTATCTTGACACCATACATATAGTTTTGTGTGCTTACTTATATATTAGGTTTATGTTTCAACTATCATATACATAATAATTTTGTTGGTGTACAATATATCGGGTACAAATGTTATTGTTGATAAATAACCTCAATTATTTTAAACCTAAATTAGTATGAATCATGTTTATAGTTATGTATCTAATACATGCAGAGTCGTCTTAACCCTAGGCCACTAAAGTCATCGCTTGAGGCCCCATATTTTTTTAAAAAAAAGTTACTTATAAATGCTATTTTTTTTAAAAAAATTTATATGTACTATGAGTGATATGATTTCCACTAAGGAAATTGCATATGAGAGGAATATAGAACCCGAATTTTGTAAGAAACAATTTGATGAAAATAGTGATAACAAAATCACAAAGTCCCTTGAAATTCGATATATAGATTTGAACTTTTGAAGCATATAAAAATACTTTTGATTTCTTAATTAGTGGTTAGGGGTGGGCATGGCATGGTATATACCAAATTACCTCACCATACCAAAAAATTTATATCATAGTTTTAGTATTATGGTATTTGGTATACATTTTAATTTTTTTTGGTATTTGGTATGGTATTTGGTATTTAGAAATAACATACCAAAATACCGAAATATTGAATACCATATCGAACTATACAGTTACATAAATAACATATATATGTATTATTAAAATACTAACAAATATGCAACCTAGTATTAGAACAAACTAAATGTTTAGAAGTTTAAACTTTGACTACTCTATTTTGATTGAAATGTATTTGAATTATTGATTAACAGAAAGAGTTTTTTGTACTTTATTTTGCATGTATATATCTACATGTGTAATGTGCTAGTATGATACAATTGAGTCTTTTTTTAATGGTTTAAATTATAATACTCTATTATACGAGTATATATTAGTCGAAGTTAAACAAATTATGGCTACCGATTTACCATATCGTAGAATATTGTAACCAAACTTCAATATACCGAACCATACCGAATTAAATTGGTATGGTAATGGTATAATGTTTAAAAAATAGAATATCGAAATTACAGTATTGATTCAAATACCGTATTGTACCATGAATTGCATATGAGATGAATATAGAACCCGAATTTTATAAGAAACAATGTGATGAAAATAGTGATAACGAAATCACAAAGTCCCCTGAAATTAGATATATAGATTTGAAATTTTGAACCAATTGAAGCATATGAAAATATTTTGGTTTCTTATTTAGTGGTAAATTGAGATCACTAGATATGAGAATTTGAAAAGAACATTGTCTTAATCTTGAACTGTCTTAACACATAATAGTTATTATGTTATTGATGATTTAGATTTATTTTTTTGAATTAAAAGTGTTAAGAAAAATAATACAAGTAGAAGATAATTATCTAATGAAAATACTCAATCAAATAAAAAGACTTGATTCTTTTCCAAATACACATATTGCTTATAGAATAATGTTAACAACTCATGTAATCATTACCTCAGTCGAAAGAAATTTTTCGAAACTAAAATGGTGTAAAAAATAATTTAAACAAAAAATGAAGGGAGAAAAAAAAAAGAAAGAAAATTTTTGGAAAATAAAATGGGGAAAAAATGGTTTTAAAAAAAAAGAGGAGAAAGAGACTACCTACGAGAGAAAAAAAAAGAATATGTTTATTTAATATTTTAGGAGAAGATTAGAAAAGTGGAGAAAGATTAGGGGAGATATTTTAGGAAGAAAATTAAAAAAAAAAAAGATTTTCTAGGACTAAAGAAACGTGTGTTTTTAAAATCTTTTATTATATTTATTTTTCATTTTTCTTGTTCTACTTTGTTAAGATTTTGTTGTTATATTGCTGAAAAATCAAACTATTGTTATATAGGAGTAATTTAGGTGCTTAAATTGTATAGTTAAGTTTTTTTTTCTATAATCCTTTGATTGCTTTTTGTTTAGTTTAGTTCAATTCTTTGATATGGACTTGATATGTTGGGCTATTTTTAGTTTAGGCCGGACACTAGAACCTAAACTAAATAACACATTAAAATAACGAAGAAACTACTTAATTACACAAATATTCTTATCATATTTAGTAATTCTTTCAATAGTTTAAAATAATTATATATTGTCTTAATTACTAATTAATAATTATTTGATATCAGATACACTTAGATAAATGTATCATTGCTACCAGATACATTGAAATAGGGAGAGAGGCGAGCGAGATAGGAGGGAAGAAAACAAGATAGTCTATGTATCCCAGATATACATTTTGAAATACAAATACATAGGGAGAGAGGTGAGCGAGAGAGGAGAGAGCATAGAGGCGAATGAGAGAGTCAAATACATGAAAATCCACTTAGATATAATGTATTTAAAACAATTTACATCTAATTTTAACTCAATACATTTGAAATACATATATCTTGACGCTCCAAATACATGTATTCAAAGTCAAAATTATGAAGAATATATTTTGATCAATTACAAACTTGAGGGGTAGATTTGAATATTTTCCTATCATAATATAAACCCAAAAATAGATTTAGAATAGATGATATAATTTGATCCCTTCAAAGAAGATATAACTTAGCTTTTACTCTTCGTTTTTGTACGTTTAGGGTGTGTTTGGTATGAAGGAAAACATTTTTCGGAAAATGTTTTCTAATTTTTTCATGTTTGGTTGGGTTAAATGTTTTCCAAATCAACTCATTTTCCTCAAATTTAAGGAAAATGACTTCTCTTCAAAACTTAAGGAAAACATTTTCCAAAACTCTCTTTCAACTTCCAATTAAAAAAAAAATTGTTGAAAAAATCAATTTATTTTATCCCTACCCTCAAACCAGCCCCCAACCATCCCCCCTCCCCCCCAAAAAAAAAAATTTAAGTTTGTTTTTAAATTTAATATTTTTACCCCACCGTCACCCCTACCACCAACCCTCCCAAAAATATATTAAAAGTTGTTTTTAAAAGATATTTCTAATTTCAATTTTTTATTTTTTTACCCCCCACCCCTACCCTAGCCCCCCCCAGCCCCCTATCAACCCCCACCCCCTTCAAAAGAAAAACATTTAAGTTTGTTTTTTAAAAAAAATATTTTATTTTTTCACCCTTACCCTCGACCCCCCTACCCATTCCCTAAAAAAAAAAATTAAGTTTGTTTTTAAAAAATATTTTCGACTTCAAAATTTCATATTTTTCACCCCTACCCTCGACCCCCCACCCCCAAAAAAAAAAATTAATTTTTGTTTTTTAAAAATATTTTCGACTTCAAAATTTCATTTTTTTCACCCCTATCCTCGACCCCCCCTACCCCCGAATGGTAAAATTTCTCTTTGCCAAGGAGAAGATGCGGGTTCGATTCCCGCTATCCGCCCAAGATCAAGATAAAGTAATTTTTTTACTATTTATTTTTATTATTGAATTTCATAAATAGCATTAAATATATCCTTAAATTAAGGAGTTGGTATAGTTGGCCGTGATAGTGTAGTGATTCTATCCCTCCCCTACGTTTTCTTTTGCCTTCCACCCCCAAAAGCGAAAGGCGGGAATTAATTACTACTTACCGAGAATAAGATGTTGCGGAGACGGGATTTGAACCCGTGACCTCAAGGTTATGAGCCTTGCGAGCTACCAAACTACTCTACCCCGCGCCAAAGATAAGAACGAAAACTAATAGATAAACAAGGATTAAATGCGCCTCCACCCTATCTGTACAAATAGAATAGCCCGTTTTATACGGAATGGTAAAGGGGCTTCTATGATCATCGACCATAGAAATAGAAATGAAGCGTTAATCCTTACCAACTTGATCTTGTTGCTCACGGCAACAAACATGCATGAACCATTTCACGAAGTATGTGTCCGGATAGGCCAAAGTCTCGATAGTTAGCTCTCGGCCTTCCGGTCAAAAAACAACGTCGATGAAGGCGTGTAGGTGCACTATTCCGTGGTAGGGATTGTAACTTTCCATAAATTTCCCATTTGTCACTCAACGACGGAACCTTGCTTATTTCTTTTTTTGAGGATCGACGAATCGAATGATATTTTTTCCAATTTTTGCCTCTTCTTCTCCCTCGAATCAAACTTTTCCTTGCCATAATGGTTGAATTCCTATTAGTATCCATGATACAAGTCGAATCCTAGATGTAGAAATAGAAGAAGGTGGACCCGCTTCTCCGACGAAAGAAATGAGATTATCGCGAATACACACATTAATTAACCAAATTTGCCCTACGTAGAGGGATTCAAGAAAGCCGCATAAGTGAATATATAACCTCCAGAAAAGTGAGCTAAGCCAACCAATCTTGCTTGTTCAATAGAAAGGGCCTTTGGTTTATCTCTCCATCGAATCAAATTGGCCAAGGTGTGCGTTCGTGAGCCCGTACTAAAGTTTCAATCAATTCCTGCCAATATCCACGCCAAGAAATTAAGAACATAAATCCAATAGCCCAAACAAGATGTCCAAATAAGAACATCCATGCCCAAATCGATAAACTATTCATACCAAAAGGGTTATATCCATTGATAAGTTGTGAAGAGTTTAACCATAAATAATCCCTTAAGCAGCCCATCAAATAAGTGGAAGATTCATTAAACTGCGCGAAACGTTACCTTGCCATAATGTGATGTGCTTCCAATGCCAATAAAAAGTAACCCATCAAATAGTATTTAACATCCAAAAAACTGCCAAATAAAAAACGCGTCCCATGTCGAAATATCACAAGTACCGCCTCGTCTGGGCCATCGCACGGAAAACTATAACCGAAATCCTTTTTATCGGCATTAACTTGGAACCACGTGCATCTAAAAGCACTTTTTACTAAGATCAATGTAGTTGTATGTAAACCAAGGGCAATAGCATGATGAACCAAAAAGTCTCCGGGACCTATTGTTAAGAATAATGAATTACTATTTTCATTAACGACATTTAACCAACCCGCAACGGATGCTTCGACCCGCGTTGAATCTTTGGGCCCATCGTTGAAGATAAAAGTACATCGAACCCATATGAAGTTTTACCATGAGCGGATTGTATCCATTGAGCAAATATAGGTTCAATCAAGATTTGCTTCTCGGAGTGCCAAAGGCAAGCATGACATCATTATGAACATAAAGTCCCGGGTATGGAATCCCCGAAAAGAGAGGGCCCAACTTAAATGAGATATGATAGCTTCTTTATGATCTAACATTCTTGCCAATACATTATCTTCATTTTGCTCGGATTGTAATCTCTAATGAAAATATAGCTCCGTGAGCAAAAGCTCTGTCATGATGAATCTGCGATATATTGGTGGTGGGTATATAATGCGGCTTGAGTAGTAAAGTCTTGTGCTATGAATGCATAAACGGGTAAAAGAGTACATGTGTTGAGCTACCAAAGTAATAACCCCCTAAAGAAGCTAGAGCAAGGCCTAATTGAAAATGAAGCGAATTGTTGATTGTGTCATAAAGACCACTTATGTCCACGCCCCAATCGTCCCCAGGAGGAATATGTGCATCTAAAAGATCTTTCATCTGCAGTGCCCAATCCCGAAATTGGTTCTATACATATGACCGGCAACAAGAAAAATAAATGCAATAGCTAAATGGTGATGGGCCATATCGATCGACCATAAACTTTGCGTTTGTGGGTGGAATCCCCGAGAAGAGTTAGAATGGCCGTTCCGCCCTTCGGCGGTACCAAATAAATGACTACTTGAATCGGGGTTTTGAGCATAAAGATTCCATTGACACAGTAAAAAGTGGGCCTAACCCTTGGGGATGCGGTAATACATCTAAGAAATTATTCCACCGAACGTACTCCCCTCGGATGCGGGAATAGCAACATGGACTAAATGCCTGTCCAAGCCAAGGAACTTACGCCAAAGAGTCTGACAAATGGTGATTCGGACGAGATTCGGCATTTTGAACCGAGGAAACGCTCGGTTTCCATTTCGGTTGTAGGTGTAACCAACACGCTATTAAGGATATGGCGAGAAAGAAATAATAGAAAAAGAGCGCCGATATAAAGATCTTCATTAGTGCGTAAAACCGATTGTATACCACCAGTAAACACGAGAATAAAGCGATATTCCACCCACTCACCCACACACCCACCCCTACCGGCCCCCAAAAAAATTTAAGTTTGTTTTTAAAAAATATTTTCGACTTCAAAATTTCATTTTTTCACCCCTACCCTCGACCCCGCACCCACCCAACCCGTACTAGCCCCCTCACCCCCCCACCCAAAAAAAAATTAAATTTATTTTTAAAAAATATTTTTAACTTTAAAATTTCAATTTTTCACCCCTACCTTCGACCCCCCCCACCCACGCCCTACCAGCCCCCCCCCCCCCCCCAATTTTTTTTTAATTTTTTTTAAAAAAAATATTTTTAACTTTAAAATTTCAATTTTTCACCCCTACCCTCGACCCCCCCCCCCCCCATACCTGCCCCACCCCCAAAATAAGTTTGTTTTTAAAAAAAAAATATTTTCAATTTCAAAAATTATTTTCTACTCTAGTAAAAATAAAAGAAATTTTTCAAAAACATTTTTCATTCATAAATCAAACACAAAAAATATTTTTCGAAAAATATTTTCTACTCACTAATCAAACATGAGAAAATAAAAATCAAATTGTTTTCCAAGAAAACATTTTCTAGGAAAACATTTTCCATGGAAAACATTTTCCTTCGTACCAAACACACCCTTAATGTATCACTTTTTTTCAACATGATGTATTTAATCAAATCGTTGGAAAACTAGCAGAGTTTGGTGGACAAAAATAGGAAAATAATGAAGAAAACCGTGTATATATTTAATTTTCTCTATTAGACAATGACCTTTTAAATGAACCTAATTTCACGATTTAGGTGGTCCAAAAAACACTTCCAAAGAATAAGTCCATTGTTGTCTCCTTCTTATCCCATCATGTTTGGTATCCGTTTTGGAATTTGATTTATTGGATTCAGCCGAAAATTTCATTCTGAGGAAGTAAACGGCTTTGTATTGAACTCAAGAACTTTGGTCAAGAATAAAAGAGTATTTATCTCTTTATCCCAATTACCTTCCGTATGTTGAGACCTCATTTATTTTCATTAAGATTAAGTTGTTTGATCTGAATGCATATCTGAATATCAAGAAGAAGAAATGTATTTGTTAACCAATTTAATAAAAAAATGATTATGAATATAAAAAAGACAAATACAATTAGTTTTTCCTTGCGAAGTTATGATCATCAGAACCATTTGAATACAATTTCTTGTCTTTTGTAAAAAAAACATTTTAATAAAACAAATTTCTTTTAAATATTCGTACTTGAAATATTAATAATGATTTATATATATATATTTTATTTTTATTTTTATTATTATTATTATTTTTTAAATATTTTATTCTTATGCATAATATATCTTACACTAACGAGCGGAACATCAGAGATGCACAAACCTTGTCAAATGAACGACGACTTTCGATTCTTCACTTCAAGGAGTAGAGTCGCCGCCCAAATCTACCTATATAAAAGAAAAAGAATTGATCACTAGGTCCCGAGCAATTCTATCTTTTTTCCACTATCTAACACTCATGCGTCTCATTTCTCCCACTCTTTTAAATCTTTCAATAAAGCCTTCTTAGTTGTGTTGTCACCTCTTGGCATTTTTTTGTTTACTGACATGCTTTAACTTTAAAAATGCCTAAAAAGGTCAATACCGTAGTCATTATAAAAAGAATATAATAGTATGTATTAAGGTAGGTATATCTAAATTGAGATTCCAAATCAGTAGATATCTATAAACTATAAAGTATGACACAATTCATAGTACTTATTTGGGGACAATTGCTTAAATTTCAAATATTAATATGAAATATAATCTTAACAACTCCTTAAATATATATATCAAGTTGAAGATAAACAATGCAGTTTCAAACTATTCTCATGAAATTAGAAATTTCACTAAAGATAATCAAAATTTAATATATTTACAATCTTAGCTTATGTATTGTATATTTTTTAATTTTTATTTTATCTTAAAAAGAATGTCATTTTTTATACCGTTAAATTTTTATTGAGACGATTTGTTGCCACATAAATATTTATTGTTCATTTTAAATCACAAGATTCAAAAACTTTGTTAGAAAAAATTATGCATGCAGCCAAATACACTACATAAATTTAGATGAAAGAAATATATAAAACATAAAAAATACTCCATATTTTACTTATATATATGGGTGAAATCACCGTTTGAGTGACGAATGTGACTGAATATAATAACTTTAACTTAAATGGAAAATGCATAAGTACCCCTTCAACTATACGCGAAATTCCAGCGACACACCATAACTATACATGAGTTCTATTATCCCTCTGAATTATTTTTAAGTGTAATAAATACACCCTTAACACAACCTAAAACCTATATAGCCACTCACATGATGGGAGGTGTTTTACACTCGCCTCCAAGTCATCATTATGTCAGCGCCATGTCAATAAATGATTAGATCTATACAAAAATATATATAAAATTTCATGTCATTTGATTCCTTCTTCATTATCAACACCCACTCCATAACCACTAAACCCACTTATTTTAACCATTAAAACTCATAGCAATCACCATGAAAATTATAACACACCATCAAATTTATCCCTTCACTACCACCGAATTCTATATCTACTATCAATTTTATTTTTCTTTCAATCCAAATAATCCAAATAAATTTCATAAAACATGGTTCAATATCTCCATTGAAGAAACTAATGAAATTTCGAACTCTAATTTGAGAAGAATTCAAAATTGGGGTCATTTTCTTCTGATTGAATTTGGGTTAAGATAAAGGGTGATTGAAGTGAGAAAGGAAGAGAAAGAGGGAGGGCGTTATTGATGGAGAACTGAAGCGATTAAACATGAACACGTGTTCATATTAATCAAATTTTAATACCTTTTTTCGTATCTTACATGCTTCTAAGAGAGTGAACACATTCTCTGTGCCACCTCTAAGAGAGTGAACACACTCTCAATTAAGGCAGGTATATCTAAATTGAGATTCTAAATCAGTAGATATCTATAAACTATAATAAAGTATGACACAATTCATAGTACTTATTTGGGGACAATTGCTTAAAATTCAAACATTAATATTAAGTATAATCTAACAACTCCTTAATTATATATTTCAAGTTGAAGATAAACAATGCAGTTTCAAACTATTCTCATGATATAGAAATTTCACTAAAGATAATCAAAATTTAATATATTTACAATCTCAGCTTATGTATTGTATTTTTTATTTTATTTATCTAAAAATGTCATTTTTTATAACGTCAAATTTTTATTGAGATGATGTTTTGTTACACAAATATTTATATTTATTTTAAATTACAAGATTCAAAAATTTATTAGAAAAAAATATGCATGCAGCCAAATACGCTACACAAATTTAGATGAAAGAAATATATAAAGCATAAAAAAATATGTTACCTATATACATGAGTGAAATCACCAATTGAGTTAAGAATTTGATCGGAATATAATAACTTTAACTTAAATCTTATACTTAATACTTAAAAATTTATCTACAACAACAATAACATACCCAGTGCAATCCCACTAGGTGGGGTCTAGGGAGGGTAGGGTGTACGCAGACCTTACCACTACCTCATGGAGGTAGAGAGGCTGTTTCCAAGAGACCCTCAGCTCAAGTACATCACAACCAAGTAAAAAGGGGGGGGGGAACAGTGTATAAAACATAACATCCAATAAGAGAGATAACTTAAAAATTTATCTACGGTATGTATAAATCTATCAAAAATTCAATAAGTAAAAATATATTGGTTCTAAAACTAATAAACTAAAAATCATGTGTCCTCCCCAATCTGCATAACGAAGAAAGCATAGGATATCAGAGTTAATTGTTTGCATTTATTTGAGAAAATACATAATTTGTACACTCTAATTGTTAGGAAAAATCATTTACACATTTTAACTATATTAATATATTATGGACTTAGTACTTTATATTCTTGATTGAGGTGAAACTAAAACCACCCGATGAAGTATAATACTAGTTTCATTGAGTAAATTGTAAGGGCAGGCTTGCGTTTATTTTAGTCATTTAGAATAAGAATTACTCCCTCAGTCTATTTTTAGTTGTATGCTACGTTTTTCGAAAGTCAATTTGACTAATTTCAAAGTTAAATTAGATTACATTAATTTGATATTTTAAACTAAAAAATTTGATATTCAAAAACTATACGAAAAGGACTATAAATTGCAATTTTTTTTCATATCAATATGATTAAAAAAAATACATCATAAAATGTTAGACAAAATTCTTATCGTTTGACTCTAAAAAAAGAATCGTAACAACTATAAGTGGACGGAGAAAGTAGTGAATAGAAGTAAAGAACTAAACTCTAAAGTTTAATGAAAATTTGGGATTATAGACCATATCGACAGAGCAGTTTGATATTTTATAGAGTATTTATATAGGTTTATTTTGTAGGAGTCACGTATTTTAGGGTTTGTATTGTTGGAGTTTCTAGTTCCAATATTTCTCTCTTTAGTTTCTTATTTTTGTGAAGAATGAAGCATAGGCGGCTCTTGCATATAAAATTTGAGGCATATGCCTTAGGCCCCGAGGGAGGCCTCAAATTCTTACCAAAAATAATTTTTTTGTTAATATTTTGTATAAAATTATATTATTTTGTTCTCCTTAACTTCAAATAGAATAAATCAATTATTTTCCCTAACACTCATATTATTTATCCGGTTACACTCTCTTTCTTCAAATCTTTGATAAGTTAGAGTAATAGTCTATCAAAAATATGAATCAATAGTCAAAAATTGTTGTACAAAGTAAGTTACATTTTTTTATTTCGTCTTAAATTTTCAAACAATACAAAAAAACATATAAAGTAGGATATACCAAGTTATCAACTTCTTGAATCAAATTCTATGATTTTAACTCTTAATTTTATTTAAAGTTTGTCAACTTATTACTTAGAATTATTATTAGAATTATGTTAATAATTCATATGGTAATCGCCTCAGTAAAAGAGTGTTTTCTAATGTTGAATCGATAAAATCTTACCTAAAACTAATAATTAAAATTTAAAAAAAAAGAAGCTATTTGATGAAATCATCTACAAAGAAATTTTAAGTAAAAATTTACATCTAAAAGTTAGAAAAATAATTTTTAAATAAATACATTTGAAGTTTGTTTAGATTATAAACTTCTAATTGAAATTTTGTTTTAGGCCTCCAATTACGTTGAGTCACCCTAGAATGAAGAACATCATTATTCTTTTAATCATTTATTCAAGTAAGCTTTACCAATTATTTCAATTATTTTTCTTTCATCGTGAGTAGATAAATCCTTTATTGAGGTTGTAAAATTTAATACAGGTATAACGTTCACGAGTTTCGTGTGTTACATAATTTTTGAAAATTAACATGTCTACCCTCAGTTTCTAAGTTGATTTTCCCCTTCATTTTAGTACTGAATTTTGAACTTGTGCTATTAAATTTCAGTGAAGATCGGAATCCTCACCAACCAAAGTTTTAGAAGAGTAGAACCAAAAGCGAATAAAAAAAATCAAAAAATTGAAACTCAAAATCAAATTAATTTGATTTGGTCTGATTTTATAATTTTTTGATATTTATGTCAATCCGTAACAAGTAGGTCAAAGTTATGTACAACTCATTGCGGCAAGAACCTTCAATAATTGGACACGTTTTGGAAGGTACTATATTTAGGTAAAATAGACTTTTGTTATTATAAGGCACGTTTGACGATAGATTAAACAATAATTTTGGAAGAACAATCACAAGTATAGGAAAAACAAAAGAAAAAAGTTAATTTTTGGTTTGACAAGTTCAAAGGGTAGGGACCAATTTGGTAATTATAGTGACCCACACGTTATCAAAATGGACATCAGTTTGTCACTTTCTGGAAAAAAAAGTAAAATTTAATTTCAAAATTAAGACAATGATTTTTTTCATTTAATTTCCTTGTTTGTAAATAAGTTGACTTTTATAGTGAAGCTAAATTTATTTTGTGCGTGTTTAAAATATATACACTTTTGACTTTTTTAAAAAACTGGCTTAAGTCTAGGTGTGTACAAAACCAAATCGAAAACCGAATCAAATCGCAAATCGAGAAAAAAAACCTTATTAGTGGTTGGTTTGACTTGGTTTGGTATTGGAAAAAAAAACCCGACTATATTTGGTTTAGTTTGGTTTTAACTAAAATAAACCAACTCGAAACCAAACCAACCCGACATTATATATATAATTTTAAAATTTTATTTTATACATAAAAATAGTTACTTTGATATAATTTTTAAATATTTCTTATACTTTTTCATAGTTTTTATCTTTTAATATATTATTATTTCAAGTTTGAAACTTAGAATTCTAAATGGTTCAATAAAGATTATAGTCCACAGATGTTGATAATTATAATAAAGCTTAAATCAAAATCAAATTAATACTAATGCAAAAAGAAAATCAACTCAACACTAAAAATGAAAATAATATTGAATATTTGTTCTATGGTTTTACATTGGTTTATTCAAATACATAATCTAATTTTAATTTCCTTTAATATTTAGTCATGTAACTAATACTTATTAAACTAATTTTAGCATGATTTAATACTTTTAATTATGATCATTGTCATTATGACTTGTTAATTTGCAATATTTGTTTTACTCGATTTCATTATTTTTATTTTTGTTGTTGGATATTTTAGTTTCATTACTCATATAATATTGTGTTATTTTCTTGAGAAACACCTTAGATAGTTGTATTTTGGTAGGACTAAAGAAATATTTGAAGTACAAGTAAATTATATGTTTGTATGAATACTTTACCGGAAAAACCTGAAAATCCGAAAAAATTGAAAAAATCCGAAGTTGAAAAACCCGAGTTTTATTGGTTTGGTTTGGTTTATAGATTTAAAAATCTGACACAAATGGTTTGGTTTGATATTTGAAAAACCCGAACCAATCCGGCCATCTACACCCCTAGGCCTAACAAGGTATAAATCAGTAATTAATTTTCAAAATATCCAAATCATGTTGAAGACCTAATTTTATTTATGAAGATAGTAATTGTATTGGCTTGTACATATAGTGATTATATTATTTAAAAAACCTATTATTTTATCAGTATAAATATCTAATAATTTTGATCAATAATTAAATATAGAAAAAGAATTATCTATTATTTTGTCTTCATAAATCTGATTTCAAATTTATTTATTGCTTATTAACTATTGAGTTGCATCCTTAAAATGCAAGTACTTCTATGTTTTATATATATATTTACGAAAAAATCTTTTTGGCCAGAATGATAAATTAACATATTTCACACTATGTTATTTATCTTTTTGAATATTTTTTATCTTTTTAACTTTAATACCTTTTAATTAAAAAATGGGAAAAAGATCAGTATATTTTAAAATAAATAGGATATTATAGACATTTTAAATTTCTGCCAAATTCTAGCCAAATTTTCTAGTCATTTAGCATTACCCTATATTTATTACTTTCTCTTTCATATTAATTGAACTTTTGAGATATTTTTTTTATAGTTTAAAATAAGTAAATTATTTAATGTTTAAATTAATGTTTGGATCTTTTTTTCATTTTTGCTAGGTGATAAGCTTAACAAAGTTAATTGTTCATATTTATAATTTTACTTTGAACTGTTTAACAATAACTAAAAGGGTAAAAGTGAAAAATAATGTTCAATTCATGTCTTAATTTTTTTTACTTAATATGCATGCATTGCCACACAAATTTAGGAAGTATATTTTTTTCCTTATTAGTTTTTAATAAAAAGCTTTTTGGACACTAAACATAATTATTCAACATTTGTACTATTTTTTCCGTTTACTTTTATTTATTCATTATATTAAAAAAATTAATTTTTATTTTTAATATTAGTTACTCATTTTAAATTATTAAATTCATTAAAAATAATACACTAATTAATACAAGTATCATTATAACATTTATATTTATTTATTATTTTTAAAATGTGCGGTATAAAATTTATTTCAGACAAGTAAAAGTAAACCAAACGAGTAGTAATAGAACACAAGATGTACGCGATGTTAGTCTAGTAGGTTCAAAATTATCTAGAACATTATCTTTACCTAACGGAATAATAATAATAATAATATAAAATAAGTGAAAAAGAGAAAGTAGTCCACAATTTCTCTTGTTCTCACATTGTCATACGAAAAAAAGACAAATTTTTGTCTAGCTTTTTTTCAAGTATATTACCTTTTTTGTTTTGATTTTCTCAATTGAAAAAAAACATATATACCTATGTTTATCTTTCTTGAAATTCGAGAAATATAACAAAATAATTATTCTTGTAAACACTTGTCCAGTGTTTTTTGCTGTTAATTTTTTTGTTTAGTTTTACAGATGGGTAATTGTTTAGGTTCATCAGCTAGAGTTGATGCCAGTCTCAGCTCTCACAATATTTCTGGTACTTTCCCTTTTTGTTCTTTTTTTGTTCTTGCTTTGTTATTTTTTGTTTTCAAGAACTTGATAAACTACGTTTTTGGGTATGAATAAAATTAAATATCATTTTTTTTTGGGTGGGGGTGGGGAGGTTGGAGATTAGAGGTGAAACCACTCAAGATTGAAAGTTTAGATGGTTAACTAACTGAGCTACTAAGATTTCTTGAAATGGGTGTGATTTTTTTTGGCCCTACATATAAGAACTTATTTTTTTTGAGTTTTATTTTATTTAGTTGGATGATGATATGAAATGAGCTTAAATGAAGAACTGGGGATTCATATATCCGAGCCCGACTTTTTTGGGATTGTTGTTGTTGTTTGTGATAATCTTGAATGGTTTGTTATTAGAAGTGGGGATTCATATATCCGAGCCAGACTTTTTTTGGGATTGTTGTTGTTGTTGTTGTTGTTGTTTGTGATAATCTTGAATGGTTTGTTATTAGAAGTGGAGATTCATATATATCCGACCCCCTGACTTGTTTGGGACTGTTGTTGATGTTGTTATCGTTTTTGATAATCTTGAATGGTTTGTTATTAGAAGTAGAGATTCATATATCCGACCTTGACTTGTTTGGGACTGTTGTTGATGTTATTGTTTTTGATAATCTTGAATGGTTTCTAATTAGAAGTAGAGATTCATATATCCGACCCTGACTTGTTTGAAACTGTTATTGCGGTTGTTGATGTTGTTATTGTTTTTGATAATCTTGAATGGTTTCTAATTAGAAGTAGAGACTCATATATCCGACCCTGACTTGTTTGGGACTGTTATTGCTGTCGTTGTTGTTTGTGACAATCTTGAATGGTTTCCAATTAGAAGTGGAGAGTCATATATCTGACCCTGACTTGTTTTGGATGATTTTTGATGTTGTTGTTGGCTGTGATAAATCTTGAGTTGTTTCTAATTCGTTTATTAAGAGCAGCAACAACTATCATAATCCCTCAGTCTTTCAAAAAAAAAAAGAGCTTGAAGTTATTCATTACTTATTTAATTACAACTCTTTATCATGATCTTGGTTTAATCCGTGAGAACTCAATGTTTTGGTGTATAAAGCACAAATCTTTAACTTAATTGGTTTGAGAAGATGATTAAGAGCTGTTTGGATTGGTTTAAAAGGTGGTTAAACGTACTTTTAAGTCATTTTTAGCTTTTGAGAGTGTTCGGTAAAGTTAACAATAACTTAAAATAAGTTAAAAACCAAAAGTAGAGTCTCCTTACTTTTTATTTTTTGACTTAAAAGTCATTTAAGTTTGACTTTTATTTTTTTTGACTTAAAAGCTACTCCCTCCGTTTCTTTTTATATGTCATCTTTTTAGATTTCACTTGCATTAAGAAACTAAGTAAGTGTACAATTCTATCCTTATTTAATGATTTTTTGAAGTTAACTTTTCAATAAATGATAAATAAATCCTTCTTTTATTTTAATTTGTTTGTTGAGATTTCTTTTTCAAAATCAGATTTTATAGAAAAGCAATGGTGAGAGTAATTAATCAATGTATGAATTGATTACAATGAACATTAATTGCGTGTTAGTTTTCTTCGGTTGGTTAAATATCTATTTTCAAGACTAATTAACTATCAAGGCTATAATAGGAAAAATATTGTAATTTATGCATTGATTTTATGAAATGATAAGTTTTATGGTCCAACTATTTATAGTAAGGATGATATATAAAAAGAAACGGAGGGAGTTCTTTTTTCAGCCAATCCAAACGGGCTCTAAGTATGGGATGCCCGTTGCTTCTTATTGTTCGTTGTGAATATTTGTTTGAATTTGATATATTACCATTGTTTATGTTCAGAGGAGACCGAGGCATCTTGTTAGATATTTTGAGTTTTTTCACTCTGTTTGTTTGGGGACTCGTAGATGACTGACTTGTTTGTTAAATGATTGCTTAAAGACTGGGCAGCAAGCCTTAAAGCGATGGTTCGGCTAAACCCAATAGCTTTAGCTCAAACCCTGTATTTGTATTATATAATTCATTCAATATGTATAGATAATCTATTCAAAGTCCAGTAAGCAAAAAAGGACTAATTGTGGTTCAAAATCCATAAACTAAAAATCTTGGCTCCACCTCCGCATGTACCACCATAAAATTTGAGAGGAAGTTGAGATTGATAAATGACATGTTGAACTGAATTTTTAGAATAAGCTTATAGAATTGACTGAATTTGCAAGGAGATTGATGGCTATTGTCAAAGACGAAAGCTCATAGGAAAGCGAAAATATACATTTGTTGGTTAAGCTGATCAATGCCAATTAAAAACCCTTAACTTGGAGCTAATGCTTCATATTTTTCTCTCATATTGAATGAATCATTTGACTAGCATTTTGTACGTGTTACATGCATTCAATCATAGTATCTCAGTTGATGAATGCATAACCGTGGACAAGCAAATTGTTTTCTCAATCTGTTAGTTATATGAATATCACTTATTAATAAACAGTTATATGGAATCTTTCTTCTGGTTGCCAATTTTCGTTGCGCATATGGACATCCTACTACTATATAAATGTGATGTTTGTTGGTAAATCAAATATACTAACTTTAGTTGATTAGTGCATGACTACTGGCTATTGTGGGTATGATAAGAAGTAGAGGTAGAGGTAGGCCGAAGAAGTATTGGGGAGAGGTGATTAGACAGGATATGACATACCTGCAGCTTAACGAGAGGACATGACTTTAGATAGAATGGTATGAAGGGCAAGAATTAAGGTAGCAGGTTAGTAGGTATTTGAGTGTTGTCTAGTTTTCTGTACTACTATCTTATTCTTCGATTTTATTACCCATTTGTTTCCTTTGCTTCAGTTATGTCTTGTTTGTTGCTTTGCTACTGTTCTTCTCCTTTATCTTTAGCATGATTCCTTCATTACTTTATTTTGTTTCCATACTTGAGTTTGATATCTTTTACTTGAGCCTAGGGTCTATCGAGAACAACCTCTCTACCTTCACAAGGTAGGGGTAAGTTTGCATTCACACCACCCTTCCCAGACCCAACCTATTTGTGGGATTACATTGGGTTTGTTGTTGAAGAGCATAACTTCTGTCTAGCACATTTTTTGTCCAAACTAAATAGTTATTTGAGTATACTTTCTTCGGGTTACGAATTTGAGGCTTTTTTGGGTTAAGTTATGATTAGATTGTTACCAAATGTGACTCACCAATGCCATTTTCTACTATTCTGTCTTGCAGCTTCTGGAGCCTCTAGGATTCCCAGCAGGACCAGTCATTCTTCTGTTCTATCAAGTCTAAGTATTCCGTCTTATAGTCGGAAAACCAGTGTTGATACCCTTTCTACTCCAAGATCTGAAGGCGAGATTTTGTTTTCTCCCAATGTTAAGTCCTTCTCATTTAATGAATTGAAAAGTGCAACAAGGAACTTTAGACCTGACAGTCTTCTTGGCGAAGGAGGATTTGGTTATGTTTTCAAAGGATGGATTGATGAACATACTCTTACTGCTGCAAAGCCTGGTTCTGGAATGGTCATTGCGGTCAAGAAATTGAAGCCAGAGGGTTTTCAGGGTCACAAGGAGTGGGTGGTATGTTCTGTATGCAGATTTACAACTTATTTAACTTATTGATTTTGTTGGCCTTGTAATTGATGACAAATGCTTTGCAGACTGAAGTTAATTACCTTGGCCAACTTCGTCATCCAAACCTGGTTAAACTCATTGGGTATTGTATAGAGGGAGATGACCGATTATTGGTGTATGAGTTCATGCCTAAAGGAAGCTTGGAGAATCATTTATTTCGGAGTACGTCAGCCCACTACCTTAGCTTTCAAATCTATTTACATCTCTTTACTACCGTATTGCTGCATGTCCCTATTCACCAAATCGATTCTTTGCTACCGGCGTTCTTGTTTTTTTCTTCGAAAGCTCAGGATTGTATCATATGTCATAACTCATAAATTCATTATATGAAGTTCTTGAATTAGTATAGGTAGAGATGTATCTTTTTACTCACAAGATTAAGTTTTGGTCTTTCTAGAAAGCTGAGATTTTCTACTGCATCATGTTTTAGGGTCTTAGAAGCTAATTGCTAGTAATCACATGAAAGGAAAAAGTTAGAGACCAAAAAACTAAAAGGAATCTGAAAAAATGTACGTAGGATTTATGAGCCATTCTGTGGTTTAAATGCCAAATATCTGATTTGATATTCCGAGACTTTAAAGTTGTGACATTACAGGGCACTTGCCTAAATTCTTACTTTGATTATGTTGAACTGGCTTCATTATTATTCCTGTAACAACAACAACAACATACCCAGTAAATCCCACTAGGTGGGGTCTAGGGAGGGTATAATGTACGCAGACCTTACCACTACCTTGTGGTGTGAATCTATTTATTGGCCTTCTCTGCGATATAAGTAGTCAAACAGTGTTGATGGAAGTTTGTTAACTCTGCGATATAACTCTGTGATGATTGTTGGAGAATCATTTATTTCGAAGTACGTCATCCCACTACCTACGGCTTTCAAATCTATTTACTTCTCTTTACTACCTTATTGCTGCATGTTCCTATTCACCAAATCGATTCTTTGCTACCGTCTTTCTTGTTTTTTTCTTCGAAAGCTCAGGATTGTTTCATATGTCATAATTCATAAATTCGTCAGTGTTTACACAATATTTGATTATGACTGTTATAGACGGATAATTTTACAAAGAATGTACTGCTATAATGAATATCACTGTTGTTATAGGTAGAATATTGTTATAGAAAAGTAAAATATAATATGAAGTAAACCACAATATGAAAAATCAATTCTGGAGAGAATCAGTCTTTATAGTGAAATGTTGTTATAATGAGGTTTAACTGTATATGTGGATTTATAAATTGGTGGTAATTCTTGGAATCTTGTTTAACAGGAGGGCCTCAACCTCTTACTTGGTTGACAAGAATTAAGGTGGCTATTGGTGCTGCTAGAGGTCTTGCTTTCCTACATGATGCTAAAGAACAAGTTATATATCGGGATTTTAAGGCTTCTAATATTCTCTTAGACGGGGTAGGTATTAAGCTTTGACGTGCTCACAAATTCAGTTGCCTTTTCTTTAAAATATAATTGTGTCATGTTCTTTTAAAACTAGTGAAAGCTTAATATCTTTTCCTGGTCTGTGACTGCAGGAATTTAATGCAAAGTTGTCTGATTTTGGTTTAGCCAAGGCCGGCCCAACTGGTGATCGCACTCATGTGTCCACTCAAGTCATCGGTACTCAGGGCTATGCCGCTCCAGAATATGTTGCTACAGGTTAATATTTTGCTTTTTTGGCATAGAAAATCTTGCTACAGGGACAGTTGTGTCTCGGGTGTCTCATGAATTACCGGAAATATTTTATCCTAACTTTGTTATGCCGTTTTCAACTTGAACATCCAGAAAATTTTGATCTTCTTGGACATATTTTCGTGTGGAAGTACTAAGAATGTCAGTACCCAATTTTACTAGTCTCTAACCTTGTTATAGAAACTACTCGATTTTCACGGAGGAGAAAAAGATTGATTTCTTCTCACAAGAGAGGGCATAACTTTTCATAGTCGATTTGCAAGATTAAGTCGGATGATTATGTTCTTTAAGAAGTCTGATAAATTATTGGTTGCTATTTTGTACTTGCTGTCCACCAGGTCGATTGACATCAAAAAGTGACGTATACAGCTTCGGGGTTGTATTGCTTGAACTTTTATCAGGGCGTCGTGCTCTCGATAAAATGAAGGTTGGCGTAGAGCAGAATCTTGTGGATTGGGCAAAGCCATATCTAGGGGACAAGAGGAGGTTGTTCCGAATCATGGATACTAAACTAGAGGGACAGTATCCTCAGAAAGGAGCATATACCGCTGCTAACCTTGCTTGGCAGTGTCTAAGCAACGAGCCTAAGCTAAGGCCACGGATGTCTGAAGTTTTGGCTGCTCTTGAACAGCTTCAAGCACCGAAAGGCGTTAACAAAGTATCTCGGATTGAGCATCGAGCCACTTCTAGCTCAGTTCCAGCTTCTCCATTTAAACATCGTTCATCACTCAGTGTGACACCCTCTGCCTCTCCATTACAGGCCTATCATAAGTCGCCACGCGGAAGGTGACTCTAAGAAAATAAACTTATATTTGGTTGTCATTGTAAAGTTATCCTATTTGTAATCAATTTTGTTGTCTAGATTGCATTGACATGTAGAATCAACAGATTGTTTTCATGTAAAATGTGGGGATCATCACTCTGTAACCTACTGATTGATAGAGTTAGCTCTTCTGCTCTTTGGCGACAATTAGTCCTGTTTTATCACATAATGGGGTTTTTTTTTTTCTTGATTTATTGTGTCCATCACCCAAATCATACCTTCATCAAAGCAAGACAAGGCAGGGTGGATTCAAGATTTGAACTTTATTAGTTTGAGTTAGAGATTCTACAACAACTTATTTAATTTACTAGTTTCAAAGCCAATTATTTATATTTATTTAATTAGTGAAGTCTTTCATGCCTAAAAAAAATTGAAGTCTATTTTGGAGCTTATTGGTATTGCTCTTCTATTATTCCAACATGGTATTATTTCTTAACTTAAAATCTATTTTGGTTCTTTCCCTAGTATCTGTAAGGGGCGGCGGGGATTGATCACACAACCTTAAAAAACTTTTGAAACCTTTTAACCACTAGACTAAACATTTCACTTGCTTCAAGAAATATTAATACTTATATATATATATATATATATATATATACTATTTTAAATCAAAATTTGACCTCTATATACAATATAATTTTCCGGCAAGCGGTGTCGCTTGACACCCCTCAGCCAAGGGTGAGTCCGCTCCTGTGACTGTACGGTGTACTGGTAATTCAGGTAACATGGAAGGACTACTTTTTTAAATTCTCGGCTAACATGAAGACTTAAATAAAAAAGGGATAAATTATAGGGAGAACGGCTTGATATACCCCTTAATTTTGTCATTTAGGGTTAATATTGATATAGCCATTTAGGGTTGATATTGATATATTTCTCGTTATGAAAGTGATTGATATATTAATACCCTTATTGTTACACAAATAACTCACATATAGCCTTTTCCTCTAATGAGTTTTAATTTTTTTTTTCTCTTTTTTCATTCACACTTCTTTCTTTTTATTTCTCTTTATTTTTATCCTAAAGAATGAAAGAAAAATGAAATAAGAATAAAACTCAAATAATAATAATCAAAGAAGTCAAAAAATAATTTGGGTGAAAAAAGATCAAATACATGATTTTTTAAAGAAATAATTTAAAATTTTATTTTATCACTTTTATAATGGTAAGGATATATGTGGAGTCCGGAGCCAAAATGACAGTTTTTTTCTTTCAAAAAACTAAAACGGCACATCAAAAAAAAATTAACCAAAAGGGAAAAATCGCTCCGTCAGGAGCGATTTTCTTCTGACAAAAGTTGTCGTACGTTAAAAAAAATAAAATCGTTGCCTTAGCAGCGATTTTCTCAAAAAAAAATAATCTTTTTTTATAGCAGCGATTTTGGTTAAGAATTAAAAAAAAGTTTTTCTTTAATTTAATATTCTTTTATTATTATTTATGATATATAATTCAATTTTCCTCATGCTTCAACAATTTTATTGAGTATACTGTCCGTCTTGTTTATCATTTTTATATTATTAATAATTAACACTAGGCATGAAAAACGCTGCCCCTGAAGCGATGTGTAAGGAAAAAAAAATTCTGACTTAAAATCGCTGCTGTGGCAACGATTTTTAATTTAATTTTTTTTTTACAAAATCACTGCTCTGGCAGCGATTTTTAATAAAAAAAAAAAGAAAAAAGTTTTTAGACAAAATCGCTGCTAGGCAACGATTTTTCGTCATTGTGTCAAGGAAATCGCTTCGTCAGGAGCGATTTTGCCCTTTTGGTTTTAAAAAAATTTGATGTGCCCTTTTGAAATTTTTGATAATTTTTTTGTCCTTTTGGCTCCGGACTCACATGAGCCATTTTTATAATCGTAAGGGATATATGTGAGGTATTTTTATAATGAAAGGTATATCAAACATTTTTCCCTACCATATATAAAAGTTGATATACACATATATAACTAACTTTTATAAAATATGATATTTTTGTAATCTTAAAAATAAAATAGGTTATTTACAAGGTTAAAGTGACATGATAAGAGTAAAAATCTTGACTATTTTTTAATATTAGTTAATAGATAATACACCTATTACATTTGTAAATCTTTAGTTTTCTATTATATTGAAATTTGTATTTAGCAAGAATGTCATTCAATGAGAGTGCTTAGATTAGAAGATAAACTTGACATCGAGTGAAATATAACACCTTATTAAACAATTTATTCAAATAGGTTATAAGGTTAAAGTGACATGATAAAGTAAATATCTTGACTATTTTTGAATATTAGTTAATAGATAATACACCTATTACATTTGTAAATCTTTAGTTTTCTATTATATTGGAATTTGTATTTAGCAAGAATGTCATCCGATGAGAGTCCTTAGATTAGAAGATAAACTTGACATCGAGTGAAATATAACATCTTATTCAATAATTTATTCAAATTACTTAAAGATCGTTTCATGGCCCATTAGAATTTGTTTTCGTAATCTCATATTTTGTTTTTGCTAATCCCAAGTCTTGAAAGCGCAAAAATACACTTTTTTGCAAATTGGGTGAATTGAGGTGGTAAAAGACTAAATACCATAATGATATGATAGTAAATCTTTCCTTTTTAATATGATTCGAAATTCTAAAAAAAATAAGGTAAAAATAAAAGATGAGGTTTATTTTTATTTTTATTTTCCACTTTAAAAAAATTCAAAATTAATATGAGAGAAAAAATTGAAACCATGTTAGATTCCACCTTGGACATTTACAATAACTAGTTAACTAAACCGCGCTTCGCGCGGTCATATTTTTCTATATTAATTGATATAAAAAAAATGAAGAAATTGCAATACTAAAATATATATATGAAAAAAACAAACAGAAAATAACAATAAAAGAAAAAAATAATAGAATTAAATTAGTTTCAAGAAACATAAGAAGAGAGTTATATTTTTTCCTTGGAACAATACAAAGACATATTTCTTTATGAGCCAATTTTATGTCGCTATTTCATTTTTGGGTATTTTAAATTATTTATGTTATTTCACTAATAATTTCCTTTATATAATACTATTTAAGTTTATATATTTATTTAACTATATAAATTTAGAGTTCATGTAATTTTTCTTACTTATAATTTAAAATTTTCATAATTATTACTTTAAAATATATATGAGCATATCAATTTGTTTAATTGATAAAATTAATAGCTTAAACTTTTTGTTATATATCTACACAAAACTTTCATATGAAAGACATAAAAATTAATATTTTGTAAAAAATTTACATTAAAAATTAGAAATAATAAATACACAAGAGAGCTCAAATATCAATTTTGTATAGAAATTGAATAAACTATGTAAGCCAAACACTACATAAAGATGAAGAAGTAAAAAACGAATATCAATGATCACATATATCATTATGTGGATGAGTTTTGATTTTCAATAAAGAATATGAAAAATTTGGACAATAAATGATAATAATTAAACTAATAAAATAAGTAAGAAAATAGAGAAAAAATATTTTTTTTGGCTGGTGCAATATTTTTTTAGTGTCAGCTTTAATCATGGGTTTATCATGAAACGTTATAAATATAAATGGATGTTAGAATATATTTTTTTGGAGAGTTACACCTTTCCATTTTTAAAATTTATTTATCAAGCAATTATCTTATTCTTTAATTGCCTAATTATGTAAATATTTTTTAGATTATTGAGAATTAGATAAAAAGAGAAATCTCATAATTAGAAAAGTTAAAGGGATGGTTTAACTTTTTTTCAAGCTATTTGAAATGATATTTCATTAGACTACTCTATTTTAATAATTTTTTATTCGTTAAGGAGAAAATAAAAGATTTGAGTGATAAATATTTTTGCCTTTATATTTACAATAAATAATAGGAATAAGTGGAGTAGTAAAATTTCAGGTATTTAAATTCTTATAATAAATAATAGAAATTAATGAAGAGAATAGTTATTGACACATTTTTTAATAGTAATTATTAATAGAAATATAGTGAAAATTACAACAATAAAAAAATAAAAAAATAAATAAGAATCATTGGCCAAAGAGAGGTGTCAAATCATTTTTTTAATATTTTAGCTTTATATATATATATATATATATATATATATATATATATATATATATATATATATATGTATGTATGTATATATAGATTTTTCATTTTGCTTGGAGAATGAAAGGTTGGAGTTAAATATTTAGGCCTTTAAATTTACAATAAAGAATAGGAATAAGTAGAATAATAAATTTTGAGACATTTAAGTTTTTACAATAAATAAAAGAAATAAATGGAGAGAGTAATAATTGACACATTTTTTAATAATAATAATAAATTAAAATATAGTGAAATTTATCCAAAAAAAAAAAAGTTAAAAAATAAATAGAATATTTGTCTTTTTTTTTTTTTGAAAACGAAAGTATTGCATATAATGCTTATAGTTTCTTTAGTTTTTCATTAGAATTATACAAATACTCAAGTTTGTTGTCAATTTTTTTAATTCATTTCTTGGATAACATTTTTTTTTTCTTTTTGTAAGTTATCCAATTTCCGCTCTTTAAAATGCTTCTAATCTTATAGTCGTATTTAGGAATGCACTTCGGCATACAAATAAACAGTAACATAGAGTACATAATATTCGTTATAGAATGTTAAAAAATTATCATAATAAAATTTAGAAGAACTAACCATAATTTAACCTAATGAATTATGTATGTACAACTATAGTCATATAAAAGAAAAAGAAAAACAAATCTTTATATTTTAAGTTCTTCAATTAAGTACATAAATGAAATATAGAGAATAGGAAAGAAAAACGAAAAAGATCAAATTGCTATAATAATAATTTTATTGTAAGACTCTACATTATCTTCTTCCAAAATTCACAATTTTCTCTTCTTTTGTATCTTCCTCAACTTTCTTCTTCACCCTACAAGCACAAATAGTATATTATGAAATTGTTAGTTACTCCATGATTTTAT
Source organism: Solanum commersonii (assembly GCA_029007595.1). NCBI lineage: Eukaryota > Viridiplantae > Streptophyta > Magnoliopsida > Solanales > Solanaceae > Solanum > Solanum commersonii. The sequence continues at coordinate 284,112 of JAJTWQ010000099.1, read as the reverse complement.
TTGGATTGAGTTTATTCAATTTGGTTTCAAAGATTAGTTAAATTGACTAAACAAAATAAATAACATCACATAAATTATTAAAGTAAAAAATATAATTTAAAAAATTAAAAGAAGTATTTCTACCCATAGATTCTTTACGACTTTGTTGAAAGCAACCATATGATGTGATGATTAGCATTTCTTCCTCACCCTCCCTAATGTATGATATGGTGATGGAGGAGTGAAAGAATAACTTTGAATGAAATTTTTCTTGCTACAAAATATGAATTTATATAGAAAAAGAGGAGGAATACCATAAGGTGTCATAAAGTAATAAATTTAATTTTGGGGGTTATGAGGATTAAAAAAAAAAGGAGTTATGAATATTATTAAGATTATAAGTTGAAGAGGTGTGAGTTATTGGTAGTTATTTTTTATTTTATTAAAGATATTAAATAAATATTATAGTGGTAGATGAAAAGTTGAGTAATTGAATGTGAAGATTTTTTGAGATATTAAAAATAAAATACTTAAATAATGAAGAAAAAATGGTAAAAAGAAAGTGAAAAATACAAAAATGAATGGAGGCCATAGAGAGGTGCCACATCACCTTCTCTATGTTTCTCCTTTATATATATATATAGATATGTAAAACTTTAGTATAAAATAAGCGTGCATAAATTCAAGAGGTGTAACATGTGTGTATTTGGCCAGTGTTGGATTGTTGGGCATTCATTTATGGAAAAATAAAGAGAAGTTTTAATATATATTAATGTTAAAGATAGTCGACGGAATGAGGAAGACAATTTTTTCAAGTATACTTGTAACTTTTTGAATGTATGATATACTTTGTTATGTCATCATTTGATACATTATTTAAAATATTTTTTTTCTATTATCTTATTATCTAGATTGATTAGGTAGAAATAAATTATGTTAGATAAATAACACTAGCTAGATATGTTATGTTGAAAAGGGGCAACCTCAAAAACAAAAAGAAGAAAGATCGCGTCAAATTTTAACATAAGAAATTCTAATAATCGAAGAAAAAAAGCACAGGATCATAGAGATCCAAGAACCTTCACTATATCAATAAGAGAAATAGAAAGGATGGTGTACATTCAAAGAATTAAATGCAAAGAGATGTTTGTTACTTTACATGTGCCAGAATTCAATAACTCTTCTATTTTCCGAATATATTTCATTAGATACCCAAAAATCGAAAAAAAAAAAGAGCACAGGTTCATATTCTTACACTTATTTCTTATTCTTGTGTAGTTCATATAAACAAAAAAAAATTTGATCTAGAGATCCAAGAAGCTTCACTATATCAATAAGAGAAATAGAAAGGATGGTGTACATTCAAAGTATTAAATGCAAAGAGATGTTTGTTACTTTACATGTGCCAGAATTCAATAACTCTTTTATTTTTCGAATATATTTTATTAGATACCCAAAAATCGAAGAAAAAAAGCACAGGTTCATATTCTTACACTTATTTCTTATTCTTGTGTAGTTCACATAAAAAAAAAAATTGATCGATCATAATTCACCTGCGTTTAACTTTATTTTTACAAATTTAATTGTTATTGCCAAATAACGATTTTTTGGATAAACGCAAACAAGTCCATTCAGGTTTCTTACCACTATCAAATCAAAATTCTATCTCAAATATCTAAATATCCATGACATCCCAATGTTCCTTTTCAAGATTAGAAAGAAATCTACTATAGTGTCACATTATTTTGTCTAATGAATATATATATATATATATATTAACACGCTGATGTGGCATGCCTCATTGGCCTTTATTACTATTTATCTTTTTTCTCATGATTTTGAGATTTTTTCTTATTTTTTTTCTTCAAACCTTAAAAAAAAATGTGATTATTTCTTTCATTATTATTTGTGTTTATTACATTATATAATGGGTCATTAAAGTGACCAGAATTGAATTATTGCATTTTTTGGTTCATTTCAGCTAACTGCTTAAAGGATAATTAAAGATCTCATAAAGCTCAATTAAACATGGCAAACAAATGCACTAACAACCCAATTACAACTTGCAGCCCACGTTGCAGTCCCTTCATTTCTGATTTAAGTCTATTTACAGTAATAATCCAATTAGACATAATTATGCACTTAATGCTCATTTATTTGAAACTAGTGTAGTTATAAATACATTACAATAAAATTACATAATACCATTGGTTACTTAAATAAAAGGAAACTATATTTTATCAATCACACAATTTCATAAATGAGAAGCTATGAAAAATATTTTGGTTAAATATGAAATCAATATATGTGAACTTGCAAAAGTTAAATATTAAAAATAAATTTAGTGGAAAAAAAGAGATGGTAATGTTAAGATTATTGAAATATAAACTCGAGATGTGATTGTTTTTTCCTTTTTTTTTTATAAGATCCTTTATCTTAATTATATTTAAAAAAAAATATAATTTCTCTATATTTATGTAAACTTGAAATGTGATCCTTTTTTTTGGCTTCTTTGTAACCTTTTTTTCTTAATTAGATTTTTAGTATGATTTTTCAACAGTGTAAACTTGAGATATAATCGCTATTTTCTTTTTCTTCTTGAAGTCCTTTATTAATCATATTTTTTTTTTGTATAATTTCTCAATAGTTATACTTCATAAAATTTATATTTTTTCTTCTTTCTAAATAAAATAAAATTTGAAAGAGGGTTATATGAATGCGAGAAAAGATCAATTAAATATGTTTATATTTTGTGACAACTGTTATTCCAAGTCATCTATAAGGTGCATACTCTCTAATTTCAGTTACTTAATTTTTTTATATAGATAGTTTTTTAATTCCGGCTTCTTCCTCCTCTTTGTTAACTTCATCACTATTTATTTTCGAATTTTTATTTGTTGATCAACCTAAGGAATTGTCATATCAAGATCTCTGAGAAATAAATAAATAAAAATATTATTATTGGAAAACAAAAGAAGGTAAGAAAGAAAATAAATTTAAAAATAAACATAAAAAAGAACAAAAGAGAGAATTAGCTACGAAGAAAAAGTTTTTTTTTTAAATGGCGCGTAGAGATTCCTATGTCTTCTAATTTTGCTTAGCTTATACACAAAAACATTAAAGAGTATCTTTTACATTTCAAATAAATACTACATTCAATATACAATAAATTCCTAAGAATAAAGAGTCATAGTAATTAAGAGGATTAAAAATATGACTTTGGATTTGTTTGTAGCATAATAGGAGTAATATTTATACATTAATACACAAATAATGAACATTAATCATAAAAAATGAAAAGACAATTAGGATCAGAGTGATTGATACAATTATTTTTATAAAATAAGTTAAATTGAAAGAAAAAAAAAAGAAGTAGCCAAATTGAGGAGTGACACTTCACTTTGTAATGCCAAAAAATATTATATAGATAAATATTAACTTTTAAAGATCACCTTTTTTTTCCTAGAAAAACCAACAAACTGCTTACTCATTTTTATTTCTCAAAACTAATAAGCCTATAATTATAAAGAATAATTTAAATCGAAAAGTAATTTAAAGAGATAATATTTTTAGATGCCTTTCCATTTAAATTGAGCAATGAATGTAGAGAGTTATAAAATTATTGTCGGAGCGATTTTAATTTTCATTAAATATTTCAAGGGGTGTATAAAAAAGTTAATTTTTTTTTGATAAAAACATAGATACCAATGATGATAGTTTTAACAAATAATATTTTAAAAACTTAACATATGCATATTATAATATTTAAAAAGTGTGTAAAATTTTGGAAAAGCTAAAAAAAATGTTGTACTTTAATAGATATAAATTGGGATCGTTTGGTTGGAAACAAATTATCCCAGGATAAGTTATCTTGAGGTTAGCTATCCTGGGATAACTTATCCCACCATGTATGGGATAACTTATCCCATCACTATGATATAAATGGTGGGATAAGTTATCCCAAACATGGCAACCAAACAACATAAATATTTTTTATCCCATCACTATTATTTCTAATCCCTCACACCAAACGAGCCCAAAGTATACAAGTTTCATTACTTCAATCTTAAAGCATTTCGCTTGCAAAAATCTTATTATTTATAAACGAAGCAAAAATCATTGAATAATTAAATCAATTCTACTTCACTTTTTACTAATCATATTTTTATATTTTTTGAAATAATCATGAAATCAATTGTATTTTAAAATTATAAATTAATTAACTTTACATTTTCATATTCTATCATTGTAGTTATTAAAAGTTGTTCCATAAGACTAAAGAAGTATATGTACATACTTTCTGAAGTAGCATGTTCGTATCCATTGACTCCTTTCTTGCGTCTATTTTTAAAGATATTCTAACCTACAAACAAAATAAATTAACTTTACCAACAAAAAAAGAGAGAGATAAATTTACCTAAATAAGTAAAAACTTTGAAGAGTGTTATCATTTATCAATATGACATAATCAAATTCTTCAAGAATTACAAAGAGGAGCAAAGAGAAAAATGAAATAATTTTTTATAAAAGAATTCATGATTGATATCTTCATGAACACAAACAAATAATATTAAATGTATGATTTCAACAAAAAAAAAGAATTGTAATTCTATTAAAACACATGACATTATTTTACCTTGTAAAATTGAATAATACAAGGATATCTAACAATTTTGATTATAAATATTCCTCCTATAATCTGCAAAATATGATCAAATAAGTTAAAAAATTATTCATCAAAAGAAACAAAAGATAAAGAATAAGGAGAAAAATGCATTTAATCATAAGTCCTCCTGCATATATGGTCATTTTTGACAAAACATAAAACTTTACTTCTTAATCACCAAAAAAATAATTAGAGAATAACAAATCCATTAATTTTCATTTGACTAATTTTACTTCTATAGAAAAATCAAGGCAAATAATAGACAAATATTAATCCTAAAATGAATCTCCATTTTTGTGGTTACAGTAAAGAGAATCATAAGGATGATAAACCAAATAATTTATCAAAAAAAAAAAAGAAGCAATAATACACTTTGACAAATTAGGCTTGCTAATTAAAAATAATATATGAAATTATAATTGCAAAGGATGATGTACCTTAAAGCAAAAAAATATTCTAACATATCTCTCACTAATTCTTCAACTGATGCAATGACACCAAAATGAAATAAATTTTTACTGTGATCTTATAGTGTTATAAAATTGTATATTAACTAATTGGAGGTTATGAATATGAAAGAGTTGAGAGTTATGGATATTATTAATGCTAATTAAGAATTAATTTATGCAATTGAAGAGGTATGAGTTAAGAAGATGACTTTGCAAGAAAAACTAATTGAAAGAAATGAGAAAAAAAAAGTAGAAAAAACAAAAGGAGAAAAAAAAGATAAATATGAATGGAGGCCATAGAGAGGTGCCACATAACCTTGTCTATATTCCAACTTTATATATATTACTCAAAATCTGTTAGTTTTTTTCAGTGTTATGTTACTAACTTTTTTTGAGTACTATAAATACTAAAGAAAATCATTTCCAAAGCATAACATTCTTCCTTTTTCATTTCATAGCTTTCTGCTCAATTTTTGTTATTATTGTGTCACATTCCAGATCATCGTGATTGGCACACACACTAACCATCCGGTGGAGAATCATTTATACTAATTAGCTAACCAACTTAACCAAATACTAAAGCATTTAAGGTTATGGAAGCAAGTTTAAATGATCCATTCAACAAGGCACAATCACAATCACAAAGTACATTCTCATAATCATACAATCAAGTCATGATTCATGACATTCATCATTCATCTATCCCCATTTACAATTAGTGTGATCAATAATGCAATATTCACATACATACATGTATTATAATGAAGCAAGAACAAACATACATCACACAACATGAAATCATAACCATTACCTACCTCAAACAAAGCTTGAATCCCCTAAAAAACTTGATTCTTCCCTTTCCGGATTCTTTCCGCTTGTTGTTGGTCTACAAACAATCATAATAACGTGAGGATCAATAAACAACACCTAATTACCCAAATTATAATAATAATATCAATCCTAGGTTAAACCCTTGATCCCCATACCCAGATTAGGGCTTTTTCCACCATAATTCTCAGATCAAAACCCTCCCCCATCAATAATTACCCATTAGATTACGATCTATGGATCGAAAAACGGATTCGGGGAGTTAAAACCTTACCTTTAGCCTTAAGAATGGTGGAAAACTATCAAGAGTTGCCTGGGGTTCGTCTCCTTACTCTCAAGAATAAAAATTGCAGAATAAAGACGTTTTGGGGTTTATTTCCAACTTAAATCGCGACTGTCCCGCCATAGCGATACCACCCCGTTACAGCGGCCCTGCTTTGGTGGCACAAATTCCCGCCGTAGCGGCTTGCACGGAATAGTGAGCTAATTTAATAATTCCAATACCCCCATTTCACAACACACCTTCAACCAATGACACTCAAAAACTATCCGTTCACGCTCTACTCACCCGAATTCAATTACGTAAAGTCATATGATTTCTACTCATGTGATCAAAATCATAATTAAATCACCCAATTATTACCAGATTTTCCTAGACCTTATTGACTCTGATTTTGTCCAAATCTGGATTAGGTTGAGAAATTTCAAGTTACTACAAAAAAGTTTTCTGGCCCAAAATTTTTCCCATTGACTTTTCAATAACGACGAGGACAGGTCGTTACAATAGATACCAATTTACCCATCACTAATCCCCGAGTAACAAACTTAGGAAAACATGCTAACGAAAGAATGAATTAGTACCTGAATCGACGAATAACTGGGGATACTTGTCTCGCATGTCCTTCTCGGTTTCCCAAGTAGCTTACTCAACTGGACGATGCTTCTATTGAACTTTAACGGACTTAATCTCCTTGATCCTCAACTTACGCATATCACGATCAAGAATTGCAACCGGTTCCTCCTCAAATTGGAGGTCTTTGTCTAACACAACTGAGTCCCATTTTATGATGTAATCCCCGTCACCATGATATCTCTTCAGCATGGATGCATGAAATACTGGATGAACTCCCGATAGGTTAGGAGGTAAAGCCAATCTATAAGCCACTGGCCCCACACATTCAAGAACCTCAAAGGGACCAATGTATCGCGGACTTAGCTTGCCGTTCTTGCCAAATCTCATCACTCTTTTCATGGGTAATACCTTAAGAAGAACATTCTCACTAATCTGAAATGCCGTATCTCTTACCTTATGGTATGCATACTTGTTCTGTCTACTTTGGGTTGCTAAAAGCTTAGCTTGAATACTCCTCACCTAATCTTGAGCATCTTTTACTAAATCAACCCCCAAAGGTTTCACATCTCTAGCCTCAAACCATCCTATGGGTGATTTACATCTCCTCCCATAAAGTGCCTTAAACGATGCCATATATATGCTGGAGTGATAACTATTATTATAGGAGAACTCACACAAAGGTAAGAACTTATCCCAATGTCCTCCAAAATCAATCACACGTGCCCTCAACATGTCTTCTAACACTTGAATAGTCCTCTCTGATTGTCCATCTGTCTGTGGATGGAAGGCTGTACTAAAAGTGAGTTGTGTGCCCAATTCATCTTGTAACTTCCTCCAAACCTTGGATGTGAATTGGGTACCACGGTCTGAGATGATAGAAAGGGGCACCTCATGCAACTTCACTATCTCTTTCACATAAACCTTAACCAATTATTCAGCATTATAATATATTCTTACCGGAATAAAATAGGCTGATTTAGTCAATCTTTTAACCACTACCCAAATAGAATCAAACTTCCCCAAAGTCTTGGGAAAATCGACCACGAAGTCCATAACTATTATTTTCCATTTTCATTCCAGAATTGACATTATCTGAAGCAAACCTGCAGGCCTTTGATGCTCATATTTTACTTGTTGGCAATTCTGACACTTAGCCATAAACTCCGCTATATCATTCTTCATGCCCGACCACCAATGAATTCGCTTCAAATCTCAGTACATCTTGGTCACATCCGAATGAATGGAATATCGAGAACCATGAGATTCTGTCAATAATTTCTGAATTAAGTCATCGACTCGAGGAACACAAATCCTTCATTTATAACTGAGCACACATTCTGCATCAAGAGTGGTCTCTTGTGCCTTATCAATCACAGTTTTTTTCTTAAGTTCGTTCAAACTTTCATCCTCAAACTGTTTGGCCTTGATCTCATCAATGAACGTGACCTTTACTTCAATGCTAGCTAAAACCCCACCTTTTTCTGAGATGCTCAACTGCATGAACTTAGATTTCAAGGTCAGAATTTCCTTAGCCAAGGGTTTGTTGGATACACTCAAACAAGCTAAACTACCCATACTCACCGCTTTTCGACTCTAAGCGTCTACCACCACATTAGCCTTACTCGGATGGTATTAAATGGTCACATCATAATTCTTGAGTAACTTTATCCACCTTCTCTGTCTCAAATTCAGATCCTTTTGAGTGAACACATACTGCAAACTATGATGATCAGTAAACACCTCACACTTAACACCATAGAGGTAATGCCGCCAGATCTTAAGAGCAAATACTACCGCTGCCAACTCCAAATCATGTGTTGGATAATTTCTCTCATACACCTTCAATTGACGCGATGCATAACCTATAACATTCTTATCCTGCATTAACACAACACCCAAACCAGAATGTGAAACATCAAAATAAACAATAAAATCTTTACCCTCAATCGGTAATGCTATAATAGGTGCGGTGGTCAAAAGAGTCTTGACCCTTTGGAAGCTCTCCTCACATTTTTCAGTCTATTAAAATGGTATCTCCTTTTTAGTCAAATTTGTCAAGTATGTGGCAATAGAAGCAAAGTTCTTCACAAATCGACGATAGCAGCTAACAAGCCCCACAAAAATCCTAACTTCTGTCACAAAGCTAGGCCGAACCCAATTCTTAACCGCCTTAATCTTTTGAGGATCTACCATTACCCTTAATTTGAAACTACATTCCCTAAAAATCCAATCAAAGTCAACCAAAATTCACACTTAGAAAATTTAGCATACAACCTTTATTTCCCAAGAACACCCAAAACAATACGAAGATGGTCGACATGCTCTTCCTCACTTTTCGAATAGACCAAAATATCATCAATAAAGACTATGACAAATGAATCAAGAAAGGGCTTGAACACACCATTCATTAAACTCATAAAAGTTGCAGGAGCATTAGTCAACCCAAACGACATAACTAGGAACTCATGGTGCCCATAACGGTTTCTAAACGCCGTCTTGGCACATCCCCAGGCCTAATCTTTAGCTGATGGTAACCAGACCTTAGATCAATCTTAGAGAAAACTGATGCACTTTGCAATTGATAAAAAATATCATCTATTCGGGGTAATGGGTATTTGTTTCGAATGGTGACCCTATTCAATTACCGATAATCTATACACATCGTCATACTACCATCATTTTTCTTAATAAACAAAATTGGAGCACCCCACAGGGAAGCACTAGGACGAATAAAACATTTATCAAGAAGTTCTTGGATTTGATCCTTAAGCTTTTTTAATTCCACCGGAGCCATGCAATATGAAGGGATATAAATGGGACGAGAACCAGGTTCCAAATCAATGTAGAAATATATATCTCTATTCGGAGGCATACTAGACAAATCATTAGGAAACACTTCTTTAAATTTTGACACTAGACTCAATAGATGGTGACTCAACCTCAACATCCCGGATATGAGCCAAATAAGCTAAACTACTCTGCCCTACCAGTTTCCTAGCCCGAATTGAGGATATGATCTTAGCTTTCTTAGATTTGTACACCCCTTCTCACTCTAACTTTTCCCTTCCCAGAATATCTAGAGTTACAGACATAATATTACAATTAAACATAACATAATAGGGGGACAACCAAGTCATGCCTAAGATTATAAGTCAGTCATATCCAAAATCACCAAATTAGCCCAAGTCTGAAAACCCATAAACAAAATAGGGCAAGCACGATAGACTTGGGTGACTATGACAAATTTTCCAACTGGGGTAGAAACATAGATGGGGGCATCAAATATATCACAAATCATAGCAAATTCTGAGGCAAATCACATGGAAACATATGAATAAGTAGAACCCGAATCAAATACACATTAGCCATCTGGCCACAAACAAAAATAGTACCTATGATCAGTGCGTCAAACGCCTCTACCTCGGTCTTGCCCGGAAAGGCATAACACTGAGCCCTGTTATCTTGACAAGCAACTTCCCAGCCTGGCTGCACTGCACCTCCTACCTCCCTGCCTCGCTAATTTCCTCATCGCCCACCTTGTGGATGCCCTCAACCATTATTACCATTTACCGCGGGTACCACTGCTTAGACTACTGCTACGCGGAATCCAACATGCACGGGTGGGGACAATCTCTCCTCATATGCCCATGTTTTCCACAGTTGTAACAACTACGATCAAAAGATGGCATGCTGCTTGCTGAAGGTGCGACTCCCTGGCTATCATGAATCAAATTATAAGGTGGAGTTCCCGAGTAATTACCTGTAGAGGCTGGCATAGCAGAATGAATTGGTCTGGCTGCAAGTGTTGGCCTCCCTGAACCTCTGGAGTAAGATCTCTGAAAGTTGCCTAAATTTTTGGCTTTCTTAGCCAATGCCTTGGCCTGACCGTCTCGCCTCACCCCTTTCACTTTCTTCACAAAGTTTGTTACCTCATTGAAGCTTTTCCCTGCAGAGGTCATATGAACATATAATACTTGCAATTCAGAATTTAGACCCTTAATAAATAAACAGATCCTCTCTTCCTTAGTAGTCACCAATTGAGTAGCATATCTAGATAAGACATGAAACTTGGCCTCAAAAGCAGCCATAGACATACCACCTTGCTCCAAGGCCATGAAATCATCCTTCCTACGATCCCTCAAAGTACAAGGCACATACTTATCTAAAAACAGAGCATGAAACTAGGTCCAAGTAAGTGGGGGTAAAACTGAAGATATGCATTCCACATAAGCTCTCTACCACTGCTTAACCTTACCTTGAAGCTGAAAAGTCACAAACTCAACCTATGCTGATGGACAATTCCCAACTTATGAAGCCTCTCATAGCAATCTAGGATAAACGCATATGCATCCTCACTCTCAGAACTATGGAACACAGACGGTTTCAACTTTAAGAACTTAGTCAACATCTCATACTCATTACCAGTCATAACGAGACCTAACAAAGGATGGAATAATGCATCATTACCTATATTTCAACCCACCTTGGAGACAATGATAGCAATATGAGGATTGGCCGGAGCTTGAGTTGCTTGAATAGAGGAAAACACTCTAGGACCAACCAATCCATTCAAGAACGACATAATCTGTTGAGTTAACACTGGGTCTATGAGAGGAATACCTGTAGTCTCAACCTGCACCTCCTTATCTTGTCTAACATTCTCCTCCTCCTCAACTTCTACATTCTCATATCCCTCTTCATGGTAAGCAGGAGGGGCTTCATTTCTGGGAGCATCTCCAATCGGTGCTCATTCCCTAGTAGGCGCTGCCCTTCATCGGCCTCTACCCCTAGATCTTCCTCTACCTCTGCCTCAACCGTGACCTCTCGATGTAGATTTCTCACCTGGAGTATTGACGGGAGCTAGGGGCCTAACACCGTTGAACCTAATGTTAACCATCTGCGGACAGAAGAGTGAAGGAGGTTAGATACCAATTTGAATCGCCAGCTACTAATTGGAATCAAGTTATAGCATGAAAGGAGACAAGAGAAAACAGAGAGATTTCCTAAAGTTCTATAGCCTCTCGAAGAAAAGTACATACGTCTCCGTACCATTCTGCAAGACTCTACCAAACTCATTTTGGTACATCAAGATCAACGAACCTAGGCTCTGATACCAAATTTGTCACGACCCAGACCATCATTATTGGCACCATACTAACCCTCTGGTGGGAGAACCATTTATACTAATTAGCTAACTAACCTAATCAAATACTAAATCATTTAAGGTTACGGAAGCAAGTTTAAATGCTAAGAAAAGAAATGAGGAGTTCCCAAAAACTCTAACAACCAAAACTAACATTGCGGAAGTAATACCTAGAACCTGAAAATCAATGTACCAAAACTCTAACTAGATGCATAAGTCTAAACAAGAAGGGGTACAACCCCAAACTAACATATAAATAACTAACTAGAAAGTCTAAATCCAAAAATATGGACTTTAAATGGAGAGAACTCATGGCAGCCCGGAAGAACTAGCTCATCCGTGAGTTTGAAAATGATCACTGATCTTCTAAGCGAGGTCTGTCAATAGCTGCCGAAAGATGCCATGTAATTAACAAAGAAAGAGCAAGTGTAGTATCAGTACACAACCACAGTGTACTGGTAGAATCACGCGGCTATCCCACTAAGTGCAACATATATAACCCATTACAACATAATAATACCATGCATACACCAAACATATACAATATCAATATCATTTACGAACAACACACAATTTTACAATTCTCAAGATATACAATTACGTCAAGTCAATGGTCCTCTCATGGAACCTAAACTCAAACTGTTAGCATATCGGTACGTGGTATTCGATCCAATATTTATGCGAAAACGTGACAACCAATCCCAAATTTATGCTGAAACGTGACAACCGATCCAAGTTAGTGTGTTGAAACGCAACACCCGATCCATTCAACAAGTCACAATCACAATTATAAAGTACATTCTCATAATCATACAATCAAGTTATGATTCATGTCATTCATCATTCATCTATCCTCATTTATAATTAGTGTGAACAATAATACAACATTCGCATATATACATGTATTATAATAAAGCAAGGACAAACATACATCACACAATAAAAAATCATAACCATCACCTACCTCAAACAAAACTTGAATCCCCTAAGAAACTTGATTCTTCCCTTTCCAGATTCTTTCCGCTTGTTCTTGGTCTACAAGCAATCATAATAAAGTGAAGATCAATAAACAACACCTAATTACCCGGATTAATACAATAATATCAATCCTAGGTCAAACCTTTGATCCTCATACCCAGATTAGGGCTTTTTCCACCATAATTCTCAGATCAAAACCATCCCCTATCGATAATTACCCATTAGATTACGATCTACGAATTAAAAAGCGGATTTAGGGAGTTAAAACCTTTCATTTAGGCTTAAGAATGGTGGGAAACTGTTAAAAATCTTTTGGGGTTCGTCTCCTTACTCTCAAGAACGAAAATTATAGAATAAAAATGGTTTGGGGTTTATTTCTGACTTAAATCGTAAGTGTCCCGCCACAGCGGTACCACCCTGTTACAGCGGCCCAGCCCTGGCGGTACAAATTCCCATCGTAGCGGCTTGCAAGAACAGTGAGATAATTTAATAATTCCAAAACCCCTATTTCACAACTCACCTTCAACCATCGACACTCATAAACTACCCGTTCACATTAAGATTAGTTTCGAGAGTTCTACTCACTCGAATTCAATTATATAAAGTCGTATGATTTCCTTAACGTCTTGACTATTTATCATGTGATCAAAATCATAATTAAATCACCCAATTGTTACTAGATTTCCCTAGACCTTACTGACTCCGATTTCGTTCAAATCTGGACTAGGTTGGGAAATTCCATGTAACTATGAAAAAGTTTTTCGGCACAAAAATTTTCCCGTTGACTTTTCTATAACGACGAAGACAGGTCATTACATATTGTTATTAATAATAACAATAATTTGCTCCTTTTTTTATTAGAAAATTTATTCCCAAAAAACAAAAAAAGGTTCGTAAATTTTATTTTGCTTAGGAAATGAAGAGGAATGACATATTGCCCCTTTTCAGCAATATATCAAATTTTGTTATTTTTATTATTTATTGTAAGATTGTATATAATTGTAATAAGTCTTCAAGCTACTAATCATTTTACTATGGACAAGAAAGAAGCTTTGTATGTCATTTAAACCCTAGCCCCCGCTCTTTCCTTTCCCTCTCTTTATGGCGACTTGAATAGAAGCCATGGCTGCTTCGCCCTCTCCCTAGCCTCTGGCTATGGGAGAGACAAACGTCAACCTTAATACAAAAACACCCTATGCATCGATCCTTAAACCACAATAAATGACCCAAAACCTGTTAAAAACCGTACTAAATCCCATTGAGTTTATTCACAGAGAACCCACTGTGAGATTTACAATGGAAAAAAGAGAGCAGTTTGCTTTGGAAGAAGGTTTACATCAAGCCGTGATTATTAAATTTGCTTATGGAAAACTGGTGTTATCGGAGTTGCGAAAGCTTTTGCCAAAGAAATTTGATGTCAAATGAAATTGTAATATTGGACAACTTGATTTTCATCACCTTTTGATTAGGTTTGATTTATATGAGGACTTTGTACTAGTTCTATCAAATTCTTATTGATATTTTAAGTTTTATGGTGAAGAGTATTTCTTCAGAATTTTTCTATGGACGGCATCAGTCAACCCTAAAGTGGAAACACCTAAAGCCTGGGTATGGATTTCATTGCCAGAGTTACCTACATATCTCTTCGCGATGAGGTTCTTATTATCGATTGCAACAGTGGCAGGAAAGCCTATTGCGGTGGATAAAGTAACACAAGATTGAACCAGGCCAAGTACTGCTAGGGTTAAGATAATCCTAGATTTATTAGATAAACATCTGAATCGTGTAAGACTACAGTTTTTAGAGAAAGAATCGGGTAAAATTATTGAACATTATCAGAAAATTGTCTAGGATAATCTTCCACTGTTTTGCACTCATTGTAAACATCAAGGATATGAAGAAAATAAATGTCGCTTGTTGATGAGGAAAACAATGTCTCAAGGTGATCGATTAGGTGATGAAGTTGGGCGAGATTTTGCATTTATGCAGCCTGATTCTAAGGCTAACAATACGAAATAATTAAAGGGAGATGCACTTGATTTTTTGAATGATAAGAGAGTTGGGCAAAAAGATATTGAAAAACTGGTAGATGATCAAAATATTGGGCAACAATTAGCTGAAAAAGTTAATTCGAACAAGGATAATTCTTTGGTTATTTTTGCGGGGGTAATAGGTGGAAATCAAATAGCCAAACCTACTGAAATTAGAACTTCAGAACTAAATGTCTCTGTTGTAGCGATAACAGATAATCAAATTCTTGTTCCCAGTAGAGAGATGGTACAACACCAAATGGATGTTTCGGGTGGCTACAATAATCAACAAAGTGTGGCTATTGATAGTATAGTTGATCATGTTGGAGTTAAAGAGTACAATAGTGAAACAATTGCAAAAGCTTTGGTCACAGCATTGCAAGGCGATTCTGCGCAGCAATTAAATGGCAATGATGTTGGAAATCAAAGCGTTACTGATGCGAGGATTAATATTGAAATTACCGCAACTTCAAAACCTATTGACTTGCAAGCTAAAAATTCCAATAGAGAAGAGAATGCATCTGAAAATTGGACTGTGATTGCACACAAAAAATTAGTTGGTAGTCGTATTGGTTCCTCGACAAGTTGAAGTAATTCTTCAAGTCAGGAAAAAGGTGCGACTAAGTGCGTAGATCCTAATTTAACTTACCAACTCAAAATGTGTTTGAACCATTGTCGGCTACTAGAAATATTCAACTAGAGCATTGTATAGAGAAAGGTATGTCATCTCTCTCTCATGCTAAATCGACAAATGATTTGATTATCTCTAAGGAAAAACAAGAAGAGATAAGTGTTTCTAGGTGGGCTGATATGGTTGATGAAGGAAAACAAGTTTAACCTCCTCCTTTGAATAGCAAATTAACCCCAGAGGATTCAATATTTGTGCCTAGAAGTGTGATCGCAAAGAAGAATGAATCAGGAGCCTTAGCATCAGGAATTAGCCAGTGTATTAATTTGGGAGACGAATTCTTTGAAGAGGATGACGAAGATAATATTTTAGATATATGTTTTGATAAAGTGGCTTGGGATGAGAATCTTTCACCTAAGCAACAAAGAAGTGGAAGCAACAAAAACAAAAAAAAGACACATAGAGGACAACATAGTTGAGATGGTAAGGTGATTGAGGAATTTGTTCTAAGGCACCTACCTATGCGATTGACAAAACAGAATCATATGACAGTTTCAAGAACTTCGACAAGATCCAATAAGTCCAAGAAGAAGTGATGAACTATCAAGTGTTATTGGACGGATATGAAGAAGAACACAAGAGGAAAATACTTCAGGTTACTCTAGATGGGCAACCTATCTTTTTTAGTTCATACATATATAAAAATAAGTTTGAGGTTGATAACTCAACCTTCTTCTTGACGTATATATTTTTGTATTATTTAAGTATCTTCATTTGTCATATCACCATAGAATGTGTAATCAACTCTGTGATGATCATAGTATACTTAGTTTTCTCTAACTCTTATTTTCTTCATGCTTGTTAATTAGTAGAGGTTTTTAGGATTGGTAAGGTAAGGCCTATCCCCCCTTGCATGTACTTATTCACGTTGAAGATTTTATCGTATTATTAATAAAAGACCGTTAGATGCCCTTGTCTAGTGGTATAAATTTGTTTTTTTAAAAAAATATATAATTATAAAAATTTAAACGTAATAGTTTTTTTTTAACGTAAATTCCCTATTATAAATTTTAGAAATATATTTATTGCAAGATTGTACATTGTAATGTGAATTTAAACTAATAATTTTATCTTTAATGGGGTAAATGTTCTATTATAAATTCTAGAAATAATTATATTAATTTCATATTGAATTTGATAATTCTTACATATTTGAAGAATATGTTTTCACTAGCGATATACTAAATTTTGTTACTTTTTTTATTTGTTGCAGGCTTGTATTATTAATAATACTGTGAATTGAAATGCAATAATTTTATCTTTTCTGGGATAAATGTCTTATTATAATCTTAGAAATAATTATGTTAATTTCATATTGAAATTTGATTGTTCTTTGATTATATTTATTAAATAAAAAGATTAGTATAACTTTATACATTCTTCAAAAACAGATTACATATCTAGAAAAAGTGGATATTTCTTTCATTTCAAAATAAACTATATATAATACAAAAGTTAAACAAAAGAAGAGTAATATGACACATTTCTTTAATAGGAATTCATTTATCGGTTTTTGTTTTCTTATTAGAGATTCATCTTCATCCTCATAACTTCTAACTGTTAATTATTAATTAATAATATATATAATTCACATGAAATTACTTAATTACCATAAACCAACCAACTAATTACATTAATAAATTAAATATTTTCTTGAAAAGAGTCAATCCACATACAAAGCTAACCTCTCCGCATAAGCTGGTTCATATCTGTGCAACAACTCCTAAAGTAAAATTTAAAAGTTGTTCCTTAAGCCAATTTAAATTTTTAAAAATTAATCATTGATAATTTATCCTTATTCTTCTTGATATTCTATTTTTCAATCCTATATGTAAATGTGTTCTTATTCATATTTTTCGGATATGCTTCCATATGTATAATCTTATTTTTAAAGACTTTTATTCTTACAGCATGCAAGGAGCTGACTTAATTTTGCTTATAATAATTTTTTTGGGGTCTCTCTCTCTCTCTATATATATATAGTAAATCATGGAAAAACATTTTATTATAATTATTTTTTTTCTATAAAATTATAATATTAATTAATATTTATTTATATATTATAATTTTTTAAGGACCGCGCTAAGCGTGGACAAGTACACTAGTTTATTATAAAATACATCAAATAGCTACCATTCTGTCACTCATTATCATTAGATAGACTCTTCGTAATTGCTAGCACTCAATTTAAAAATAAAAAAGGGTTGCTCAGCCGATAAATACTCTTTACCTTCAATCTTAATTATATTTAAGTTATGAGTTCGAATCATCAAAACATCCAAAAAAGTGAAAGGTCCTGAAGGAAAGGTGAACATAAATAAAATATTACTCAATTTGAAGTTTTAGCAAGAGTTGTACTAACTACTTTTTTGAATAAATCTTGAAGTAATTTCTCTTCATAGTTTGTACTCTTTTTTAAACGGTGAATTTCTCATCTCCTTCGATTAATGTTGGTTTGATTGAACATACGCAAAAAAATTATGTTTCTTTTGGTATATTTCCTTTTATTGTTTCTAATTAATAATCTTTTGAAGTTTACTTTCTTAATCACCGCATGACACTTTATTATGTTAATCCTTACAACACATTAGATAGATAAATAACAGTTAAAATTTTAAGAATTAAATATGAGATAGATCTTATCCGTATTAATGAATTTTATTCACCATCATCTCATTTTATGATCTCAACATTGTTGCCACTTGTGCTTCTCATGCCTAATAGTTGTAAAATTTCTTTTTTTATTGATGGTGTATATATATATATAACATAAATTTAAATACATATAATATCAGTGATCTTGTTAATTTTTTGTATAAATAAATAAAGTTTATCAAAATAATAAAATAAAATAAATTAAATTCCCCACTTTTAAAATAAGAAAAGTAGCAACTTATATCAATGTTAAAGATAGTTGATCAATTGACTGATTTGTCACTCAAGAAAGCTAGAACGTTTCTTCTCACAAATGAGTAGAGATGATTTTTGGAAAAAAGTATATTATATTTAATTAGTGAATTTAATTGGGAAAAACAACATATTATATTTAATTAGTGAATGTAACTATTTTAATTAGTGAATTTAATTGGAAAATAGCCAACATCTTCTTTATTCAAACTTCTTCCTTTGCTAGGAGTAGAAAGTAGTGAAAATTTTTACAATGATAGAAGCTCAATCAATCATAGTTGTGTGCAGTGGCGGAGCCACCCTATCTTTAGGGGGGTCATCCGACCTCCCTTCGGCGGAAAATTATATTATTTTTACATGGTTAAAATATTTTTTTTATGTATATATAGTAGATGTTGAACCCCCTTAGGCTACTTCGTGTGTCTATTTCTTCAAATTTTGAATCCCCTAATTAAAAATTCTGGCTCCGCTACTAATTGTGTGAGGCTCCATTCTTCTTTTAACACTTGGATAATGGGCCCTTTTCTTACTTTTTACATGTTATCCACCACTTCTCTTCCACTCGCTCCTCTCTTCTTTTATTTTCTTTTTGTTTTTACTCCTAATAAATATCTAGTAATTTTTAAATGCATAGTTAAATAATTATTACATCTGATAAAAAAAAATATAGATGAACATATTTTCTGTTAAATTATTTAAAATTTTTTAGAACTGTTAATTTTAAAAATAAACTTACTGCTCAATATTTTTTAATAAAATAAGTCAATTTTTGATCTTGGGTGTTTTTTAATAAAATAAGCCAATTTCTGATCTTGTTTAAAAATTATAGATAATTTTTTCATCTTAATTATAATTTAAAATAAAAATACTAACGAGATAAACAAGACAAATGGGACGAATTTATAAATGATTTTAAAAAATTATGCAGGATAAAGCAAATCACATAGTGAAATTTAAGTCTTTTGAATTAAAACTTTAAATACTTGATTTATTCTTCAAGAATCAATTGGTTTCGACAATATTTAAATTAGGCAGAACGCATAAGCGGCCCCTTGAACTTGTAAGGATTTTTCGTATAGACACCTTAACAAGGATTCCTTCCTATTGAACACTTAAACCACTCAAAAAGTGTACCTATCAAACACACCTGGCTGATTTGGCACTTATCGTGTGAGGCACTCCTTTTGAGCGCATGAAGTGAGAAAAAAAAAGTTGATGTGTTTGATTGGCACACTTTAACATATGGTCAAAATCTTCTCCTTTTATTTATCCAACCCTAGATTCTTCCCCTTTTTTTATTTCTCATGTCTTTCTTCTCCACATCTCACCATTGTTGCTGCTACAGTGGAGATAAAAAAAAAATTCTTCATTCGTCTTCTTCGCAGCGAAGGAAATGTCCAATTTGTCGATTTCAACTTCTTCAGATGCAAATGTGTTTTGTCGATGTGGGATCAATGTTGAGTTGAAAATTTCATGGACACAACTTACTACACAAATAATTTGGGTGGAAAGCTTCTCACCACTCTATTGATTTCGTGGGTCCTCTACTTCTCTTTCAGCAAGCACCATCAGCTTTTGATACCACTGGAATGATTTTCGGCACTCAAGCACCGAGAGAATATGCTCAATCCGAGTGGCTCCATATGCAGGTTGGCAACAGCTTTGACAGAGCAACATGACAGATACCTTAATGAATTGGAACATAGATTATTTAGAAACATTAGCCTCCCACAATTCATCATGATGTCTTTTAGAGAACCTTGGTATTGGATCCAGCAGTTGTGTTCCACTATAGAAGAAGCATTCTTAAATGTGTAATCATAATAATTTCCAGTTAGTTTTGGGGATTTAGAGAAATGACTGAGGGGTTGGGTGTGGGGTTGGGTGTTTTGTGATGTATATTACCAGTGGCGGATCTATGAAGGGGTGTGGGGGTGCCACGCCATCCCCGAATTTCGACGGAAAATCTATATATACATAGGTATATATATAAAATATTTATATAAATATAAAGCGTGCCACCCACAGAACAAAACTGGTGTGTGGTGCCACGGTAGGAGGGCAACTTTAGAAGGCTGATGTTGCAGGTTCGAATCCCATTTGTTCCTATTTTTTTGAGAAATTTGTTGCAGACGTTTTTTGAGAAAAAAAGAAGCTCCAAACACGCTTTTTTTAGGAAAAACAGTTGGCACATTTTATTTTTTTTATAATTGTTAATCGATAAGTCTATTTGGCACCCACGGACTCTAAATCCTAGATCCGCCACTGTATATTACCATGTAGGATTAGATTTTCCACATAGGAGATGTGTAATGTCACGCGCTTCACCTTAAAACAAATGTCTCACACGATAAGTGTCAAATCAGCCAGGTGTGTTTGATAGGTACACTTTTTGAGTGGTTTAAGTGTTCAATAGGAAGGAGTTCTTGTTAAAGTGTCTATACGGAAAATCCTTACAAGTTCAAGAGACCGCTTATGCGTTCTGCCTTTAAATTAACTACTCATCATCATCATTATACGTTTTCTATATATCAAGAGGTCTTCACATTCACTTACAATTTTATTTCTTTAGCGTTTTTCCATTAAGTATTTTAAAAGATTGGAACTTAAATTTTTTTTTAAAAAAATTAGCTGATAATCTATGTTAAGATAATGACTGCACATATATGAATTAAAGTCTAAGACAAAACAAAAAGAGCTATCAAATAATAAATTTTAATTAATTCAATTTTTTAAAAACGCTAATAATTAAGACACTGGATTTATTTTAGTTAATTTTATACTATTAACAATATTGAATAATAAGATTATTTTTAATATTCAGTCATGAGAACGTTTTCATTTGACAAAAAATAGTTATTAGTATTTTTATTAATTATATCAATTGTTTACTTATATAGTTGGGAGTTGGATATTTATTAGGACTCAGGAGTAAAAAGAATTTTAAAAAAATGAATGAAAAGAAGAGTGAGTGGAAGAAGAATAGTAAAAAAGTAAAAAGATGGGTCCACCATCCAAGTGTCAGAAGAAGAATGAAGCCTCACACAATTATTATTGGTTGAACCTCTATCATTGTAAATTTTTTCAAAAATAGTTAAAAAGTATCACTTCATTTAAAAATGGTTTCAATATGGATCATGTTATGAACCAAGTCCAGTTCAATGTAGATACTAATATCAGATAAATTGTTATTGAGCCGAGAACAAGCAATAAAGCTAGGTTAATTTGGGATCCGGATTGAATAATAGGCATGAAACAATTCCATCAAAAAGGATAGTTACATGTGATTTAGGGAGGAGGAAAATTGTGGATAAAAATATCTAGTCCTTTGTCCTCTTTCTTTGAGTTCTTACTTCTCATCCCTTTCTTCTTAGCGTGTTCTTCAATTCCTTTTTAGTTCTTAAATTCCTTTGTAATTTCAATTACGAGTTAGTGCATAGATCTATCGGTTGTTTGAATTTGAATTGTGTTGGTCTTGCTATTGGGATTGTTACATTGGTGCTTTCATTGATTTGTCTAGCATGGTGGACACTTCGCTCACCTCCCTTAATGAATCTATTTTTGCATTCCGCCAACGGTTTGATTTCCTCCAGTCATCCCATGTTCTGTCCCATTCAACTCCTCGTCGTATACCGGATTCAGTTTTCCTTCCACGATTTAGTGGTGATAATCCGGCAGTCTGGGTTCTTCAGGCAGAGAAGTATTTCGCATTCCACAACATTTTATCAGAGCATAAGCTGTCCTTGGCTTCATTTTATTTTGATGGTGATGCTTTAGAATGGTATCGATGGTTCAAACAACTCGCTGGTTGGGATCATTTTGTGGACAAAATGTTGATTCGTTTTCGCTCCCGTACTAGAGACACCTATAGCGAGTTCGTATCCATTCCCAAGCAACATGAGGCAGCGGAGAATTATATAACTAACTCATACTCGCCTCAATACTTGAATGAACACTCAGACCGCAACAAACCAAGCCTAGCACACACACATTGTTCAAGGAGATGTCGGATGGGGAAACTAACTGCTTTAGAGATGAAACCATGGTGTTACCAGAGACCCAGGTATGTCATCTTTCTGAACAGGGCAACATCTCGGTTTCACTAGAAATTTCGTATGATCTCTTTGCTGAAAACTCTGAGGTAGACCACATGTTCGATAAAATGCCCGAGAAGTGTAATGAAGTAGATTCCTTGGACAATACCTCTGTTGGAAGTAATATTAATACTTTTGATGGTATGGACAGTAGACCGATCTCTTCAATACCTAGTCTGTATGATCAAATGGTGTCGAATCCAAATTTATCTAATAACCCTACTAAAGAACCCCTCTCTGAACTGTCTCAGTATGATAATGACCAATCAGGTCGAGAAGGAGGACAGAATGTATGTTCGTCCAATATCCTATGAAACACCTCCACCACAAGAGTACCCCACTAATCTGTTGTTGTTTGCTTTCGGTGCGCACAATGATCATTCCATGAACACTTTCTTCATGCGTGAAGTTGTTGATGATGCTAAGCTCGTGGAAGCAATCACCGCTGCAAAGTATAGAAATATGGTAGTTGTTGGGGAAGAGTACAACGATTGTGAGTTTCTCGATGACTTGGGAGTGTTTGCAATGGACGAGGAAACTATCAAATATTTCAGCATTAGTACAACAAGGGTGTTCGACAACAATCTTCGGTCGTCTTGTGTCATTGGTTGTGGCCACAATGTCGCAAGATCGTTAATTGGATATCCCAATTTTAGTTGGACTGTTATTTTTAAGGAATTTGTATTGAAGGACGTAGATGAAACAGTGGATAACACATCTCCTTTCTTCACTAATATCTATTTGCTTGTAGATGATATTCCCACACATGGTTCTACCATTGGCTGGAATGCTAGACTGGCACAGTTGACTGTTGGAATGGTTGTTCCTTCAGCACACCGACACAAACCGCAGGATAGCAAGGTAGTGCACAATAGGAATAACTCTGAAATGTTGGAGTTAATGGCAGATTCTGAGTCCGAGCACAATAGCATCCATAGAGACTTTTATATTCTTACTTATGTTCTTGCACTGAATACTTCGAGCAACAATTTACGTTTACTTGATGTACATACATGCCCGGTGCTACTGCTCATCTACTCTAAAGGTGGAGGTCAACTTGGAGGAGAACTTCTTCGTACATTTCGTCATCATCTTAACAAATATACAATTTTTGATTTGGGAGACGAAACTCTTGATAGTGTTTTACGTAGGCTGTATTTGAATATAGAAAGGCTCAAGGGTAATGGTGATCGATTTTCCGCCGAAATTGAAGAGAGAATGAGCATTATTATTGCAAGTGAAGATGGCACAGCTGGTTGGCTTCTCGGAGTTGTATGTGATCTCACAGTATCTCAGCAACCTCCAATTGCAACAGTACCTTTGGAAACTGGAAAAGAAAACCTGTTCCTAGAAAATTGGTTTTCGATAACTGATGCAGTGGGATTACATCTTAATTTCAATCTTGATACTGGAATATGTTGCAGGGACATCTGCCACTTTAGATGTGTTATGAGTTTGGTTAAAGTTGGACAAGTTATTACAGAGGAAATTAGAGTAATGCCAATTTCCTTACTACTCTTGGAGGACAACATAGAGTTGCACTTTGCATCAGATCATTTTCTTTGGCTTTTATTGCTGGATGTAGGAGTTTTGTCCAACTTTACACTTGAGACATTGCATCAAGTGGACATTGCTACTCTTCAGATAATTGAGAAAGTTGTGCATAGATTTCATGACTTGAACCTTGAGGACAAGGTTCTTAATTGGGATGGGGGTGTTGTTATGAACCAAGTCCAGCCCAATATAGATACTAATGTCATACAAGTTGTTATTGGGCCGAGAACAAGCAATAGGGTTAGGTTAATTTGGGATCCGGGTTGAGTAGTGGGCATGAAACGGTTCCATCGAAAAGGGTAGTGACATGTGATTTAGGAAGGAGGAAAATTGTTGAGAAAAATGTCTAGTCCTCTCATCCCTTTCTTTGAGTTCTACTTCTCATCCCTTTCTTCTTAGTGTGTTCTTCAATTCCCTTTTAGTTCTTAAATTCCTTTGTAATTTCAATTACGAGTTAGTGAATAGATTTATCGGTTGTTTGAATTTGAATTGTGTTGGTCTTGCTATTGGGTTTGTTACAGATCAATTTATATTATCAATCATAATATGATTTGAATATTAATTGGTTATTTAATCATTTAAAAATGGGTCCAATAAATCAATTCTTGTCTATCATATAATATAGATAATCCACGAGTATCACAAATTGCACTTCTTTAAGACATGTAAGGGTGTAGGGTCCTCACTACAAAGTATACGTATTACGAGTGTGTACAAATTTTATTTTATTTTCTATTTTCAGTTGATTTAAATATTTTTAAAAATATTTTTCAAATAGATTTATTTTTTTCTAATTTAAGAAAATGAATCTACTTTTCTTAAATAAAAAAGCATTCTCTAGAAAAACTTGAGACATATATTCCTTCGTACCAAACACACTTAAAGGAGAAAAAAAATGAGATTTTTTTTTTTGTAATATGAAAGTATTTATTTCATTATATATAAGAAAAAATAGATAATATGGATAATGTGGATATCCATATTACTCAATAAATTTATTAATTTTTATTCATATCAAATATGGATCGAATAGTATATTTTATCTATTTTCATCTAACTAATCAAATCAATTAAATGTCAAGCCTACTTATAAAGAGAAGAGTCGTTGAATTATTGCAAAATGAAGGAAGGCAGAAATTATTGACCTGTCTTAGCCTAATCCTACTTAGGTCAACTCGATCAACCGATATCTGACTTGAGCGTGATTTTGCACCCTTTGTAGTGTAGGGCTACTTTCCATTGCAGGAAAAGTTGCTTCGAGTACTAATCAAAGTTAATTCAACTCTAAATAATTATTAATAGTGTCTAACATCTTTTCCTTTTTGAACTAAGTTTTTTTTTTATATTTTATGCGTTTTCATTTAATTGAATACGAAGTTAAAAAAATAAAAATACTTTTGAAATCTTATAAGAGAATTAAAAAATGTTAAATCTTATAATTTTTTTGTTAAAAAGATGTATAATTATCATAATGCTTTTTAAATTTTACGGTCTTAAATGTGTGATCATATCAGATACTATGATTAAAAAAATTACTAAATATAAAAGCAACAATTTTTTTCTAAACGGGCTAAAAAGAAAGTAAAATATACAAAATTATAATAGATATTACTTTTGAAATAATATTATCAATTCTAATAGTCCAAAATTTGCCAAATAAGAGATTACTTCAATAAGAAGACTTTTAGGGATGCCAAACAAATGTAGATCTATTCATAGCCAGTATAATAATTATTACTCCTTCTGTTCAATAATATTTGTCTATTATTAACTTTACCTATTTTTTAAGAAACTATAAATAGAAGGATAATTTTACTATATCATTTTTTGGATATAATAAATACAATGTTTTGAAAAATATAATAAGAAAATGACTATAATTAATGATAGGATAAAGTAGGAACTAAGTGTAAAACAATCCATTGATTTCAAAAAATAGACATAAGTTGTTGAACATTCAAAATAGTATGGTGGACAATAGTGGACGGAGGGACTATATAGTAAAGGTATCTTATATGATGTTATGCATAGAAATTAGGGATGCCAAACAAATGTAGTGCAATTTTAATACTCCCTCCGTTATTATTTAATTGTATCATTTTAGGTTTCACACTACTTAAGAAAGAGGAAAGGTTCAAAATAGTCCCTCATTTTTGAGTTAAGGCTCAAAGTCATTCACTAATTTCATAAAGTAGGAACTAAATGTAAAACTATCCATTGATTTCAAATAATGGACAAGTATTGTTAAATATTCCAAAATAGTATATTGGACAACTATTGTTGAACGGAGGGAGTACATATTAAAGCTATCTTATCTGATATTATGCTTAGAAATTAGGGATGCCAAACAAATGTAGTGCAATTTTAATGCTCGCTCCGTTCTTATTTAATCGTCATCATTTTAGGTTTCACACTACTTAAGAAACTAAGTAAGTTTATGTCACGACCCGATTTATCAAGTCATGATGGCACCTACTATAACCCACCAGCAGGTAAGCCAACCCGTAACCCGGAACAACAAGTAATGGGTCTGAGGGTAGAAATCAAACAAAAGTAGGAAAATAACAATATAAACAAAGCGGAACCAACCCAAAACATATATACAAATAAAGATCCTCCCGTAACCCGGAAGTCACCAAGACAGAGCTACTACAAAATGAGTACAAGTCCTAAAACTAGACAACAGAGACTGGACTGTCTCGAAAGGAAAGAGACAAGTCTATATATACGAGATGGAGACCGAAATAGTACAAAACGCCGTGTGCTCACCCCGTCTCCTGGATAAGTCTACTCCAAGCTCGATCAACGCCGGGCCGCTAGTGCTCGGACCGCATCACAAAATAGATGCGGAGCGTAGCATGAGTACCAAAACAACAGTACCCAAAGGCATCATAGGCCGACCGAGCAAGATAAGCAAAAGTGAACCGAAATGCAAATAAAGGGTCACATCAAGTGCAAAGAGTAGTAAATGGGGGTATGTACACGAGCGTACGAGCAACAAAGACAAGTAATCTAACTAACTCCGCCGGGCTCCCATAAACCCGACGGGTACGCTCGTGCACAATAAAGAAACCACCCGCACGGACCCCATAAGCCCGCGCAGATGCATCGGCGAGATAAAGTAAAATAATGGAACTAGAAGGTCTATCACAATATTACTAATTTTCTGACTTTTAACCGAACCATTCCCAATTATATTCCAAGATCTTATTATGTCCCTGACTTTAATCGGAATCTCTCCAACCTCCAAAACCTCAACCTAAATATAAGAATAATCAAGACTAACCGAAGCTTTAGTGAGGAATGGGAATACACCACGTGCAAGCCGGACCACGGACTCGAACCTGGTACTATAGCTAATGAGTCAACCTACATGGACCGGACCACGGACTCGAACCGGTGCCGTAGCCAAAGGTCGGGCACGGGTGGGCTGGACCACGGACTCGAACCTGCATGCGTAGCCAAAACCGGATCACGGGTAAGCCGGACCACGGACTCGAACCTGCATGCGTAGCTAAGCCCGGACATAAGTAAGGGACCACGGACTCTAACCGGGTGCCGTAGCTAACGTAAAAGCAGGGCATTATGGATACAAGGTCATAAGCCGAGTTACCGACTATCGACTCAAGTCTCGCTATATCGCCTACAAGGAGCCGACCGTCCAAAACGGGCGTCGGAAAAAGTTCTACTGCCCAACGACATCCGGAATCTCGCAAGTCTATGGCAACACTAGTCTAAGCCTAGACTAAGGCCAAACATACTTCAAATCAATATTATCATATACACCACAAGATATGGATATTCAATAATATCAAGAGACATGTTGTCATAATCCAACACTTTCCCGAAATAAGGTCTAAGGCAGGAACTATAGAAATTTAGCATGCTCAACACCCAAACCCCTCCATACTCAAGCAAATCAATAAACAAATGCCTAAACATGCTCAATCTCACGAGAAAAAGCCATAGCCTACCTGAAAGCCGACCACGCGTGCTCCAACTCACGGTACCACATCTTTTCCCTCTGAACGGTCTCCAAATGCTTCCCCACTAACAAAAGGTTAATCACCTCGTCATTACGAATATATTGACACTAAAATTGTATTTTTCGGAGACGGACCCAAAATCGGGTCTAAAACGGGATTGTGGGGCCCACAATTGGAATCTCGAAATCGAATCCGTGGAAACGTCCCAAATACCTTACTAAACTAATACTCCAAAATTTTAGCACAAACGGATGCCTAAAACACAACAAATCAGCCACAACAATTAAAATGGGCAGCCCATTAATCACCAATTTCTGGAAAAACGAGACCCTTTCAACCCAAACAGATTATACCACGACGATCCTTGCGAAAAACTCTACAAGTTAGCCTCAAGAATGACTCAAAACGGACCTAAGATGAGCAAGATCTCACATTTCAAAATTCAATAACAATTCAATCCGAAAGTCATCCTAGCAGTGGCTAAATTCGATTCCTTACCTCAAACGAAGCCTCCTCTTGCGTTTCCGAGATCACCGCTAGATTCCCCACGAAATTCTCTTGAAGTTAGCCTCTTGAAGCACCTAATTTGGACTCAAAATGAAGGAGAAATTTGATGTTGAAGTTGAGGAAAAAAAACTTGGACGACTTGTTCTTAAATCTGGAATTCCAGCCGCTGCCACGTGGCGTCACGTGGCTCTGCCACGTCACCGCCGCGTCAAAGTTCTACAACCCTTCAAACTTAAATTTCGATGTTTCGGACTCGTTCGGAATCGGAAAAATACAAACCATATATGGAATCTAATTGGAAACGATATTTCGGACTCAACGGTGAAGGCGGAATTTCCATTTGGAGATTGCTTCGATGAAAAGTGGGTCCCACACCCAGCTCGGGAAGCGAACGAAGGGTTGTTCTAGACCAAAATCGATCTTCCGAAGCTAACCTAGCTTTCAGAATTTTCATCTGAGCACGACTCCCAAGAAGGTTGACCAAAGTCAACTTTTCAAGTTATAAAAATCTCCAAAACAGGGAAACGGGCCTAAAACCCAAACAAACGACCAGGCGACCGAACGGTCAGTGCCAGCAAGTCATAAATGACTTGGGGTCGCTACAGGAATGCTCTATACGAGGGAAAGAATTCTTTAATTTAAAAATGACCTAAAGGGTCATTACAATATCCACTACTAAAAAGGACTTTCGTCCGCGAAAGAAAGGATCAAGAAGTACCTCGAAGGCTCAAACAAGCCAGAAACTGCTCTCGCATCTCCCGTTCGGTCTCCCGGGTAGCCTCCTCGACCGGACGATGCCTCCAACGAACCTTAACAACGGGAATGGCTCTCGAGCGCAATCTCCTCACATCTCTCGGCTAGAATGGCAACCGGCTCCTCTACAAATGTCAAACGATCATCCAACTCGACCGCATCATACCGGGAGCACATGGGACTCATCAGAACATATCGCCGCAAAGATCGAAACATGAAACACTGGGTGGATGGCCGAAAATGCCGGAGGTAGGGCCAACTCATAAGCAACCTCCCCAACCGTCCGGAGTATCTCAAAAGGCCCAATGTACTGGGGCTAAGCTTGCCCCGCCTCCCAAACCTCATCACGCCCTTCATGGGCGACACACGGAGGAATACCCGATCACCAACAGAGAATCTCAAAGGTCGACGCCTCGATCCGCATAACTCGGTGCCTACTCGAGCCGTCCCGAGCTTATCCCGAATCACCCTCACCGATTTAGGGCCTCCCCGAAGCAAATGCGTACCACGCGGCCTAGGCTCAGAGACTCGAACCAACCAACCGGAGAGCGGCAACGCCTACCATATAAAGCCTCGAATGGGGCCATCCGAATACTAGAGTGGTAGCTATTGTTGTACGCAAACTCCGCCAAAGGCAAGAATTGGTCCCACCGACCTCCAAAATCCATAACACAGCCCCGCAACATATCCTCAAGGACCCGAATAGTACGCTCCGACCGGCCATCCGTCTCAGGGTGAAAAGTCGTGCTAAGGTGGACACGGTGCCCAACTCCTCCCGAAAAGCCCTCCAAAAGCTGGAAGTGAACTGTGAACCTCGGTGCCGAAATAATAGAAACAGGCACGCCATGAAGACGGACCACCTCCCTAATGTAGATACGAGCCAACCTCTCGGCACCGAAAGTAGTATGAACAGGGAAGGAAGTGTGCGACTTGGTCAATCGATCCACGATGACCCAAATGCCATCAACACCTCTAGAAGTCCGAGGCAACCCCACAACGGAGTCCATAGTGATACGCTCCCACTTCCACTCCGGAATGGGTAATCTCTCGGAGCTCGCCACCGGGCCTCAAATGCTCGGCCTTTACCTGGCCGGGCAAAGACAAGCAACGAGAAACAAAGTCGGCAATATCACTCCTCATGCCACTCCACCGCAATCTTTTTGCCTCAAATCACGATACATCTTCGCGTGCCCTGATGGATAGAGTATCTAGATTCATGGGCCTCGAAAGTATCAACCAGTATCAAATCTCCAACTCTCGGAACACGAGATGCGGCCGGCAAATTTCAACACTCCATCGGGATCTAAGGTAGCCTCGACCACCATCACCCGCTAACACTCGATCTCTAAGGGCCACTAAGGTATCATCCTTAAACCGGCAACCACGGATCCTATCAAGCAAAGAAGACGAACTCCCATAAAGGCCAAGACGCGTCTAGAATCGAGATATCCAACCGAACCATGCTATTAGCTAAGGACTGAATGTCCAAAGCTAAGGGTCGCTCCTCAACAGAGATAAGAAGGCTAGACTACCCATACTCACGCCTTCCGGCTCAAGGCGTCCGCTACTACATTCGCCTTGCCCGATGATAGAGAATAGAGAGGTCGTAGTCCTTCGGAGCTCAATCCATGGAAGAGTCAATATAGGAGCGGTGGTAAGCAACTCCTTAAGCCTCAGAAAGCTCCTCTCACACTCCTCCGACCACACAAACGGAACATCCTGGCGAGTCAACCGAGTCAACGGGGCTGCAATAGTAGAAAAGCCCTCAACAAAGCGTCTGTAATAGCTTGCTAGTCCGACGAAGCTCCGAATCTCGATGGCGAAGTGGGCCCGTGCCAATCACGAATAGCCTCAATCTTCGCCGGATCAACCCTAATACCCTCCTTGGACACCACGTGCCCCAAGAAGGCTACGAGACTCAAGCCAAAACTCGCACTTTGAGAACTTGGCATAAAGCCGCCGATCTCTCAAAGTCCGGAGCACTATCCTTAAATGCCGCTCATGCTCACTCCGGCTCCGCGAGTATACCGATATGTCATCAATGAAGACGATGACAAATAAATCAAGGTATGGCCCGAACACACGTGTCATCAAATCCATGAAGGCGGCGGGGGCATTAGTCAACCCAAACGACATCACCAAGAACTCATAATGGCCATAACGAGTCCTAAATGCGGTCTTAGGGATGTCCGCTCGCCCTAATCCTCAGGTGATGGTACCCGGATCTCAAATCAATCTTAGAAAACACGGCGGCACCCCGAAGCCGATCAAATAAATCATCAATACGAGGCATGGGGTAACGGTTCTTCACCGTCACCTTGTTCACCGCCCGTAGTCAATACACAATCGCATAGTACCATCCTTCTTCTTTACAGAGGACCGGGGCACCCTGGGCGGCGACACACTCGGACGGATAAACCCCTTACCTAAGAGATCCTCTAACCGAGCACCGAGCTCCCCGAGCTCTGCGGGAGCCATCCGGTAAGGCGAGAATAGAAATAGGACGGGTGTCGGGCTCCAAATCTATGGCAAAATCAATATCACGATCCGGAGGTAGGCCGGGTAGGCTCGTAGGGAACACATCTCGCAAACTCTCTAACCACGGAACCGAGTCAATCGAATGACCCTCCCTACTCACATCTCGTACATAGGCTAAATAAGCTAAACACCCGAAGCAACCAACCGCCTAGCTCGCATAAAAGAGATGATCCCCGTCGGTGTGTGACTATAAGCACCCCGCCACAACACCGGAGGAATGCCGGGCATCACTAAGGTAACGTCTTGGCGTAACAATCCAAGACCGCATGGTAAGGGGATAACCAATCCATGCCCGAATCACATCAAAATCAACCATATCTAGCAAAATAAGATCAACTCTAGTATCATAACCCCGGATAGTCACTAAGCAAGATCGCAATACGATCCACTACTAAGGACTCACCCACCGGGGTCGAAACACGCAACGGCTCAACCAATAGCTCTGGATCATACTCAATCGAGGAACACAATAAACAGATATATAGGAATAAGTAGAGCCTGGATCAAAGAAGGCAAATGCGGGCTGATGGCATAATAACACTGTACCTGTGATCATATCGTCCCGAGGTCTCGGCATCTGCTCTAGCTGGAGCCGCATAAAAGTGGGCCCGGACTCCCCTACCCCGTGCATCGGCTCGCCCCCTAATCGCCTCCTCGGGGACCACCCCGTATACTCCGGTGACCACCTCTATGGTCTTGTCCACGGCCTCGCCTCTAGCTGGAGGTCTTTGGCGCATGCCTAGCCGCCCGTGGAGCGGGTAAGGCTAACCTGCGATGGGGACACTCACGGGCCCAATGATCTAACTCCCCACACTCATGAGACTAAAGACTGAGTCTCAATCCGCAACTGTAGTCTCAAACCCCGAACAAAACAACGAACCCTCTCCTCCTCAGTAGGTAATATCATGGCGGGATGCCTGGAGAGCTCGTGGAATCGGGCCTCATACTCTGATACTGTCATGGAGCCCCGCTCTAATCGAGCAACCGATCTACGAGCCGATCTCGATGCTCCAGGGAATAAATCGAGCCAAGAAAGCCTCTCGAAAACTTAGTCCATGTGACCGGTGGAGACCCGGGCTCCCGTCTCTAAGTATGTACGCCACCACCGCTCGGCGACCGTCTAACGCGGTACGCGGTGAAGTCTGCTCCTCTCGACTCCACTAAACCCAAAGTCTGTAGCCGCTCGCGGCAAGTAACTAGAAACTCGTGGGCATCCTCCCCCACTGTCCCAGAAAACCTCGGCGGTGATAGTCTAAGGAACACCCCGAGCATCTTCTGCTCCCGTAGTGGCATGACGCCCTCCAAATCGTCAGGCTGAACAACCGGTGCCGCTAGTTGCTGAACAACCGGTACCGCTGGTGTAGGCTGGCCCTGCGGTACTGGAACGGCTGGAGCCGGGGCCTGCTGCATACCCCCAATGGTAGCTAGTATCTGTACGAGCATCGCCTGAATATCTGGAGCTCCCACAGGCTCGGGCGGTGGCTGACCCCTAGCTGGGGCGCTACCACGCGTGCGAGCCACCCCTATAAAAGAGTGATACAAGTAAGATTTTCAGAAACCGATATGACACACAATGCACGACAGTGAAACAAAAGCGACACGTTCCTAAAGACATCCTGTAGCCTCCCGAAGATAAGTAACGGACGTCTCCGTACCGATCTGCAGGACTCTACTAGACATTAGCTCGTACAAGTGAGACCGACGAACCCGGGGCTCGATACCAATTTGTCACGACCCGATTTATCAAGTCATGATGGCACCTACTATAACCCACCAAATAGGTAAGCCAACCCGTAACCCTAACAACAAGTAATGGGTCCGAGGGTAGAAATCAAACAAAAGTAGGAAAATAACAATATAAACAAAGCGGAACCAACCCAAAACATATATACAAATAAAGATCCCTCCCGAACCTCGGAAGTCACCAAACATGAGCTACTACAAAATGAGTACAAGTCCTAAAACTAGACAACGAGACTGGACTGTCTCGAAAGGAAAGAGACAAGTCTATATATACGGATGGAGACCGAAATAGTACAAAACGCCGTGTGCTCACCCCCGTCTCCTGGATAAGTCTACTCCAAGCTCGATCAACGCTGGCTGCTAGTGCTCGGACTGCATCACAAAATAGATGCGGAGCGTGGCATGAGTACCAAAACAACAGGTACCCAGTAGGCATCATAGGCCGACTGAGCAAGATAAGCAAAAGTGAACTGAAATGCAAATAAAGGGTCACATCAAGTGCAAAGAGTAGTAAATGGGGGTATGTACACGAGCGTACAAGCAACAAAGACAAGTAATCTAACTAACTCCGCCGGGCTCCCATAAACCCGACGGGTACGCTCGTGCACAATAAAAGAAACCACCTGCACGGACCCCCATAAGCCCGGCAGATGCATCGGCAGATAAAGTAAAATAATGGAACTAGAAGGTCTATCACAATATTACTAATTTTCGGACTTTTAACTGAACCATTCCCAATTATATTCCAAGATCTTATTATGTCCCGGACTTTAATCGGAATCTCTCCAACCTCCAAAACCTCAACCTAAATATAAGAATAATCAAGACTAACTGAAGCTTTAGTGAGGAATTGGGAATACACCACGTGCAAGCTGGACCACGGACTCGAACCGGGTACTATAGCTAATGAGTCAACCTACATGGACTGGACCACGGACTCGAACCGGGTGCTGTAGCCAAAGGTCGGGCACGGGTGGGCTGGACCACGGACTCGAACCGGGTACTATAGCCAAAACCGGACCACAGGTAAGCTGGACCACGGACTCGAACCGATGCCGTAGCTAAGCCTGGACATAAGTAAGCCGGACCACGGACTCTAACCGGCACCTTGTAGCTACCGTAAAAGGGCATTATGGATACAAGGTCATAAGCCGAGTTACCGACTATCGACTCAAGTCTCGCTATATCGATCTACAAGAGCTGACCGTCCAAAACGGCGTCGGAAAAAGTTCTACTGCCCAACGACATCCGGAATCTCGCAAGTCTATGGCAACACTAGTCTAAGCCTAGACTAAGGCCAAACATACTTCAAATCAATATTATCATATACACCACAAGATATGGATATTCAATAATATCAAGAGACATGTTGTCATAATCCAACACTTTCCCGAAATAAGGTCTAAGGCGGAACTATAGAAATTTAGCATGCTCAACACCCAAACCCCTCCATACTCAAGCAAATCAATAAACAAATGCCTAAACATGCTCAATCTCACGAGAAAAAGCCATAGCCTACCTGAAAGCCGACCACGCGTGCTCCAACTCACGGTACCAGATCTTTTCCCCTCTGAACGGTCTCCAAATGCTTCCCCACTAACAAAAGGTTAATCACCTCGTCATTACGAATATATTGACACTAAAATTGTATTTTTCGGAGACGGACCCAAAATCGGGTCTAAAACGGGATTGTGGGGCCCACAATTGGAATCTCGAAATCGAATCCGTGGAAACGTCCCAAATACCTTACTAAACTAATACTCCAAAATTTTAGCACAAACAGATGCCTAAAACACAGTAAATCAGCCACAACAATTAAAATGGGCAGCCCATTAATCACCAATTTCTGGAAAAACGAGACCCTTTCAACCCAAACAGATTATACCACGACGATCCTTGCGAAAAACTCTACAAGTTAGCCTCAAGAATGACTCAAAACGGACCTAAGATGAGCAAGATCTCACATTTCAAAATTCAATAACAATTCAATCCGAAAGTCATCCTAGCAGTGGCTAAATTCGATTCCTTACCTCAAACGAAGCCTCCTCTTGCGTTTCCGAGATCACCGCTAGATTCCCCACGAAATTCTCTTGAAGTTAGCCTCTTGAAGCACCTAATTTGGACTCAAAATGAAGGAGAAATTTGATGTTGAAGTTGAGGAAAAAAAAACTTGGACGACTTGTTCTTAAATCTGGAATTCCAGCCGCTGCCACGTGGCGTCACGTGGCTCTGCCACGTCACCGCCGCGTCAAAGTTCTACAACCCTTCAAACTTAAATTTCGATGTTTCGGACTCGTTCGGAATCGGAAAAATACAAACCATATATGGAATCTAATTGGAAACGATATTTCGGACTCAACGGTGAAGGCGGAATTTCCATTTGGAGATTGCTTCGATGAAAAGTGGGTCCCACACCCAGCCAAACAAACGACCGGGCGACCGAACGGGTCGGTGCCGGCAAGTCATAAATGACTTGGGGTCGCTACGGAATGCTCTATACGAGGGAAAGAATTCTTTAATTTAAAAATGACCAAGGGTCATTACAATATCCACTACTAAAAAGGACTTTCGTCCGCGAAAGAAAGGATCAAGAAGTACCTGAAGGCTCAACCAAGCCAGGAAACTGCTCTCGCATCTCCTGTTCGGTCTCCCAGGTAGCCTCCTCGACTGGACGATGCCTCCAACGAACCTTAACAACAGGAATGGCTCTCGAGCGCAATCTCCTCACATCTCTGGCTAGAATGGCAACTGGCTCCTCTACAAATGTCAAACGATCATCCAACTCGACTGCATCATACTGGAGCACATGGGACTCATCAGGAACATATCGCCGCAGCATCGAAACATGAAACACTGGGTGGATGGCCGAAAATGCTGGAGGTAGGGCCAACTCATAAGCAACCTCCCCAACCGTCCGAGTATGAGCCGTCCTGAGCTTATCCTGAATCACCCTCACCTGATTTAGGGCCTCCTGAAGCAAATCTGTACCACGCGGCCTAGGCTCTGTAGACTCGAACCAACCAACTGGAGAGCGGCAACGCCTACCATATAAAGCCTCGAATGGGGCCATCTGAATACTAGAGTGGTAGCTATTGTTGTACGCAAACTCCGCCAAAGGCAAGAATTGGTCCCACTGACCTCCAAAAACCATAACACAGGCCCGCCACATATCCTCAAGGACCCGAATAGTACGCTCCGACCGGCCATCCGTCTCGTGGGTGAAAAGCAGTGCTAAGGTGGACACGGTGCCCAACTCCTCCCGAAAAGCCCTCCAAAAGCTGGAAGTGAACTGTGAACCTCGGTGCGAAATGATAGAAACAGCACGCCATGAAGACGGACCACCTCCCTAATGTAGATACGAGCCAACCTCTCGGCACCGAAAGTAGTATGAACAGGAAGAAAGTGTGCGACTTGGTCAATCGATCCACGATGACCCAAATGCTGTCAACACCTCTAGAAGTCCGAGGCAACCCCACAACGGAGTCCATAGTGATACGCTCCCACTTCCACTCCGGAATGGGTAATCTCTGGAGCTCGCCACCAGGCCTCAAATGCTCGGCCTTTACCTGCTGGGCAAAGACAAGCAACGAGAAACAAAGTCGGCAATATCACTCCTCATGCCACTCCACCCGCAATCTTTGCCTCAAATCACGATACATCTTCACTGTGCCCGGATGGATAGAGTATCTAGACTCATGGGCCTCAAAAAGTATCAACTGTATCAAATCTCCAACTCTCGGAACACAGATGCGGTCGGCAAATTTCAAAACTCCATCAGGATCTAAGGTAGCCTGACCACCATCACCCGCTAACACTCGATCTCTAAGGGCCACTAAGGTATCATCCTTAAACTGGCAACCACGGATCCTATCAAGCAAAGAAGACTGAACTCCCATAAAGGCCAAGACGCGTCTAGAATCTGAGATATCCAACCGAACCATGCTATTAGCTAAGGACTGAATGTCCAAAGCTAAGGGTCGCTCCTCAACGAGATAAGAAGGCTAGACTACCCATACTCACGCCTTCCGGCTCAAGGCGTCCGCTACTACATTCGCCTTGCCCGGATGATAGAGAATAGAGAGGTCGTAGTCCTTCGGAGCTCAATCCAACGACGCGCCTCGAATTAAGCTCGCTCTCGCTCATCATCTACTGAAGACTCCCATGATCGGTATAGATCTCACATCGAACTCCATACAAGGAGTGTCTCCAAATCTTAAGCGCGAAAACTACCGCCGCCAACTCCAAGTCATGGGTGGGGTAGTTGCGCTCATGAATCTTAAGCCGCCTCGACGCATAAGCAATAACGCGGCCTGCCGCATCGCACACAACCCAAACCAATGCCGGATGCGTCACAATAAACAAGAAACCCCTCGCCCTCAACTGGAAGAGTCAATATAGGAGCGGTGGTAAGCAACTCCTTAAGCCTCGAAAGCTCCTCTCACACTCCTCCGACCACACAAACGGAACATCCCGGCGAGTCAACCGAGTCAACGGGCCGCAATAGTAGAAAAGCCCTCAACAAAGCGTCTCGTAATAGCTTGCTAGTCCGACGAAGCTCCGAATCTCGATGGCGAAGTGGGCTGTGCCAATCACGAATAGCCTCAATCTTCGCCGGATCAACCCTAATACCCTCCTTGGACACCACGTGCCCCAAGAAGGCTACGAGACTCAAGCCAAAACTCGCACTTTGAGAACTTGGCATAAAGCCGCCGATCTCTCAAAGTCTCGGAGCACTATCCTTAAATGCTGCTCATGCTCACTCCGGCTCCGCGAGTATACCAACCAGTATGTCATCAATGAAGACGATGACAAATAAATCAAGGTATGGCCCGAACACACGTGTCATCAAATCCATGAAGGCGGCGGGGGCATTAGTCAACCCAAACGACATCACCAAGAACTCATAATGGCCATAACGAGTCCTAAATGCGGTCTTAGGGATGTCCGCGCCCTAATCCTCACTGATGGTACCCGATCTCAAATCAATCTTAGAAAACACGGCGGCACCCTGAAGCCGATCAAATAAATCATCAATACGAGGCATGGGGTAACGGTTCTTCACCGTCACCTTGTTCACCGCCCGTAGTCAATACACAATCGCATAGTACCATCCTTCTTCTTTACGAGAGGGACTGGGCACCCCAAGGCGACACACTCGGACGGATAAACCCTTACCTAAGAGATCCTCTAACTCGAGCACCGAGCTCCCCGAGCTCGCGGAGCCATCCGGTAAGGCGGAATAGAAATAGGACGGGTGTCGGGCTCCAAATCTATGGCAAAATCAATATCACGATCCGGGAGGTAGGCCGGTAGGTCCGTAGGGAACACATCTCGCAAACTCTCTAACCACGTGAACCGAGTCAACCGAATGACCCTCCCTACTCACATCTCGTACATAGGCTAAATAAGCTAAACACCCGAAGCAACCAACCGCCTAGCTCGCATAAAAGAGATGATCCCCGTCGGTGTGTGACTATAAGCACCCCGCCACAACACCGGAGGAATGCCGGGCATCACTAAGGTAACAGTCTTGGCGTAACAATCCAAGACCGCATGGTAAGGGGATAACCAATCCATGCCCCGGAATCACATCAAAATCAACCATATCTAGCAAAATAAGATCAACTCTAGTATCATAACCCCGGATAGTCACTAAGCAAGATCGCAATACCCGATCCACTACTAAGGACTCACCCACCGGGTCGAAACACGCAACGGCTCAACCAATAGCTCGGGATCATACTCAATCGAGGAACACAATAAACAGATATATAGGAATAAGTAGAGCCTGGATCAAATAAGGCGGATGCGGGCTGATGGCATAATAACACCGTACTCGTGATCACATCGTCCGAGGTCTCGGCATCCGCTCTAGCCGGAGCCGCATAAAAGTGGGCCCGGACTCCCTACCCCGTGCATCGGCTCGCCCCCTAACCTGACTCATCGGGGACCACGCCGTAAACTCTGGTGACCACCTCTATGGTCTTGTCCCTGGCCTCTCGCCTCTAGCTGGAGGTGTCTTTGCGCATGCCTAGCCGCCCGTGGAGCGGGTAAGGCTAACTGCGATGGGGACACTCACGGGCCCAATGATCTAACTCCCCACACTCATAACACCCTTCGGACTGTCGGCTGAGAACTGGAGGTCGGCTACCCCGGCCAGAAGAACCGATCTGTGGACTATCTCGGCCCCGACTAGGACCGGCACTAAAACCAATATGGCGGTGCTAATCACCCTCCGCTGCCTGGAGAGAAGCCTGGAAGGGGCTACTAGACTGACCCGACCGAAACCTCTCGCCGAGATCTATCATAAGACTCTCGGGTCCGAAACGGCGCCTATCATGGCTATCCTCCTGTCTAGCTCTCTTGCCGCCCCTTGGGCATCGCGACGGAGCCGGCCGATAGTACGGGCATGGTCCACTACATCCCGAAAATGAGCGGCTCGCCGAGACTAAAGACTCGAGTCTCAATCCGCAACCGTAGTCTCAAACCCCGAACAAAACAACGAACCCTCTCCTCCTCGCAGGTAATATCATGGCGGCATGCCTAGAGAGCTCGTGGAATCGGGCCTCATACTCGATATGTCATGGAGCCACCGCTCTAATCGAGCAACCGATCTCTGAGCTGATCTCTGATGCTCCTGGGAATAAATCGAGCCAAGAAAGCCTCTGAAAACTTAGTCCATGTGACCGGTGGAGACCCAGCTGGCCTGGTCTCTAAGTATGTACGCCACCACTGCCTGGCGGGACCGTCTAACTGGTACGCGGTGAAGTCTGCTCCTCTCGACTCCACTAAACCCAAAGTCTGTAGCCGCTCGTGGCAAGTAACTAGAAACTCGTGGGCATCCTCCCCCACTGTCCCAGAAAACCTCGGCGGTGATAGTCTAAGGAACACCCCGAGCATCTTCTCTCCGTAGTGGCATGACGCCCTCCAAATCGTCGGGGTGAACAACCTAAGGTGCCGCTAGTTGCCGAACAACCGGCACCGGGTGTAGGCCGGCCTGCGGTACTGGAACGGCCGGGAGCCGGGCCCGCCGCATACCCCCAATGGTAGCTAGTATCTCGTACGAGCATCGCCCGAATATCTGGAGCTCCTACAGGCTCGGGCGGTGGGCCGGCTAGTCTCGGGCCCATCGACTGCCGGCTGTGTCTTTGGAGCTACTGGTGGCTCTATCACCGGCTCCGAATTTGCTCTCGATCCCGGGTCGGTGCCGTAGTTCCGGCACGACCTCGAGGTCGGCCTCTACCCCTAGCCGGGCGCTACCACGCGTGCGAGCCATCCCTATAAAAGAGTGATACAAGTAAGATTTTCGAAACCGATAAGACACACAATGCACGACAGTGATACAAAAGCGACACGTTCCTAAAGACATCCTGTAGCCTCCCGAAGATAAGTAACGGACGTCTCCGTACCGATCTGCAGGACTCTACTAGACATTAGCTCTGTACAAGTGAGACCGACGAACCTGGGGCTCTGATACCAATTTGTCACGACCCGATTTATCAAGTCATGATGGCACCTACTATAACCCACCAGCAGGTAAGCCAACCCGTAACCCGGAACAACAAGTAATGGGTCTGAGGGTAGAAATCAAACAAAAGTAGGAAAATAACAATATAAACAAAGCGGAACCAACCCAAAACATATATACAAATAAAGATCCCTCCCGAACCCGGAAGTCACCAAGTCTGAGCTACTACAAAATGAGTACAAGTCCTAAAACTAGACAACGAGAGACTGGACTGTCTCGAAAGGAAAGAGACAAGTCTATATATACGGATGGAGACCGAAATAGTACAAAACGCCGTGTGCTCACCCCCGTCTCCCTGATAAGTCTACTCCAAGCTCGATCAACGCCGGCCGCTAGTGCTCGGACTGCATCACAAAATAGATGCGGAGCGTAGCATGAGTACCAAAACAACGGTACCCGGTAGGCATCATAGGCCGACCGAGCAAGATAAGCAAAAGTGAACCGAAATGCAAATAAAGGGTCACATCAAGTGCAAAAGAGTAGTAAATGGGGGTATGTACACGAGCGTACGTGCAACAAAGACAAGTAATCTAACTAACTCCGCCGGGCTCCATAAACCCGACGGGTACGCTCGTGCACAATAAAAGAAACCACCTCGCACGGACCCCCATAAGCCCTAAGCAGATGCATCGCGAGATAAAGTAAAATAATGGAACTAGAAGGTCTATCACAATATTACTAATTTTCGGACTTTTAACTGAACCATTCCCAATTATATTCCAAGATCTTATTATGTCCCTGGACTTTAATCGGAATCTCTCCAACCTCCAAAACCTCAACCTAAATATAAGAATAATCAAGACTAACTGAAGCTTTAGTGAGGAATGGGAATACACCACGTGCAAGCCGGACCACGGACTCGAACCGGGTACTATAGCTAATGAGTCAACCTACATGGACTGGACCACGGACTCGAACCGGGTGCCGTAGCCAAAGGTCGGGCACGGGTGGGCTGGACCACGGACTCGAACCGGCATCTATAGCCAAAACCATCACGGGTAAGCCGGACCACGGACTCGAACCGGGTGCCGTAGCTAAGCCTCGGACATAAGTAAGCTGGACCACGGACTCTAACCGGGTGCCGTAGCTAACGTAAAAGCGAGGGCATTATGGATACAAGGTCATAAGCTGAGTTACCGACTATCAGACTCAAGTCTGCTATATCAGTCTACAAGGAGCTGACCGTCCAAAACGGCGTCGGAAAAAGTTCTACTGCCCAACGACATCCGGAATCTCGCAAGTCTATGGCAACACTAGTCTAAGCCTAGACTAAGGCCAAACATACTTCAAATCAATATTATCATATACACCACAAGATATGGATATTCAATAATATCAAGAGACATGTTGTCATAATCCAACACTTTCCCGAAATAAGGTCTAAGGCAGGAACTATAGAAATTTAGCATGCTCAACACCCAAACCCCTCCATACTCAAGCAAATCAATAAACAAATGCCTAAACATGCTCAATCTCACGAGAAAAAGCCATAGCCTACCTGAAAGCCGACCACGCGTGCTCCAACTCACGGTATCGAATCTTTTCCCCTCCGAACGGTCTCCAAATGCTTCCCCACTAACAAAAGGTTAATCACCTCGTCATTACGAATATATTGACACTAAAATTGTATTTTTCGAGAGACGGACCCAAAATCGGGTCTAAAACGGGATTGTGGGGCCCACAATTGGAATCTCGAAATCGAATCCGTGGAAACGTCCCAAATACCTTACTAAACTAATACTCCAAAATTTTAGCACAAACAGATGCCTAAAACACAGTAAATCAGCCACAACAATTAAAATGGGCAGCCCATTAATCACCAATTTCTGGAAAAACGAGACCCTTTCAACCCAAACAGATTATACCACGACGATCCTTGCGAAAAACTCTACAAGTTAGCCTCAAGAATGACTCAAAACGGACCTAAGATGAGCAAGATCTCACATTTCAAAATTCAATAACAATTCAATCCGAAAGTCATCCTAGCAGTGGCTAAATTCGATTCCTTACCTCAAACGAAGCCTCCTCTTGCGTTTCCGAGATCACCGCTAGATTCCCCACGAAATTCTCTTGAAGTTAGCCTCTTGAAGCACCTAATTTGGACTCAAAATGAAGGAGAAATTTGATGTTGAAGTTGAGGAAAAAAACTTGGACGACTTGTTCTTAAATCTGGAATTCCAGCCGCTGCCACGTGGCGTCACGTGGCTCTGCCACGTCACCGCCGCGTCAAAGTTCTACAACCCTTCAAACTTAAATTTCGATGTTTCGGACTCGTTCGAATCGGAAAAATACAAACCATATATGGAATCTAATTGGAAACGATATTTCGGACTCAACGGTGAAGGCGGAATTTCCATTTGGAGATTGCTTCGATGAAAAGTGGGTCCCACACCCAAGATCGTTTGAGCCGATTCCACAAATGTCATCTAAAGCCTCGGGGAGCGAACGAAGGGTCGTTCTAGACCAAAATCGATCTTCCGAAGCTAACCTAGCCGTCGAGAATTTTCATCCGAGCACGACTCCCAAGAAGGTTGACCAAAGTCAACTTTTCAAGTTATAAAAATCTCCAAAACAGGAAACGGGCCTAAAACCCAAACAAACGACCAGGCGACCGAACGGTCGGTGCCGGCAAGTCATAAATGACTTGGGGTCGCTACAGAATGCTCTATACGAGGGAAAGAATTCTTTAATTTAAAAATGACCAAGGGTCATTACAATATCCACTACTAAAAAGGACTTTCGTCCGCGAAAGAAAGGATCAAGAAGTACCCGAAGGCTCAAACAAGCCAGAAACTGCTCTCGCATCTCCCGTTCGGTCTCCCGTAGCCTCCTCGACCGGACGATGCCTCCAACGAACCTTAACAACGGGAATGGCTCTCGAGCGCAATCTCCTCACATCTCTCGGCTAGAATGGCAACCGGCTCCTCTACAAATGTCAAACGATCATCCAACTCGACCGCATCATACCGGAGCACATGGGACTCATCAGAACATATCGCCGCAAAGATCGAAACATGAAACACCGGGTGGATGGCCGAAAATGCCGGAGGTAGGGCCAACTCATAAGCAACCTCCCCAACTGTCCTGGAGTATCTCAAAAGGCCCAATGTACCGGGGCTAAGCTTGCCCCGCCTCCCAAACCTCATCACGCCCTTCATGGGCGACACACGAGAGGAATACCCGATCACCAACAGAGAATCTCAAAGGTCGACGCCTCGATCCGCATAACTCGGTGCCTACTCGAGCCGTCCCGAGCTTATCCCGAATCACCCTCACCCGATTTAGGGCCTCCCCGAAGCAAATCTCGTACCACGCGGCCTAGGCTCTGAGACTCGAACCAACCAACCTGGAGAGCGGCAACGCCTACCATATAAAGCCTCGAATGGGGCCATCTCGAATACTAGAGTGGTAGCTATTGTTGTACGCAAACTCCGCCAAAGGCAAGAATTGGTCCCACCGACCTCCAAAATCCATAACACAGCCCGCAACATATCCTCAAGGACTCGAATAGTACGCTCCGACTGGCCATCCGTCTCGTGGGTGAAAAGCCAGCTAAGGTGGACACGGGTGCCCAACTCCTCCCGAAAAGCCCTCCAAAAGCCGGAAGTGAACCGTGAACCTCGGTCTCGAAATGATAGAAACAGCACGCCATGAAGACGGACCACCTCCCTAATGTAGATACGAGCCAACCTCTCGGCACCGAAAGTAGTATGAACAGGGAAGGAAGTGTGCCGACTTGGTCAA
The DNA here is from genome assembly GCA_029007595.1 of Solanum commersonii. Lineage (NCBI taxonomy): Eukaryota > Viridiplantae > Streptophyta > Magnoliopsida > Solanales > Solanaceae > Solanum > Solanum commersonii. Next base: position 239,144 of record JAJTWQ010000099.1, on the reverse strand, counting down.
TCGATCCACGATGACCCAAATGCCGTCAACACCTCTAGAAGTCCGAGGCAACCCCACAACGGAGTCCATAGTGATACGCTCCCACTTCCACTCCGGAATGGGTAATCTCACGAGCTCGCCACCAGGCCTCAAATGCTCGGCCTTTACCTGCCGGGCAAAGACAAGCAACGAGAAACAAAGTCAGCAATATCACTCCTCATGCCACTCCACCCGCAATGCCGCCTCAAATCACGATACATCTTCGTTTGTGCCCTGATGGATAGAGTATCTAGATTCATGGGCCTCGAAAGTATCAACCGTATCAAATCTCCAACTCTCGGAACACGATGCGGCCGGCAAATTTCAACACTCCATCGGGATCTAAGGTAGCCTCGACCACCATCACCCGCTAACACTCGATCTCTAAGGGCCACTAAGGTATCATCCTTAAACCGGCAACCACGGATCCTATCAAGCAAAGAAGACTCGAACTCCCATAAAGGCCAAGACGCGTCTAGAATCCGAGATATCCAACCGAACCATGCTATTAGCTAAGGACCGAATGTCCAAAGCTAAGGGTCGCTCCTCAACAGATAAGAAGGCTAGACTACCCATACTCACACTTTGCCTTCCGGCTCAAGGCGTCCGCTACTACATTCGCCTTGCCCTGATGATAGAGAATAGAGAGGTCGTAGTCCTTCAGAGCTCAATCCAACGACGCCGCCTCGAATTAAGGTCCCTCGGCTCATGATGTACCAAGACTCCTATGATCGGTATAGATCTCACATCGAACTCCATACAAGTAGTGTCTCCAAATCTTAAGCGCGAAAACTACAGAAGAGTCAATATAGGAGCGGTGGTAAGCAACTCCTTAAGCCTCAGAAAGCTCCTCTCACACTCCTCCGACCACACAAACGGAACATCCTGGCGAGTCAACCGAGTCAACGGGGCTGCAATAGTAGAAAAGCCCTCAACAAAGCGTCTGTAATAGCTTGCTAGTCCGACGAAGCTCCGAATCTCAGTAACTGAAGTGGGCCTGTGCCAATCACGAATAGCCTCAATCTTCGCTGGATCAACCCTAATACCCTCCTTGGACACCACGTGCCCCAAGAAGGCTACAGACTCAAGCCAAAACTCGCACTTTGAGAACTTGGCATAAAGCCGCTGATCTCTCAAAGTCTGGAGCACTATCCTTAAATGCTGCTCATGCTCACTCCGGCTCCGCGAGTATACCAGTATGTCATCAATGAAGACGATGACAAATAAATCAAGGTATGGCCTGAACACACGTGTCATCAAATCCATGAAGGCGGCAGGGGCATTAGTCAACCCAAACGACATCACCAAGAACTCATAATGGCCATAACGAGTCCTAAATGCGGTCTTAGGGATGTCCGCTGCCCTAATCCTCAGCTGATGGTACCCGGATCTCAAATCAATCTTAGAAAACACGGCGGCACCCTGAAGCTGATCAAATAAATCATCAATACGAGGCATGGGGTAACGGTTCTTCACCGTCACCTTGTTCAGCAGCCCGTAGTCAATACACAATCGCATAGTACCATCCTTCTTCTTTACGAGAGGACTGGGCACCCCAAGGCGACACACTCGGACGGATAAACCCCTTACCTAAGAGATCCTCTAACCGAGCACCGAGCTCCCCGAGCTCGTGCAGAGCCATCCGGTAAGGCGGAATAGAAATAGGACGGGTGTCGCTCCAAATCTATGGCAAAATCAATATCACGATCCGGAGGTAGGCCGGGTAGGTCTCAGTAGGGAACACATCTGCAAACTCTCTAACCACAGGAACTGAGTCAACTGAATGACCCTCCCTACTCACATCTCGTACATAGGCTAAATAAGCTAAACACCCAGAAGCAACCAACCGCCTAGCTCGCATAAAAGAGATGATCCCCGTCGGTGTGTGACTATAAGCACCCTGCCACAACACTGGAGGAATGCCGTGCATCACTAAGGTAACAGTCTTGGCGTAACAATCCAAGACCGCATGGTAAGGGGATAACCAATCCATGCCTGGAATCACATCAAAATCAACCATATCTAGCAAAATAAGATCAACTCTAGTATCATAACCCTGGATAGTCACTAAGCAAGATCGCAATACCTGATCCACTACTAAGGACTCACCCACCGGGGTCGAAACACGCAACGGCTCAACCAATAGCTCTGGATCATACTCAATCGAGGAACACAATAAATGTATATATAGGAATAAGTAGAGCCTCGGATCAAATAAGGCGGATGCGGGCTGATGGCATAATAACACCGTACTCGTGATCACATCGTCCGAGGTCTCGATTCGCTCTAGCCGGAGCCGCATAAAAGTGGGCCCGGACTCCCTACCCCGTGCATCGGCTCGCCCCCTAATCGCTCCCTGGGGACCACCCCGTATACTCGGTGACCACCTCTATGGTCTTGTCCCCGGCCTCTCGCCTCTAGGCCGGGAGGCAGCCGGCGCATGCCTAGCCGCCCGTGGAGCTGGTAAGGCTAACTCCGCGATGGGGACACTCACGGGCCCAATGATCTAACTCCCCACACTCATAACACCCCGGGACTGCCGACCGAGAGCCGGAGGTCGGCTACCCCGCCAGAAGAACCCATCTCGTGAACTATCTCGGCCCCGACTAGACCGGCACTAAAACCAATATGGCGGTGCCGATGTCCGCTGAGACTAAAGACTGAGTCTCAATCCGCAACTGTAGTCTCAAACCCCGAACAAAACAACGAACCCTCTCCTCCTCAGTAGGTAATATCATGGCGGCATGCCTAGAGAGCTCGTGGAATCGGGCCTCATACTCTGATACTGTCATGGAGCCCTGCTCTAATCGAGCAAACTGATCTCTGAGCTGATCTCTGATGCTCCTGGGAATAAATCGAGCCAAGAAAGCCTCTGAAAACTTAGTCCATGTGACCGGTGGAGACCCAAACACCCGGTCTCTAAGTATGTACGCCACCACCGCCCAAGGGACCGTCTAACTGGTACGCGGTGAAGTCTGCTCCTCTCGACTCCACTAAACCCAAAGTCTGTAGCCGCTCGCGGCAAGTAACTAGAAACTCGTGGGCATCCTCCCCCACTGTCCCAGAAAACCTCGGCGGTGATAGTCTAAGGAACACCCCGAGCATCTTCTCGCTCCCCGTAGGGCATGACGCCCTCAAATCGTCGAGCCGAACAACCTAAGTGCCGCTAGTTGCTGAACAACCTACCGGGCCGGGTGTAGGCCGGCCCTGCGGCAGACCGGAACGGCCGGAGCCGGGGCTCGCCATATACCCCCAATGGTAGCTAGTATCTCGTACGAGCATCGCCGAATATCCGGAGCTCCTACAGCTCGGGCGGTGGCCGGGCTAGTCTCGGCCCATCGACTAGCGCCGTGCCGGGAGCTACCGGTGGCTCTATCACCGGCTCCGGAATTTGCTCTCGATCCCGGGCCGGTGCCGTAGTTCCGCACGACCTCGAGGTCGGCCTCTACCCCTAGCCGGGCGCTACCACGCGTGCGAGCCATCCCTATAAAAGAGTGATACAAGTAAGATTTTCGAAACCGATATGACACACAATGCACGACAACGATGATACAAAAGCGACACGTTCCTAAAGACATCCCGTAGCCTCCCGAAGATAAGTAACGACGTCTCCGTACCGATCCGGACTCTACTAGACATTAGCTCTGTACAAGTGAGACCGACGAACCTGGGGCTCTGATACCAATTTGTCACGACCCGATTTATCAAGTCATGATTACACCTACTATAACCCACCAGTAGGTAAGTCAACCCGTAACCCGGAACAACAAGTAATGGGTCTGAGGGTAGAAATCAAACAAAAGTAGGAAAATAACAATATAAACGACAGAGCCTGGACTGCCTCGAAAGGAAAGAGACAAGTCTATATATACAGATGGAGACTGAAATAGTACAAAAGGCCGTGTGCTCACCCCCGTCTCCGGATAAGTCTACTCCAAGCGCGATCAACGCCGGGCCGCTAGTGCTCGGACTCGCATCACAAAATAGATGCAGAGCGTAGCATGAGTACCAAAACAACGTACCCGAGTAGGCATCATAGGCCGACCGAGCAAGATAAGCAAAAGTGAACCGAAATGCAAATAAAGGGTCACATCAAGTGCAAAGAGTAGTAAATGGGGTATGTACACGAGCGTACAGCAACAAAGACAAGTAATCTAACTAACTCCGCCGGCTCCCATAAACCCGACGGGTACGCCCGTGCACAATAAAAGAAACCACCTGCAGGGACCACGATAAGGCCCACACATTCATCGGACTTTAAAGTAAAATAATGGAACTAGAAGGTCTATCACAATATTACTAATTTTCGGACTTTTAATTGAACCATTCCCAATTATATTCCAAGATCTTATTATGTCCCTGACTTTAATCGGAATCTCTCCAACCTCCAAAACCTCAACCTAAATATAAGAATAATCAAGACTAACTGCTTTAGTGAGGAATTGGGAATACACCACGTGCAAGCCGGACCACGGACTCGAACCGGTACTATAGCTAATGAGTCAACCTACATGGACCGGACCACGGACTCGAACCGGGTGCCGTAGCCAAAGGTCGGGCACGGGTGGGCCGGACCACGGACTCGAACCTGCACGTAGCCAAAACCGGATCACGAGTAAGCCGGACCACGGACTCGAACCGGCACCGTAGCTAAGCCTGGACATAAGTAAGCCGGACCACGGACTCTAACCTGCACCGTAGCTAAAGTAAAAGCAGGCATTATGGATACAAGGTCATAAGCCGAGTTACCGACTATCGACTCAAGTCTCGCTATATCGATCTACAAGAGCCGACCGTCCAAAACGGCGTCGGAAAAGTTCTACCGCCCAACGACATCCCGAATCTCGCAAGTCTATGGCAACACTAGTCTAAGCCTAGACTAAGGCCAAACATACTTCAAATCAATATTATCATATACACCACAAGATATGGATATTCAATAATATCAAGAGACATGTTGTCATAATCCAACACTTTCCCGAAATAAGGTCTAAGGCAGGAACTATAGAAATTTAGCATGCTCAACACCCAAACCCTTCAAGAATGACTCAAAACGGACCTAAGATGAGCAAGATCTCACATTTCAAAATTCAATAACAATTCAATCCGAAAGTCATCCTAGCAGTGGCTAAATTCGATTCCTTACCTCAAACGAAGCCTCCTCTTGCGTTTCCGAGATCACCGCTAGATTCCCCACGAAATTCTCTTGAAGTTAGCCTCTTGAAGCACCTAATTTGGACTCAAAATGAAGGAGAAATTTGATGTTGAAGTTGAGGAAAAAAAAAACTTGGACGACTTGTTCTTAAATCTGGAATTCCAGCCGCTGCCACGTGGCGTCACGTGGCTCTGCCACGTCACCGCCGCGTCAAAGTTCTACAACCCTTCAAACTTAAATTTCGATGTTTCGGACTCGTTCGAATCGGAAAAATACAAACCATATATGGAATCTAATTGGAAACGATATTTCGGACTCAACGGTGAAGGCGGAATTTCCATTTGGAGATTGCTTCGATGAAAAGTGGGTCCCACACCCAAGATAGCAAGTCATAAATGACTTGGGGTCGCTACAGGAATGCTCTATACGAGGGAAAGAATTCTTTAATTTAAAAATGACCTGAAGGGTCATTACAGTTTACCAGTATATTCTTATTTAATATTCTCTTAAAGTCAAGTTTTCAATAAATGAACATAAATTAATTTACTTCGATTAACTAATTTGACCAATAAACATGAATTAATTGCTTAATTTTCTATGTCAAGACTGATAACTTTCAAAGGGTAAAATAGGAAGAATATATCATTTATGCATTGATTTTGTGAAATGAAAAATATTAAGGAACATCTATTTTTAGTAAGAACGATATATAAATAGAAATGGAGAGAGTATATTTTTAGCCCTTATAAATAGAGTGATAAAACTATGATAGATGCATAGAAAATAGGAAGCAAAATTAAATGGCAATAGAGTTTAGCCATAATTATTTAATTGTACGTATATTATCGTTATTGGCCCATAATTGTTGCGTATTGCTTTTATTGTGTTATTATGAAAACAATTTGTGCTTGATCGATCTTTTCAGTTAGTCTTTTATCAAATATTATAAATACCCAAAAGGAATTATATTCAGAAGTAAAGTAGGGATAAAAAATAAGTTATTCTTATTACCTAGTTTTTTTCAACCGCAATATCATTCATAATTTCAAAGTTTATTTTTTAAAATAATTATATTCTCTATTTCGCTTCACTTCAAAACACTTGTCATGTTTGGTTTTAGACAGTCAAATTAATTATACACACTTTGATCCATGCTTTTGAGAAGTATTTTTTTGGTCATATTAATATGAGAAAAGTTATGACGTACAGTTTATAAATATATCTTTTAATTTTAATGTATTGAATTAATTTAATTCAATTTAGTTATGAAAATTAATTGATTTAACTCTCAAAAATTAAAATGTACCAATTATTTTAGGATGAAAAATGTAAATATTTTGTAGTTTGTAGTTTCTACTTCCTACTTCCTATACTATGTTTTTCGATATTTAAAAAAAAAAAAAACATATATACATACTATTATTAGAAAATCCCCATCCCCCCTAAAACTTGGGGGCCTATAGTGGCATGAGACCCCACCATTCAGCCGCCCCAACAAATTTCTTGGAATTTTTGGGCTTTGAATTTATGTGTAGCAAATTATAGGTATAAATTTGTATTTTATGCCCTAATTTTTCATAATATAAGTTCGAACAAGAAATCACTTTTTGAAATATCTCACTGGACATACAGTCAACTGTTAAAGGATAGAAATAAAAATAAAATAAAATAAAAGGCGAAACATGCTATTTACCCTACAATAGAAACAACCTTTAACAACAATAAATATGCATATTAACAAAGAGTGTTAAAGTCTTTATCATCATTATTTAATTGTCATTGAATCCAATATCGCTATATACTTCAGGGATATATATAAAGAGTGTTAATTGACTCTAAAAAAATATTTAACGGTAACTAAGTTATTACCGTAAATTAAAAGTCGCTAAAGATCATTTTTGATGTAGTGTTACCCGCAATAACACTTTATACTTCCAATAATTCTGATTTTAATTTGTTGCAACTGTCTCACTTGATAGACACACATCTCAATCTCCTTAGTGTAAAAAAGAACTTGCTTTTGAAACAAAAAAATCAAATAAAAAGTTTATTTGCATACATCATTTTCTAAACTACTAGAACAGTACCCCCCAAATAAGACAAAAACTCACACACTAAACAAAGGTAAAAGGAGAATCATATAATCCTATAAATACTTGCATGTATTCCTTTAAAATATTGACCATTTTCCTCTTATAAAGCATATGGCTTCAACTCATAGAAAACTTGTTTCCTTTATGATCATCACATTTTTCCTTGTTATAGATCATACATCTGCCGAAGTAAGTACTCTTTTTTTTTTTCAGTTTGTACGACACACTTTTTTTTTTCAGTTTGTCCGAAAAAAGTGAATTATATTATTTTGTATTTAAAAATAAATTAACGTTAATCCTAGATTGCCGATGAAAACGTACAACGAAAAAGGATATATATGAGATAGTGTGCATTAGGACTGGAGGTAGAATATTACTTATGGATTCAGATGAAACAACCTCCCTATCTTCACAGGGCAGGGATAAGGTCTACATAGACACTACTCTTTCCAGACCCCACTTATGGAATTACACCGTAAATATTGTTGTTGTTGTTGTATTGTACAAATATTTAATCTGAATCTAGTAACAAAGATGAGCTATGAGTATGGTGACAATTCAAAACCCATAAACATCAAATTCTGACTCTACCTTCGCATAACTTGGAATAGAGGGACTAGAAACTAAATCATTTGGTCACTAACTTTTCGCAAATTTGACTTGAATATACAGTGGTTGAATCATGGTGGTGACATAACAAACAGAAGGTCAGCTCCTGGAGAAATTTTGATCAGCCCAAGAACTATACACAAGTTGAAATTAAGGTGGAAATTCCTAGCTGGATTCGACATTACAGCAACCCCAGCAGTTGCAAATGGAGTAGTTTACTTCCCATCATGGAATGGAGATCTGTATGCAGTGAATGCACTAACTGGAGGACTCATATGGCAACAGAATCTTACAAGGCTCACTGGGCTGCCCCTACCCCCAGCAAGAACTGTGATAGTGTCAAGAGCAACACCAGTTGTGGCTAATGATCTTTTACTTGTGGGGATTTATGGACCTGCTGTTGTGATTGCAATGAGAAGGTTAACAGGTGCACTTGTTTGGTCCACTCGGCTTGATCCAAGGCCTCTGGCTCTTATCACTCAATCAGGAACAGTTCACTTGGGGTCAATTTCTTATCCTTCGATATTTGTTTGTTTCCTGTACTTCGATTATCATATTATTTTGTTGAAGTTATTGTTGTTTTTTCTTGAGTCTAGAGTCTATCAGAAACAACCTATCTACATCTGAGATAGGGATAAAGTCTGTGTACGCTCTATCCCTAGACTCTACTTTGTGGGACTATGGTGGATATGTTGTTGTAGTTGGTTTATTACTTTATGAACTGTTTTGAAGGAAGCATTGATATTACTCTCCCTCCGTCCCAAATTATGTAATGATGTTTGATTGGACACGAAACTTAATCTTTTTGTTCAACTTCCTAGCTTCGCCACAACATAAAGAATAAATTTCAATAGTAGAGCAAAAAATTTAAAAATAAAGAACAAATTGAAATTAGATAGAGACTTCGTTGCTAATCCAATCTAAATTGCTTGAAGCTAATAATTCTTTTTTGATAAACCATCATTTTAGCGACGGATTTGTTATTTAGTTGTAGAACTTTTCTGTAGCTACATAAAGAAGGAACTCTTTAACATCTTAGTTTTGTTGCTCAGACTCTTCAAAACAATCGCTAGGTGTGTCAGATCTTCCAAAAACTATGCATCTTTATATAGGATCTGAACACTTTTGAAGGGTCCGAGCAACATGACATATTAAGAATAATTAAGTTATTAACCATAAATTAAGATGTGCTAGGATACTAAATTTGTCCACAACTTTTTTAACAGTGGATATTATGTGGGAGTATCATCAGTGGAGAATGTACCATCAGCTGCACAATGCTGCACATTTAGAGGCAGCCTAGTAAAACTAAATGTTAGAACTGGTGCAATTATATGGCAAACCTATACACTTCCAGACAATGGCGGGCGCTTCGGAGGATATTCCGGTGCATCAATATGGGGAAGCAGCCCAGCTATTGACATAGCCAGAGGACATGTCTATGTAGGAACTGGAAATCTTTACTCAGCTCCACCAGAAGTGCTGAAATGCCAAGCAGCACAAAACAATCGAACAATGCCACCAGTTGTTCCTGATCAGTGTTTTGGTAAAGATATTCATTTTGATTCAATTCTTGCACTGGATTTGAATTCTGGACAAATTGCTTGGGCTACACAGCTTGGAGGCTACGACGTTTTCACTTTCGCATGTTTGATTCCTAATAATCCTGATTGCCCACCGGGGCCTAACGTGGATGCTGATTTCGGAGAGGCGCCTATGATGCTAACAATATTTTCAAATGGAAGATTTTGCGATGTTGTGGTGGCTGTGCAGAAAAGTGGCTTTACTTGGGCGCTTGATCGTAACGATGGACATATTGTTTGGTTTAAGGTAAAGTCTTACAACTAGAATGTTCATCTTTAAGTACCCTTCACATCATATCAATTAGTATTTTCATTTGTTAACATAAGAAATAAAGTAAATAACTTGCTATAAATGATTGATTTGCATGATGTAGAAAGCAGGGCCGGGGAGTGTGGATGGAGGAGGAATATGGGGTGCAGCCACAGATGGACGGCGAGTTTACACTAACATAGCGAATGGAAACAGACTTCCTTTCACCCTGGCACCTTCAACTCAAACAACAACAGCTGGTGGATGGGTGGCAATGGATGCAAACACAGGCCAAATCCTATGGACCACTGCAAATCCTAGCAACGAGACGTCCCCTGGGCCGGTCACCATAGCTAATGGAGTTCTCTTTGCAGGATCAGTGGCACCTAATGGACCTCTCTATGCCATTGATGCTAGTAATGGAAAAATTTTGTGGACATTTAACACTGGTGCTACTATCTATGGGGGTGCATCAATTAGCTATGGTTGTGTCTTTATTGGCCATGGATATTCAGTTGGTCTAGCTAAGTTGTTCCATCCAACTTGGACCACTGGGACTTCACTCTTTGCCTTTTGCATTCTGTAAAATCAATATATATTTATAAATTAATGTATTTGCTCTTTCTAATAATAGTTGTGATGATACTAATAAGTTTCCCTACCTAATGATCATGTTTCAAGTTACATTAGTAGGAATAAAAGCATCAACTTAAAGAAATGGAATATACCAACTTATTTAACTATCAACATAACATATGTTATAACTCATTTTAGTTATCAAGGTGTCACGACCCAAAATCCAAGATCATGATGGAACCTACGCCTACCACATCTGTATGTAATTCAGTCCCTCAAACACAAATAAAATATCAAGGAAATAATCAGAAGTAATAAAATAAAGGAATTTATGTCGGCCCTTGTGAGATCACAAATTGATTTTGGCATATATTTGGAGCTGGACATTCAGCGCATTTCTATTCCAGCATATCATATGGCATATATTTGGTATCTCTTGGGCTTTTGGAGGCATGATTTTTGTACTTGTCTACTGCACTGTCGGTATCTCTGGTGAGCACATACATACTCTGTCCGTAACTCACGGATCTAGAATTTTGAGTTAATTATGTGAAATTGAAAAAAAATATCTAAAAATGTTTATGCGCGCGGTTAATAGATTAAATTGCTAAAAATAAATCTCTTTCCGTTTTGTGTGTTGTAGGTGGACATATTAACCCAACAGTGACATTTGGGTTGTTTTTAGCAAGGAAAGTATCATTAGTAAGGGCAGTGGGATATATAATTGCACAATGTTTAAGGGCAATTTGTGGAGTTGGTTTTGTCAAGGCATTCATGAAGCACCCATACAACGCACTAGGTGGTGGTGCTAATTTTGTGCAATCTGGTTACAATAACGCTTGTATGTTTTTAGACAACGAACAAGCAGAAAGAATCCGGAAAGGGAAGGTTCAAGTGCCTTAGGGGATTCAAGCTTGAATTCGAGGTAGGTGATGATTGTGATTTCATGTTGGTGTGATATATGTTTGTAATTGCTCATTATAATGCATGTATGTATGCGAATGTTGCATTATTGATCACCCTAATCGTACATGAGGATAATTGAATAATTGTATGCCATGAATCACCTTTTGTTGTATGATTGTGAGAATATACATTATGATTGTGATTGTGGTTTGTTGAATGGATCGGGTGTTGCGTTCCGACACACTAACTTGGATCGATTGCCACACTCCGGATTAAACATGGGATTGGTTGCCACGTTCCGACATAAAAATTGGATCGGGTACCAAGTTCCGGTATGCTAACAGTTTGTGTGTGGGTTCCATGAGAGGACCATTTAATTGGGTTCCGTGAGAGGACCATTGAATTGTGTTGTGTATCTACTTGTGATGATTATGTACATATCTAATGATGATTGATATTGAAAGACTGTATGTTGCTCTAAATTGATAACCAATGTGTATTATTAAGAACGTGGATGCTACATTGATCATGAAAAGATGACTAATATTGTATATGTTCGATATATGCCTGTTTTATAATGTTGTGGCTACTTGCATGCGTTTCACTTATTGGGATAGCCGCAAGATCCTACCAGTATATTGTAGTTGTGTATTGATACTGCACTTGCTTGTTCTTTGTTGAGTACAAGGAATATTCAGGCGGCTATTGTTAGACCTCAGCTAGGTGACTATTGAGCGTGACCGGATCCAAGGGTGAGCCAGTTCTTTCAGGTTGTCATGGATCTTTCTTGTTTAAGTCCACTCTCTTCGGACTCAGACTATTTGTTAAAGGTGTTTGTTTAGTTTCGAGGTTGTACCCCTTGTTCTTAGACTTGTCGTTAGTAAAGTTTTGGTACAATGACTTTCAGTTTCTAGGGGTTGTTCTTCCGCATTAGTTTGATTAGTTGTTTGTTAAAAACCTTGAAATTTATGGGGACTCCATTTTTATTGACATTTAAATCTGCTTCTATATCTTTAAATGTCTTAGTTTCATAAAATTTATTTGTTTGGGTTGTAGTAATGGTTCTCCCACTAGAGGGTTTGTATAAGTGTCAATCACGACGATCTGGATTGTGACAATTATAAATTCTAGAAATAATTATATTAATTTCATATTGAATTTGATAATTCTTACTTATTTGAAGAATATGTTTTCACTAGTGATATACCAAATTTTGTTTCTTTTTTTATTTGTTGCAGGCTTGTATATAATAATACTGTGAATTGAAATGCAATAATTTTTTCTTTTCTGGGATAAATGTCTTATTATAATCTTAGAAATAATTATGTTAATTTCATATTGAATTTTGATTGTTCTTTCATTATATTTATTAAATAAAGAGATTAGTATAATTTTATACATTCTTCAAAAACAGATGACATATCTAGAAAAAGTGGATATTTCTTTCATTTCAAAATAAACTATATATAATACAAAAGTTAAACAAAAGAAGAGTGATATGACACATTTATTTAATAGGAATTCATTTAACGGTTTTTTTTTCTTATTAGAGATTCATCTTCATCCTCATAAGTCATAACTTCCAAATGTTAATTATTAATTAATAATATATGTCTTGCCCCGTTTTCTCAAAATGGGTTTTGGTGCACGACCTAACAACTCTTTTGGGCTTTGGAATATTGAAGAGTCGCCACCTAACGAATTAAGGCCCGTTAGGGCACCTATCTAACCTAACTAAGTCTAGCTAAGGTCAACGAATCAGAGGTCAGGGTAAGGGTTCAAGTTACCTCGAGAGGAAGGTGTTAGGCATCCCTCGAGGTCCACAGATGTGGGTCCCGGCCGTATCTTATGCAATTTATGTGGTAGTTACAAGTAGCAATTAGGGTCACTTCGTTATTGATATACCGTGAGTTTACGGTATTTCTAATACATTTAACTTACAAGTTGTGTGTGTCTAGGGCCTTATCGTATTGGTTTTTATGTATTTTATTGTATTTTTACAGGAAAGACGTTCAGGTGTAGAAGTATGGAGACAATTGATCAAAATGCAGAAAAAGAGCTTTCACGGAGACTATCTACGGACCGTAGGTCCATTGACGGTCCGTAGGTGATGACCATAGATCAGCAGTCAAGGGACAGATGACAAATCAGGGAAATCTGACCAAGTGTGGAACCACGGTGGAAATTGACGGTCCGTAGATTAATCTACGGACCGTATTGAGCAAATCGTAGAACGAGACTGCGAGGGTTCCAGTACCTGATTTTTGAAAATTCTAAGTATGGAGCTACAGAGGTGATTGACGGATCGTAGATCGATCTACGGTCCGTACTGCAAGTCCGTCGTTTGCTTCAGAGAGGCTGAGTTTTGGATGCTAAAATATTTTCTAAGTCCTGGCTGACAGAAGGGACTTACGGATCGTAGATCCATCGACGGTCCGTAAGTCAGTCTCGTGGATTGAAGACGCGTACCTAAACAGACTTTCCTTAAATTGTTTCCTTTTTAAATTAGGATTTGTTTTTCTATAAATAGGGCATGCAAATCTCGTTTTTAGGGGTTAGACATTATTATTCTAGTTCTACTTTGTGACTTTGGAGATTGAAGTACAATTTTAGCAATTATTAAGTTTACAAGTTCGTTTTGAAGATTTTGGCTTTGCAACTCAAGTTGAATTTCTGGGTTTATTATTCTCTTTACGTAAGTTCATGATTTCTTTATCTAAAATTATGAATTGTGTTCTTGCTAATATGAGTAACTAAATCCACAACTAGGGTTGTGGGAACCATGAGCGATTAACAAAATATGAATAGTAAATAAGCAATTCATGAATAGTGTTTTGCATGAATTGATAATTTTTTCGTTTAAAAGTCTTTTTAAACGTGGCCAACGTTAGAACTCGCCTTATTGCTACTTGCCGGATCAAGGAGGTAATCAACAAGAAAGAATTATCAACATAGATTTAGTGTGATACTATCTAATAGGCTAGTGTCGATTGGTGCGAAGTAATAACTAAGCCAAACATCGATTATGATGTCTAATATGAGGTAAAGGTAAGGGTTAGTAAATTATACACACGTAGCCGGATCAAGGTGCGGGGTGAAATTCTCTAGATGCCGGATCAAGGATTTAGAGATACCTAACTTATCACTTTGCATGTAATACACTAGGAAAGGATTGCTGTTACTAGGATTATTGCGTTATGAGCTTGTGGGGAACACATATTCCCTAGTTACTTCTCTCATCTTGATAACAATCAAAAATTGAGTTTTGTTTAATTACTAATTTCTTACTGAATCCTTATTATTTGTTTCATATAAACAAACCCCCCTTTTAATTACTTGTTTCTGGAAGTTCTTTGACTAATTGAATATAATTATCGATTAAAATAAAGTCTAAACCATTTTTTTTCGTGGGATCGACCCCAACCTACAAGTTGGGTTCTCTACTTGATAACGATCGCTTATACTTCTTTAGGGAAGTGTAATTTGAGCGTATCAAATTTTGGCTTTTAGATTTATTTTAACTACATTATTGAACGTTAGTCAAATATTTCCGTATTTTACTTTTTTTTTTGGTTTTTGTCTCTCTCAGGTTCTACATCTAGTGTATGCCAGGTACACGGAGTCAGGGTGAACCACTTACTCCTTACGATCCAGAGCTAAGTCGCACTTTACGAAGAATGAATAACCCAAGAGGTCAAATTAATCCTATCGGAGGAAATCTGGATGATGCAGAGGAATTACAACAGCAGAGGGTAGTAGGTGGTGACAACCAGGTTCCAACTGAAAATCGATTGGGAGATCTATTGAGGGCGCAAAATCCACTAGGCCCACGACAATATGACAACTATCGGGGCAACTTGAACATAGAGAACTCTGATGGACCCATTGTCCTACCTCCTTTACCTCCAGGGCACACATTTGTGGTGACTAGCAGTTTGATGCTGATGCTTACAGCAAGAGGCTTATTCTCAGGATTGCCATCGGAGGACCCACATGCTCACCTAGCCAAGCTAAGGGTAGTTTGCAAGAGTTGTGTAGGTAGACCAGACCTAGATATGGACGTCATTGGTTTACGAGTGTTTCCTCTGTCACTCATAGGCGATGCTGCAGTATGGTTCACCGAGCTTCCTCATAACTCAATATTTACATGGGACCAATTGGCGGAGGTTTTCAAAGCAAAGTACTATCCAGTGTCCAAGAAACTCAATCACAAAGATAGGGTCAACAATTTTATAGCATTACCTGGAGAATCTGTGAGCAACTCTTGGGACAGATTCACTGCATTCGTAAGAAGTGTCCCAAATCACCGCATTGATGATGAGTCGCTAAAGGAGTACTTCTATCGAGGACAGGATGATAACAATAAAGCAGTGCTTGACACTATTGCTGGGGGTTCATATGGTGATTGTACATATGCACAGATTTTTAAAAAATTAGAAAGGATCTCTCGCAACAATAAAGCATGGAGCACTAGGAGAGCAGATACTCTTGGGAGAAACACATTTGCTATTCATAATGCAATTGTCAACTCTGCCACAGATGATATTTGTGAGGAGATGGCTCGATGAGGACAAGAGTTGGGGTTGGTACCGGCTACGTGAGCGGAGGAGCGAGAAAAAAGTAAATGTTGTAAACTACTTAACAAGAACTCCACCACCAGTTGAGGAGTGTTACTATGAAGAGGACACTTATGCGGTGAATGATCAGACGGGGGGTTTCCAACCAAATGCCCAAGGATCCAACATGGAAAACTGGCACCAAGATCAAGGAAACCAAGGTCGGAACTATGGAAATTACAACTGAGAGGGTTATTATGTCTGGGATGGGAACTTCAATCGCGGCAACAACTATAACAGGAACAATTATGGCAACAGAAATGATCAGGTTGGACCCTATGTTCCCCCTCAAAATTAGGAATCTGGTGCCAGGGAAGCTGGAGGTAATTTGGTGCGGATTGAAGATATGATGCAGAAGATGATGAGAAGGTTTGATGCAACTGATGAGAATGTGAAGGAGATGAGAAACGACTTATCTGGCATTGGTCAAAAAGTTGATGCCCATGTAGTGTCAATAAAGCATCTAGAGCAGCAAATGACTCAGTTGTCTACTATAGTGAACCCACGTCAACCTGACACTCTTCTTAGCAACACCATCCAGAATCCAAAGAATGATGGTCATTGTATGACAGTTACTACTCGAAGAGGTAAGCAAACCATAGATCCACCTATGCCGTCTGTGGTGGATACTGAGATTAGAAAAGAAGATGATGCTGTGAAAGTCAGAGAGGAGTCTGAGACTGCGACAGAACAAGAAGCTGAGATACCTCAGAAAGTGGTCCCCATACCTAGACCGCCACCACCTTTTCCACAGAGGTTAGTAAAGAAGACTGAAGATGGCAAATATCACAGATTTATCACTATGTTGAAGCAACTTTCTATCAATGTCCCTCTGATAGAAGCATTGGAGCAAATTCCTGGGTATGGCAAGTTTATGAAAGATATGGTGACAAAGAAAAGGTCTGTGAGTTTTGAAGATGACGACAGTTGCGGCATTGTAGTGCTATTGCTACAAGATCTCTCGCGAAGAAAGAAGACCCTGGTGCTTTCACGATCCCATGTACTATAGGGCTATTACACTTTGCTAAGGCATTGTGTGATCTTGGTGCTAGCATCAACCTCATGCCTTTGTCTATTTACAAGAAGTTGGGTCTGGGGGACCCAAAGCCCACTGCAATGCGGTTACTAATGGCTGATCGGACTGTGAAGAGGCCCATAGGCGTGCTCCACGATGTGCTAGTGAAAGTGGAGTCCTTCATCTTTTCGGCGGATTTTGTGATTCTTGACTGTGAGGTTGATTTTGAGGTCCCCATCATCCTTGGGAGACCATTTCTTGCTACAGGGCGTGTGTTGGTTTATATGGAAAAGGGACAGATGAAGTTTAGATTAAATAATGAAGAAGCGACTTTCAACATCTGTAGGTCCATGAAGCAGAATGGTGAGCTCCAAACAGTATCTGCTATCACCTACAAAGTGGAGAGTAGGTCAGAAGTACAGATTGAAGAGCAACTAGGTGTTGAGGCACTTGCAGCGGTCATGATGAATTTCGATAGTAATGGTATTGAAGAATATAATGAGTTGGTGGCTGCACTTGATAAGCATGAATACCGGTCCAAACCAAAGAAGTATGAGCTAGACATGAAGAATTGCAAGTCCCCACCCACAAGAC
Organism: Solanum commersonii; assembly: GCA_029007595.1. Taxonomy (NCBI): domain Eukaryota; kingdom Viridiplantae; phylum Streptophyta; class Magnoliopsida; order Solanales; family Solanaceae; genus Solanum; species Solanum commersonii. The sequence continues at coordinate 221,729 of JAJTWQ010000099.1, read as the reverse complement.
CATCTATTGAGGAGGCACCAAAATTGGAGCTTAAGGCTCTACCACCGCACTTGAGGTATGTATACTTAGGCGAAAAGAATACTTTGCCGGTCATTATTGCAGCAGATTTGAATTCAAGGCAAGAAGAGTGTTTGGTGACTGTATTAAAGAGGTTTAAGCGAGCTATTGGATGGACTATTGCAGATATTATTGGGATTCCCCCTGGTATTTGCTCTCACAAAATCCAACTCATGCCGAGCATAAGCCCAAAAGTATTGAGCACCAAAGAAGATTAAATCCACCTATGCAAGAGGTAGTTAAAAAGGAGATCATAAAGTGGTTGGATGCAGGAGTCATCTATCCCATTGCAGATAGTAGTTGGGTATGTCCTGTGCAGTGTGTGCCTAAGAAGGGAGGTATGACTGTTGTTCCAAATGAAAAGAATGAGGTTGCTCCAATGAGACCCGTTACTGGATAGAGAGTTTGCATGGATTATCGGAAGTTGAATGCATGGATTGAAAAAGATCACTTTCCCATGCCATTCATGGACCAGATGTTGGATAGACTTGCAGAAAAGAGTTGGTATTGTTTTCTTGATGGGTATTCTAGCTACAATCAAATTTCTATAGCTCCAGAAGACCAATAGAAAACCACCTTCACTTGTCCATATGGGACTTTTGCTTTCAAACGGATGCCTTTTGGGTTATGCAATGCTCCAGCAACCTTCCAGCGGTGTATGATATCGATATTTTCAGATATGGTGGAGGATGCTATTGAAGTGTTCATGGATGATTTTTCAGTTGTAGGTGATTCCTTTGACCATTGTCTAGATAATCTGGCCGAGGTGCTTAAACGATGTGAAGACTGTAACTTGGTGCTGAATTGGGAGAAGTGTCATTTTAATGGTGAAAGAAGGTATAGTGTTGGGTCATCGCATTTCTAAGAAAGGTATTGAGGTTGATAGGGCTAAAGTTGAGATAATAGAAAAGCTTCCACCACCTATCTCTGTAAAAGGTGTTAGAAGTTTTCTTGGGAATGCAGGTTTTTATAGAAGATTCATCAAAGACTTCTCCAAAATTGCACATCCGTTATGCAAATTGCTTGAGAAGGAGTGTAAGTTCTATTTTGATGATGACTATCTTAGAGCATTTGAAGAGTTGAAGAAAAAGTTGGTTATAGCACCAATCATTATTTCACCGGATTGGGGACAACCGTTCGAGGTAATGTGCAATGCGAGTGGACTGGCGCTTGGTGTAGTATTGGGTCAAAGGCGAGAGAAAATTCATCACCCTATTTACTATGCCAGTAAAGCTCTAAATATGGCTCAGAAGAACTATACTATGACTTAACAAGAACTTCTTGCAGTGGTTTTTGCATTCGAGAAATTTAGATCATACTTGCTTGGTACTAAGGTCGTAGTGCATACTGACCATTCTACATTGCGGTATTTGATGGCGAAAAAGGATGCAAAATTGAGATTGATTAGATGGGTATTACTGCTACAAGAGTTTGATTTTGTAGTAAAAGACAGAAAGGGGACCGAAAATCAAGTCGCCGACCACTTGTCGAGATTAGAGGAAGAGGCTATGCTAAAGCTTGGAGATAGGGCTGAAATCAATGATGTTATTCTAGATGAAAAGGTATTGGCTGCTTCTCATGATTTGATTCCTTGGTTCGCCGACTTTGCTAATTATTTGACAAGCATATTGTGCCCCCCGATTTGTCTTTTCACCAAAGAAGAAAATTTATGTATGATGTGAAGAGATTTTTTTGGGATGAACCTTACTTGTATCGTAGTTGTGCTAATGGGATTATTCGTCGATGTGTGCCTGAGGTTGAGATGTTGAGTGTACTTGAAGTATGTCATTCATCACCTGTTGGTGGGCATCATAGTGGTATTCGGACTGCACATAAGATTTTGCAATGTGGATACTATTGGCCTACCATTCACCAAGATGCTCATGACTTCGCCAAATCTTGTGATCGTTTCCAAAGAAAATGAGGGATTTCAAAGAGGCAAGAGCTCCCAATGAATTCTATATTGGTGATAGAGTTGTTTGATGTATGGGGCATTGATTTTATGGGTCCATTTGTGAGTTCATATGGGATGAAGTATATTATTGTTGCGGTTGATTATGTATCGAAATGGGTAGAAGCAGTTGCACTTTCCAATAATGAAGGTAAAAGTGTCACCGCATTCTTGCAAAAGAATATTTTCTCCAGATTTGGTACACCGAGGGCCATAATTAGCGATGGAGGTTCTCACTTCTGTAATAAGTTATTCAAGGCACTACTTGAGAAATATGGTGTCCGTCACAATGTAGTCACTCCTTACCATCCACAGACCAGTGGTCAAGTTGAAGTATCCAACAAAGAGATCAAACAGATATTGACAAAGACTGTGAATGCTAATAGAACGGATTGGTCAAGGAAGCTTGACGATGCTCTATGGGCATATCGCACTGCATACAAGACCCCCATAGGTATGTCTCCTTACCAACTTATATATGGGAAGTCTTGTCATCTACCAGTAGAGCTAGAGTATAAGGCTATGTGGGCAATGAAGAAGTTAAATTTGGATTGGAGCGCCGCATCTAACCAAAGGATGAATGACTTGAATATGCTCGATGAGTTTCGCCTACAAGCTTATGAAAGTTCAGCCTTGTACAAAGAAAAGATGAAGAGGTATCATGACCAAAGAATTGAAAAGCGAGAATTTGTGGTTGGTGATCTTGTGCTGCTATTCAACTCTAGGCTGCGCTTGTTTCTAGGAAAACTCAAGTCCAAGTGGACAGGGCCATTTTTGCTCACGAAAGTGCTCTCGCATGGAGCAGTTGAGCTTGATAAAAAGGATGGAACAAGGTTTGTGGTGAACGGGCAAAGGATTAAGATATATCTGGGAAATGCTGAAACTGTGCAAAAAGTGATTCAGGCCTACAATCTTGATGAAGTCTGAGTAATCAAGACACCTGCGTCGTGCCGCGACGTTAAATCAAGCGCTGCTTGGGAGGCAGCCCAAGAAGTACAATATAGCCAATGATAGGGTTAAATTTTCCAATTAGTAGTTTAGTTTTCTCTGATTACTTGCATTTTTTGTATTAATTTAGTTCTTAGTGTTGGCTAGAATTAGTATAGGGTCAGTGTCTAAAAAGTGTCAAGAAAATGTAAAAAATAATAGATTATTGGTTGCTACATGTGCAGGTACACCACATAATGAATCTGCAGAATTTGGTCTGGTGCAGAGGTCTACGGATACCATCGACGGCCCGTCGATTGATCCACGGACCGTCAATGGTGTCCGTAGACCCAAGGTAAGTCCTTAAATTTTTCCAACTGTAGAAGTGATCTACGGTCCTCATCTACGGACCGTAGATCGACTCACGGACCGTAGACGTGGTCTCGTGAGTCCAAACCCTAAGACTGTCTGACCCGACCCGAACCTCTTATTTAAATAACCCCTTGTTTTAAAATCATTCCCATTTCCTCCATTTACTCCCATAACCGTTTCCCCCACCTTTTCAACTCCCTAATTCACTCTATAACTACCATACATCACACTCCCTTCCATATATTACCAAAATCCCTTCAATTTAGTTTACTCCCCATTTCATATTTCACTCTTTAAGGTCCAGTGTTGGGTTAGTAGCAATAGCGGTGTTTCAATTATCGTGCTAAGAAGTGTCATCACACAATCCCCCACTCCTCGTTGCTTGCAAGGTAATAACTTTCCCCTCACTTTGAATTTCGATTCATAGCCTGAATATAAGAAGTCGGGAATTGGGTCTTAACCTAGGGTTATTGTTTGACGTAATTACATGATAAATCTACCATTTACAATACCCTTGGAATGATAGATAGTGATTGTGTAGCTTTATTGTATGTGATTGCAAGCCTATATGTAAGTTTCGACTTAGGGTTCCAAAACTTATCTAAATTATGTGTTAAAATAACAATCAGAATCGTAAGAATGAAGAACTAGCATAATGGAGTGTTGAAATGCATGATGAGGCTTGTTAATGTTGAAACGTAGGACCACATATGTCTAATTAGTAAGATAGGGTTTAAAACTGGGCACAAATGGCATTCGCGATACCCCGTCTACGGATCGTAGACCCATCTACGGATCGTAGATGAGGTTCGTCACTGGATGCATACACAAAAAATTATCCAAGTGTAAAACCACGACAGTGGACTATGGTCCGTAGATCGATCTACGGACCGTTCTGCACATCCGTGGTTTCCATCTGCAACCTATATTTCTGGTCCCCTGATCCACGACAGAGTTCCACGGATCGTAGATCAGTCTACGGACCGTAGGTACCCTCCGTGGATGACCACTGTGGCCTGTTTTTGCAAATTTTTTCTTGTCTTTGTTATTGTTTGTTTATAGTTATTACTTTTTCTTAGTATAGTTTTGGTTAGTTTTGGGCACTAATATCGTTCCCGCAGGTACAATGGCACCTAAGAAGATGGTCACCTACTCCAAAAAGGACAAGTCCAAATTTGTTGCCCCTAGTTTCCGGTTGATTGATGAGGACACAGACACCGACACTGATCCAGCATACGTGCCCCTCAACACTAGGACTTTTCGCGCCAGAGGCACACCCCGGAAAGTGCATCCCGACGTAGTCACTGTCTCCCATTCTGATAAGGAGCACACACTGATCGGGTCACCAACTGGGGTTGCTTCCAGTTCAGAGAAGTCTGCATCAGGATCTGGATCTGACCATGCTTCAGGCTCCCAGTCTGCCCATTCTTCACGATCCGAGTCGCCGGGCTACAAGGTCCAATGCCAAATCTTCCACCGGGTCGGGAGAAAATGACCAAGCAGCCTCATCTGACGAGGCCACTAGTTCGAAGTCCATACCCGCACCCCCGAATGATGTTCCCACTCCTGTAGCCGGCGAGCTAAATAGGTGGTGTGTCGAGGGCCAATGGCAAATTTATCGGGATGCAAAGATGGTAAATGAAAAGCAGAAAATGGCTCGACTAATCACAGAGGAGTGGAGAGTTCTCACGGGGAGCTTGCACACTGTTTCAGACATTCACCGGTTGTTCAACCTTCACAAGTGTGACTGGATGGCTCGAGACCCAGGGACGTACAGTGAGAAGATTGTGCGGGAGTTATATGCTTCCTATGCAGCCACTCTCCGGGGCTCCATTTCTAAGCGATCGAAGCCCCTAGCTCAGGATCCACTCACTTTCACATTGGTTCGAGGGTGCCCGGTGGACATATCCCCTGCCAGGATCAGACGATTTCTCTATGGTCCCACTGCGGGTCACTCTTGGTCCCTCAATACAGCGGAGTTTGACTACAGATGGGACATTGTGCGGAGTGGTGCCTTCCAGAGGAATTCTGAGCAGCGAGAGGCTGTGATACTTTGGTTGGCCAGATACATTGCTGCAGATGGCGAGCGTGCGGAATGGGTCGCTGCTCCACGTTTGGGCATCCGAAAGGCGACATTAACTTTTCTGGCCAAGTTCTTCTGGTTACTGGTGCGTAACAGGGTGTCGCCGACTAAAGCTGATAATCAAGTCACGTGGGACAAAGCAGTCATGGTAGCGGCATTGGTAGCAGGAGTAGAGATCGACTTTGCCCGCATGTTGCTAGCAGAGATACACGAGAGGGCATTCAGGACCTTCACTACTTACCTCTTTCCATGCCTTATTTTTCAGTTGTGCAGGGACTCTGGAGTGCCGATCTGACATTGTGACAGGCTAGTCCACCCTACAGGAGCATTGGACATCGGTCTCATTCGAGATGAGGCAAATGTAGCAGCACCTCGCAGAGAGCCTCAGGTTGAGGTACCTCCTTTGGGTACCGACCTTGCGGGACACTGATGGGCGAGGCACAGGGCAATGACCTTAGCGCCCCCGATCACACCGACACTGTCCCAGGCTCCTCTTCTCAGGCAGCTAGCATGGGCCCTAGCTCCTCCCGGTCCGCACCGCAGTTGGGCGCTGCTGTTGTTCCCTTGGCCAGAGTTCAGAAGTTGGAGGCTCAAATGGCCACACTACTACACCACATCCAGCCCTGGATGCAAAAGTCGATCACCGAGTCCGAGGCTAGAGTGGAGCGCAGGATGGAGGATATGATGGACCGAAAGGTCCAGGCTGTCAATAATTGCCTAGATGCCTTCGAACTGAGAGTCCTCGAGCGACCAGCCCCGGCCATAGACCTATCTGCCTTGCAGGCTAACATAGCTAGCCTCCGGTCTGACGTGAGGCCATTCTTGCTGCACCTTCAGTTGAGCCTCAGGTTGCCCCCACTGCACTGACTGATGATATAGTGCTAGATGCCCTATTCAGTGGGACCGCCGAAGAGGGACTTGCACTTACACAGGCCAAAGGTAAGCGGCACCGCTCTCACCGCACTGAGGAGGAGAAAGCCCTCAAGAGACAGCGTAGGCAGGAGAAGGAGGCTAGGAGGGCGTCGATAGTAGATGAAGAGATGCACCAGCAGAGGGAGCGTGAGAGAGTAGCAGGGGCGTCGAGCTCTGCCCCCGCCAGCGGCCCAACCTGTTTCGGGAGACGCGAGAGATTGCTAGAGAGCACTGCGAGGGTGCTAATGTGGGCACTGCGAGGGTGCACCCACTTTGGAGTTCCGGCGGGGTTCCGGCAACCGGACCCCCGCTTTTGTTGATGATTCGCCGGCGCTTTGCGCCACAGGTTTGCTTTACCCAATCCATTTTCTTTTACTATTTCTATATGCGTTGGGGACAATTGCATCTATTTTTGTTGGGGGTGGGGAAAATGGATTGTGAGTGATAGGGTAAAATATGAATAACCCAACTATGAGTGATAGGGTGAAATCTGAATAACCCAACTCATGAATCCTCCCTTGGGGTTTTCTTGCCTGTGTTCTTTTTCCTCAAAGGACTGTTTAATTTCTGTTGAATCGGCATGTCTTAGGATTGTATGCGTAGAAGCATCATACAGAATGAAGCATGATGACTTATTAAAAATGATAACCGTCAGATTTTGGGATGTATGCTAGATGTTGTAGGCTACGATTAGTTGATTGTGTTGATTCTGAGTATGACATAATAAATCAACTTGATGGCATGACTTGAGCTGAAACTTGAACTAGGTAATCTAATAATCTGATAATGAAACTATGTGCCAAGAGTGGGTGAGAATCGTTGAGTGTTCAAATAGTTCTGTGCAAAACTAGAACTTGCCTGGTTAGTCTTGCTAAGACAATTCAATCTAGAGGCTAGGAAGTGATCATAGGCCATTGTTCTCAAATCTTGGCCCTGACCTGACATCGGGTATTGTGCACCTCAACTAATGAAAAATCTATAAGTTGAGGGTGGCTATGAAAGAAGATATTGAGAGAAAAATGGGTATGAAAAGAGTGAGGTGAAGAAGAGAGAAAACGTGTGGAAAGGATGTGATTGGTTGAAAGCTAAAAATATATATAAAAAAAAAAGAGAAAAGAAAACAAAGATGAATGTGAGAAATAAAGAGTTACAAATTCTGAAGTCACATTCTTGGTTGAAGAAAAACAAACGAAAGAAGGTAAACTGTAGGATGTCAGAAATAGGGCAAAAAGAGGTTAAAAGCCAAAGTGTAATGTCAAGGAGGGCAGAAAGTCACTAATCAGTACCCAAATGTACCACACTTGACTCTGAGCCTACGTTACAAGCCAATAAAGTCCTATAGTGATCCTAGAATCTAGTTTCGAGAGTCTAATCAGTGAAAATAAGGGCAAGCTTATGGCATAAAACACTAACTGTATTTGAAATTACTTTTGAGCGTGAGTGTTGAATAAATCCTTACACTATAAATGACATTCAATTTTTGTGAAAAAAGGATTTCGTTTGAAGTAAGGGCACTAGTTATATTGTTGGAAAGTTAGTATCTTGGTGATAGTGATAAGGTACAGGTTGTGTGTTAGTTGGTCGATCTGTGTCATAGTTTGATCTGCATGGATTAGCTTGTCGAGTCTAAAATAACGAAGTTGCATCTAAAAAGTAAGGGGGGTAGAGAGTCATGTGATTGCTTGGGTTTGAAATGCTTGCTTCTATACAAGAGTCGTTTAGAGTTGTATTGCGTCGCTTGAGGACAAACAACGAATTTAAGTTGAGGGTGTTGATATACTGTGAGTTTACGGTATTTCTAATACATTTAACTTACAAGTTGTGTGTGTCTAGGGCCTTATCGTATTGGTTTTTATGTATTTTATTGTATTTTTACAAGAAAGACGTTCAGGTGTATAAGTATGGAGACAACTGATCAAAATGCAGAAAAAGAGCTTTCACGGAGACTATCTACGGACCGTAGGTCCATTGACGGTCCGTAGGTGATGACCGTAGATCAGCAGCCAAGGGACATATGACAAATCAGGGAAATCTAACCACGTGTGGAACCACGGTGGAAATTGACGGTCCATAGATTAATCTACGGACCGTACTGAGCAAACCGTAGAACGAGACTGCGAGGGTTCCAGTACCTGATTTTTGAATATTCTAAATATGGAGCTACGGAGGTGATTGACGGACCATAGATCGATCTACGGTCCGTGCTGCAAGTCCGTCGTTTGCTTCAGAGAGGCTGAGTTTTGGATGCTAAAATATTTTCTAAGTCCTGGCTGACGGAAGGGATTTACGGACCGTAGATCCATCGACGGTCCGTAAGTCAGTCTCGTGGATTAAAGACGCGTACCTGAACAAACTTTCCTTAAATTGTTTCCTTTTTAAATTAGGATTTGTTTTTCTATAAATAGGGCATGTAAACCTCATTTTTAGGGGTTAGACATTATTATTCTAGTTCTACTTTGTGACTGTGGAGATTGAAGTACAATTTTAGCAATTATTAATTTTACAAGTTCGTTTTGAAGATTTTGGCTTTGCAACTCAAGTTGAATTTCTGGGTTTATTATTCTTTTTACGTAAGTTCATGATTTCTTTATCTAAAATTATGAATTGTGTTCTTGCTAATATGAGTAACTAAATCCACAACTAGGGTTGTGGGAACCATGAGCGATTAACAAAATATGAATAGTAAATAAGCAATTCATGAATAGTGTTTTGCATGCATTGATAATTTTTTCGTTTAGAAGTCTTTTTAACGGTGGCCAACGTTAGAACTCGCCTTGTTGCTACTTACCGGATCAAGGAGGTAATCAACAAGAAAAGAATTATCAACATAGATTTAGTGTGATACTATCTAATAGGCTAGTGTCGATTGGTGCGAAGTAATAACTAAGCCAAACATCGATTATGATGTCTAATATGAGGTAAAGGTAAGGGTTAGTAAATTATACACACGTAGCCGGATCAAGGTGAGGGTGAAATTCTCTAGATGCCGGATCAAGGATTTAGAGATACCTAACTTATCACTTTGCATGTAATACACTAGGAAATGATTGCTGTTACTAGGATTATTGCGTTATGAGCGTGTGGGGAACATATATGCCCTAGTTACTTCTCTCATCTTGATAACAACAAAAAATTGAGTTTTGTTTGATTACTGATTTCTTACTGAATCCTTATTATTTGTTTCATATAAACAAACCCCCCTTTTAATTACTTGTTTCTGAAAGTTCTTTGACTAATTGAATATAATTGTCGGTTAAAGTAAAGTCTAAACCATTTTTCCTCGTGGGATCGACCCCAACCTACAAGTTAGGTTCTCTACTTGATAACGATCGCTTATACTTCTTTAGGGAAGTGTAATTTGAGCGTATCAGTTATTATTTATTTAATTAGCATGCTTACTAGATGATAACTAATATTAGACAGTTAAGACCATTTCTATTATTAATTAATTAAATGTGCGAAACTAGGTGATAACAAAATATTACACAATTAAGATAATTTAAATAATTTTAATTAGTTAAGCATGCAGGACTAACTGATAACATAATATTAAACCTGAAATAGTTATAGAGAATAAGCGAGAAGACATAATATACACCAATAGATAGGAAAATAATTCGATTTTGTTTATTATGCTACCCCCAAACAAGCATAAAACGTGCAGAAGATAAAATTTTGAACATTGAGTAATTTATGAATATAATTTATTTATTTTTAAAAAAAATGTTTGTTTCTTTATAGGGATGATACCACGATATTGTTAATCGCGCTCCTTCACCATAGAAACAATTTTGATTTGAGATCGGTCTTAGAAAAATTTAATAATAATTTATTTTGAAGACGATTGAAAATATTAGTTTCATATAAGCACATAAATATTTACATATAAATACACATAATCCCTTTTGAAAAATCTTGAGAGGTAGTACTCCCGGGGACGCATCGATTTAATTAAAAAATGGAATTAGACCTTGAAATTCCTTTTACTTTTTCACTAACTATGAGTTAGGAGATAGTATTTTTAGATAGTTTTAAAAGTCGTGTTCAACCCAAATTTGAAAACCGGGTTAAACAATGATTTAGACAAAGAGAAATATAAACAACATGATTATAATATTTTTTTTAGACATAAGATTATCGCAAGGACTCAAGAATGTAGCAATAGATTATTAGATGCAGAAATCCAGTAACTGATGCAGAGGTTATTATTTAAAGCAGAGTTGAATTAAAGTAGCAAGTAGAGCAAGCAGCAAATGCAGAGAATGGTAATTAGTTGACTAAAAATGACAGGAAAATTATTCATAATGCAGAAACTAAAATTATTTTAAGCAACAATTTATTAGTACGACAAAATTTAAAGTGATTGATTATTCAAAAAAGCAGCATGTTAATGCAATAGCCGATAATAATATTACGTGAAATTTATTTTAAGTAGCAGTCAGTGCAAATGCAAAAATTAGTGATTGATTTTAAATGGCAAGAGTTAATTATGATGCATGAGATTACTCATCTCATGTAAATTTAAGCTAGGCAGATTGGATGTTCATTAAAACACGCAAAATGCAGAAAGTAATTATAACAAATAAAAAGGGTAGCAAGCATATAAGGCCAATTTTAATTCTTTAGTTATCAACATACATGAGATAATTGAGAATCTATAGGCCTAATATATAAATGACTAACAGATAAATAAAGTGATTAGCTAGACATACGTGAATTATTAGAATATAATTTTAACAAACAAATTTCTTTAGTCTTAATAACATTGAGAGAAGTTTTCCTATAGGCATAATTTCTAACTGTTTGAAAGATTGAAAACATTATAGCTCCTATAGGCATGATATCTAACTGTGCACATGCTAGATTAATTTTAACATACGTAAGCAAGTAAGATCTGATTATGGTTGTGATTAAAAGTATTTAGCTAAGTTAACTAATTAACATGCCAAAATTAATTTACCCAAATTAGCATACAAAACTATTAGGGAGTGATTGATTAGACTAATTAATTTTGACTAGATTCTATATGAGCATGATTTTAACATCGCTATAAACAAGCTACAACTTGATTTCTACTAGATTGTTAGCCTTAATATGCATGAATCTTGAATTTGCAGAAAACGACATTTAAAACTAATTAATTATATGAGGTTAACTTTATTTATTAGTTTTACATACTAAAGGTGACATGCAAATGACAATTAATTAGCACTTAAACAACATCATTTTTTAGTATTAATTAGATGAGTTTAAGCAAGTGATCAAGCAAGAAATACCCTTTTTTTTAGTTAGATCTAAAATTGACTTCTTAAATTATGAACTATTAGACGAAACACAATCATATAAGCACGCTTGCCAACACAATTAAGTTACGATAAATAAATAAACAAATAGCACGTAAAATCCCCCCTCCCCTTAAGCGATCCCCAAATTATTTCATATAGAGAGAGAGTTAGAGTTATACAATTATTACAATACAAAAATAAAATAACAAATGACTAAAATATACAACATTAAAAAAAACTCAAATATAATAGCTTCATCCGAAATTCTTCTAGGAGATTCTTCAACATCTTGAACTCTAAGTTCAAAACCTGCTAGAAGGGATGATGGAACACATAGATATAATAGCGAAATACTCGCAACATCAAATATTCATAGCAACAAATTTACTTTCATAACTAAAAACAAGACACATAAGAAATCCAATAAAGAGTAACTATAGACATATTGTCACACATTGAGAGAGAGGAACGAAAACTAACCCGGGTGCTTTTATTCATTTAAACACACAACAATATTCAAATCCATGCGGGAGGAGAAATAAACTAAGGGAGAAAACAACTAACCGGTTAAGTAGAATATATATTTAACAACAATGGAGACAAACTTTATCCACTACTAGACCCGAACACAGCAAAACAGCAACACAGAGAAGAATTTTAGTTTTTTTCCTAAAGCACTTAATTCTTTTTAGTAGAGTGTAATATTTTTTTCTTAGTATTTTGTATGTGAGCCCAAAGTTGGGATGTGAGTAATGTCGGAGTGTCAAAAGAGTGAGAGGAGGCCTAATTTATATAGGGAGTAGGAGGACACATAATAAAGGAAAAGAAATAAATTAAGGAGCCAATTATGATAAGTTTTTCTTATTTTAAAGAAGAGCCAAAATCGGATTTAAATTAAATTAAATTATTATTACCAAATTATGAGCAACTAAATATGGCAAAGGAATAATTAAGAGTTTCCAATAGTGCAAGAACCGATTGGCAATAATTATCTAAATCAAATATTTACCTAATATTAAATTACCATAAATACCATAAATAAATAAGTGAGAAATCTGTCAATCTTTTAATTAAGGTATAAGGAATCAATTAGCAGGCAATAATATGCAAGAATCAAGTAAGATATTTAATAATTAATACAGGAAGGCTGATAATTACAACTCAAAAATATATCAATATACCCTTACCATAGCCGGACCTGATTTCACCACAGTAAACAAATGCATCTTGTCAATTAACTTAATTAAGGTAGAGAAATCCATTAATCTCAGTCAGCAAATTAATACAATTACAGAAAATTCATCACAACACATAATTTAAAGGGATAAAATTAAACTAAACAAATTACATGTCGGGAAAAACAAGTAAAACATAGAGTCATTTCTAAAATTAAAATATACTATCCAAAAGTCAAATACTAATACACATTTCACATTTGAAGTTGATTTCTAGAAATTAGATAAACAAATATGACTTAGCGGATCCTAATTGAAAACCCGAAGGAAGGAAACATTTAAGGGAGCAAATCAACAAATTCGGTCAGCTTTCCGTTAGCAACCAATTGGGGAAATTGAATAATGCTGAAAATCACGACGGCATACAAATAATAATGAATTCTAACGAATCATTCATGCTTGAACTTGAGCAACAGACGAATCAGTCCGAGAACGGACATCTATAATTAAAATATGAAATCTTAGAATGAACAACAGGCAAATATATTACATTTTGCAACTTTATGTATAAAGATCTAAGCTTAAAAAGAAAAAGAAAACGTACCAAGGATCCTTATCACGATATTTCATTTTTATTTTTATTTTTCTTGCTTGCATCCTTAGAGTAGCGGTTCATTGTTATAGATTTCATAGCCATTAACCGGAGCGCGCGAGTGGCTCTGGTTTTCAGCCTGTTTCGCCGGAATTTCTGGCGTTCCCCGGAGTTGTTGTTGCAAGCTGCTGTTGCTGGTGGTGTCATCTGGTTGCTGCTGTTGTTCGTTGGAGCTGCTGGAGAACGGAGGGAGATGGAACAAACACTGGCGCCGCTCTTCTCGCCGCCGCTTGCTTTGCGGCCGGGCAGCGATTCTTGCCGAAAAATGGAGAGGACGAAAATAAGGGAAGGAGAAGAGGCAGACGATTTGAGAGGAGAGGAAGAGTAGAGAGAGAGAGAGGGGCAACTGCTAGAGAGAGATAGAGGAGAGAAAGAAGAAAAAATGTTTTTAGGGTTTGGGTATTTTTAGTGTTAAAAATAGGAAGGTTAGGAAGATTTCACTTGGTCCGTTGATTTAAATATGATGAATGGTTGAGATTAAATCGGAGTGAGATGGGTGGTTAAGATTAAAAGGGATGAGTTGGATTGAAATCTGAAATTGGTTGTAATAAATATTGGCTAGAATTGAAATGAAATGTGGCTATAATTGAAATAAAATTGGAATTAAATAGGCTAAAATTGAAAGTAATTGGAATAATAGGCTAACATTTAAATGATTTTAAAGGAAATTTAAGGAAAATGCTATTCAATTAAAATACTACAAATATTATAATATTTTTATATAATTGAAATCACTTAAATTTTAAAGCATTTGAATAAAATAATTACTTTTTGTTTTACTAATAATTTTCTTAAAAATATCTTAATAATATTTACAATAATTTTATAAAGCACGCATACTAAAATGTACAAATTTTGACAAAATCAACTAAAATTTTAGAACTCAAAAATATTTTAAAAATGCGTATTTAATCGGATAGCATTCCAAAAAGGGTTATAGGTCGATCAAAATTGGGTGTCAACAGCTGCCCCTTGGTTGCTTGAGAATGAAGGATGAATTGTCGGGCAACCAACTTTGACTTAGTAGCCGATTTTGTCCGACCGAGGAGAGATGTCAGTGGGATCAATTGAAATAAATAAAAGTTGGAAAAGGGTACGACCGAGACTTTGGTTTTAAGTCGCCTATATATCTCTAGTTATACGAGAATCAGGTCGTGTGTAGTTCTAGACTCAGGAGTAGACGAAACTCCTAAGAGTTGAAAGAGTGATACGGTATACAAACGAGAGTGATATTGGTTTGAATGGATAAGATTAGAGTAGCGAGAAGAGCATAACAGAGCGATTTCTAGCTTAAGAGTGCAGAATCTGATAAGAAGTGGTAATATGAGTAGCTAAGAGTTAAATGAAAAACGGTAATATGAGTAGTGAAGAATTTGATAGGGCCTTTGTTGCGATGTAAACCTGATAATCATAGCTGAGAAGGCGATCGATTTTGCCGGTAATTTCTAATACATAACTAGATAAAACGTTAGCATATACATACAAAAGTGTGAACCAACATGATAAAAATATAAGTTCTAGAAAGTAATAATGGGAAGAGGAGACAAGAAGGCGTATCTGTTTTGAGAAGACAGTGCTCGTCTCCATGAATTCTGGTTTAACTTCTTGAAGAGTTATAGCCAACTTCCAGATGATAAAGATAAATGTCCTATTGTAAGGCGGGAGAGCCTAAATGTCTTATTGTAAGGCGGACGAGCCTGAAAGTCCTATTGTAAGGCAGACGAGCCTGAATATTCTATTGTAAGGTAGACGAGCCTAAAGTCCTATTATAAGGTGGACGAACCTAAATGTCTTATTGTAAGGTAGACGACCCTGAATGTTGTATTGTAAGGAAAATGAGCTTGATGTCCTATTACAAGGCGGGTGAACCCAATGTCGTATTGTAAGGCGGACGAGCCTAATGTCGTATTGTAAGGCAGACAAACCTACGTATTTGGTAAGTCATAATAGCAAGTTGATAATAGCGTCTTCGAAATAGTCAAACGATAGCTTGATTCAAATAGTAGCTCCTTATGTCAAATCTATTCCTGCATCCAGAGAAATATTGTAAATTTGAAAAGCAAGATTTGATCATACCTATGCTTGCTTTGATTTCGAAATTGCACTCCATTGTGATGAAATTTTTGAGGATTTCTCAAAAAATTCTGCCCCAGTTTAGAGTATAAGATATGTACTATTGTTTGAAATTTTTGAGGTTCCCTCAAAAATTCTGCCCCAGTTTCATTTGTAGGGAATTTGTGATCCTGCTTCACTCAAAGAAAATTGTTAGTTTAATAACAGAAGAGTGATTGTCTTGTATTTGGACATCGAGGCTTGACTTTGAATCTGAATGTCAATTATGTTCAAAGTTGGATCAATTAGCCCTGATTTTAATTTGGAAAAGAATGTTTTGAATGACCAAGGGAAAAAATGAGAAATTTATTTGATAAAGACCGGATCCATCAAAGGGTTGCCTACGTATCCAAAAGGAAATCAGGTCAAACGTAGTTCAGGAGTACAAGGAGAAATGAGCAAAATAAAAAGAAAAGTTCGGGCATAAGGTCTAAGGACAAAATAGATACTTTGCTTATAAGAGTCTTGTCCTCCTCAATTTCTTTGATGCGATTTGCGCTTTCTTGTAAAGTGTCTTGAATATAGCCCTGTAGGATCTCCTTGAACAATGATTGTATTCGATGTAGAAGGATTGCAACTATTATTATCGAGTGGTCCTTGTTGCACTATAATTTTCCCATTTTCAATCATATTCTGGATCCTATTTCTCAATGCTGGACATTCCTCGGTGTCATGACCTTGAATATTTGAGTGATACGCACAATTCTTGGATAGATCCAAAGTTGAAAAAGAATGTTTAGGGATCCAACCTTCTCTTGGCTTCAAAAGTCCTTTAGTCCATAATCTTTGAAAAATGTTAGTCAAAGTTTCCATTAAGGGAGTAAAGACACGAGGCTTTCTTACCTTATGTAGAGATACTCGCGAATTGTAAGGTTTGAAACGCATGTTACATGAATCAAAAATAGCATGAACTTGCTCAGTATTCTGATTGCTTTGTTTCGGAGGTACAAAGGTTGATGCATTCCTGCCCTTTTCATCCAATGGGTTTTTTAGTACTTGAAAATGAATTTGTTCATCAACAATTCTCCCAGACTGAATGCCATATTCCAATTCCTTTCCAATTCGAATTAGACTGTCGAAACTTTGAATACCTACGAAATACAGAGTCTTGTAGTATACACCATCAAGTGTTCTGATGAGAGTTTGGACCAACTTTTCTTCATTCGGTAGATGACGTATCTTGGAAGCTTCCATTCTCCATCGTATGGCATATTCCTCAAAAGATTCATGACTCAATTTCCTTACTTCGAGCAAGTCCAACAATGTAGGATCAATCTTAGTGTTAAACTTGTATTGTTCCACAAAATCTTGAGCCATGTCTTCCCATGCGAGCCATTTGTCAAAGTCTTGTTTGGCGTACCAGGTGAGTGTTATTCCTGATAAGCTTTGCATAAACAACCTCATCAGGAGAGGTTCATTATTTTCTAAGCCAACTAATCTGCTGCAGAAGTCCTTGAGATGCGCAATTGGGTCTCCACGCCCGTCGAACATGTTGAATTTTGGAATTTTAAATCCTGATGGCAATTCAACTCTTGGGTGGAGACATAATTTTTCATACCTCAGGTCATAGGCAAGTTTGGAGTTTAGTCTTTCATTCACCTTCTTCTCCAAGTCATGCAGTTTTTGTTGTATTGCATCTAGCTTAGACTTCTCCATTTTTTCACGTATTCCCTCATATTGCAAAACATCAAAGTTGAGGCGTGTCGGAGATAGTTGTTGAGAGAGGGTGTGAGTAGGAATAGGATGAGGAGAGATAGTCCAAATCGTTGGATGAGAAGATGGGTGATTTTTTCGAAGGCTAAACATATTTGCCATATTGCAGATTCTTAGTTAAGCCCAAGTCCAAATACTAGACAACCTTTAATCAAAGAAAGTAAACCAAATGCAAGCATGGGGTACCATATAACAAGCCAAAATTATAATTTCAAATAAATGACACAATACTCTCATAGAAGGATAATAATAACTAAAAATAAAGTTGATTCAAATCATACTTTGTCAATTAAAAAATATATTTGAACTCCATTTTGACATAATTTGACTTGATTTAATTAATATGATCACATTGACACATAATATGCAATTTGTCTAAAGGGAGTTTGGGACCCTTTAGACAATAGAGTGGCTACTAATTGTGTGAATTGACATCAAGGGTCAAATCACCTAAGATCCATGCAACATATATGACATGAGTTAACTTTCTAAGAGTTGGCTTGACACGGACTTGAAAGAAATTCTATGCGAGAAGGCTCGTGGTTTCCCGGTAGCAAAACTATCCGTTCCGTCCACGCATATGCTGACTCTCTATAATTAGGTATTTGAAAAGAATTAGAGTAGTTGTGAGAGGTGCAAAGACACAATATCATGGTAACAAAGTAAAAAAATGAAAGAAGGTCCCAATTGGGGGAAGTATGAGCGGAATGTCAGTTTATCAAAGCAGCAAACATTTAGCATGTAAATGGAAACAGTACCATACATATAGTTTATGGAAAGCGATAAATAAATACATAAATAAAAGGACATAGACATGCAAAAACATAAATAAATCAAGCAATTAAGATAAAAGGGAAAGGATTAAGCATGAAAGTATGCAAATATGCAACTAGCCAGAAAAGGAAAACATACAAAAATAAGTAAACCCCACATAAAACATAAAACATGTAATGGTTAGAACCTAATATCCTCAGCAGAGTCGTCATTTTGTCGCGCCCCGTTTTTCTCAAAACGGGTTTTGGTGCACGACCTAACAACTCTTTTGGGCTTTGGAATATTGAAGAGTCGCCACCTAACGAATTAAGGTTCATTAGGGCACCTATCTAACCTAACTAAGTCTAGCTAAGATCAACAAATCAGAGGTCAGGGTAAGGGTTCAAGTTACCTCGAGAGGAAGGTGTTAGGCATCCCTCGAGGTCCACAGATGTGGGTCCCGGCCGTATCTCATTCAATTTATGTGGGGGTTATAAGTAGCAATTAAGGTCACTTTATTATTATTTATTTAATTAGCATGCTTACTAGATGATGACTAACATTAGACAGTTAAGACCATTTCTATTATTAATTAATTAAATGTGCGAAACTTGGTGATAACAAAATATTACACAATTAAGATAATTTTAATTAGTTAAGTATGCAGGACAAAATGATAACATAATATTAAACCTGAAATAGTTATAGAGAATAAGCGAGAAGATAGAATATACACCAATAGATAAGAAAATAATTCGATTTTGTTTATTATGCTACCCCAAACAAGCATAAGACGTGCAGAAGATAAAGTTTTGAACATTGAGAAATTTATGAATATGATTTATTTATTTTTTAAAAAATGTTTGTTTCTTTATAGGGATGATACCACGATATTGTTAATTGCGCTCCTCTACCATAGAAACAATTTTGATTTGAGGTCGGTCTTAGAAAAATTTAATAATAATTTATTTTGAAGACGATTGAAAATATTAGTTTAATATAAGCACATAAATATTTACATATAAATACACATAATCCCTTTTGAAAAATCTTGAGAGGTAGTACTCCCGGGGACGCATCGGTTTAATTAAAAAATGGAATTAGACCACGAAATTCCTTTTACTTTTTCACTAACTATGAGTTAGGAGATAGTATTTTTAGATAGTTTTAAAAGTCGTGTTCAACCCAAATTTGAAAACCGGGTTAAACAATGATTTAGACAAAGAGAAATATAAACAACATGATTATAATAATTTTTTTTTAGACAGAAGATTATCGCAAGGACTCAAGAATGTAGCAATAGATTATTAGATGCAGAAATCCAGTAACTGATGCAGAGGTTATTATTTAAAGCAGAGTTGAATTAAGGTAGCAAGTATAACAAGCAGCAAATGCAGAGAATGGTAATTAGTTGATTAAAAATGACAGAAAAATTATTCATAATGCAGAAACTAAAATTATTTTAAGCAACAATTTATTAGTACGACAAAATTTAAAGTGATTGATTATTCAAAAAAACAACATGTTAATGCAGTAGCCGATAATAATATTACGTGAAATTTATTTTAAGTAGCAGTCAGTGCAAATGCAAAAATTAGTGATTGATTTGAAATGGCAAGAGTTAATTATGATGCAGGGGATTACTCATCTCATGTAAATTTAAGCTAGGCAGATTGGATGTTCATTAAAACACGCAAAATGCAGAAAATAATTATATCAAATAAAAAGGGTAGCAAGCATATAAGGTCAATTTTAATTCTTTAGTTATCAACATACATTAGATAATTGAGAATCTATAGGCCTAATATATAAATGACTAACAGATAAATAAAGTGATTAGCTAGACATACAGAAATTATTGGAATATAATTTTAACAAGTAAATTTCTTTAGTCTTAATGACATTGAGAGAAGTTTTCCTATAGACATAATTTCTAACTGTTTGAAAGATTGAAAACATTATAGCTCCTATAGGCATGGTATCTAACTGTGCACATGCTAGATTAATTTTAACATACGTAAGCAAGTAAGATCTGATTATGGTTGTGATTAAAAGTATTTAGCTAAGTTAACTAATTAACATGCCAAAATTAATTTAACCAAATTAGCATACAAAGCTATTAGGGAGTGATTGATTAGACTAATTAATTTTGACTAGATTCTATATGAGCATAATATCAACATCGTTATAAACAAGCTACAACATGATTTCTACTAGATTGTTAGCCTTAATATGCATGAATCTTGAATTTGCAGAAAACGACATTTAAAACTAATTAATTATATGAGGTTGATTTTATTTATTAGTTTTACATACTAAAGGTGACATGCAAATGACAATTAATTATCACTTAAATAATATCATTTTCTAGTATTAATTAGATGAGTTTAAACAAGTGATCAAACAAGAAATACCTTTTTTTTTAGTTAGATCTAAAATTGATTTCTTAAATTATGAACTATTAGACAAAACACAATCATATAATGGCAATTAACGGACTATCGTGCACTAAGGATGAAACAATTAACGGACTATCGTGCACACTTTATGTTTAATGGCAAGCACAAATATTTGAGTTTTAAGATAAAGAAAATATACCTGGGACTGATCTGTGAAGATCAATCCTTTTAAAAAAATCATTTTTAGTTTCGGATCCGAACATTAGCATCAACAAGCCCTTTTTGTTGCTTCTTCGTTCTCGCCGGAGAAAGAAAGCGAGGGAGAGGGCGGCGCTACCTGGTCGCTCACCGAAGATGCTGCTGCTGTCCTGCCGAGCTGCTGCTATCCTGCCGAGTTGCTGCTGTTGCTTTCGTCGACTGAAGCTGCTGTCTCGAGCCTCACCGGAGTTGCTGCTTCTCCTCGTCTGGTCGCTGGTCGGAGTGCTGCCAGCGATGGTTCGCCTGGCTGCTGGTTGGAGGCGGCTCGCTGGAGCTGCTGGCTGCTGCTCGCCAGGCTGTTGGTTGTTATTCGCCAGTGGAGCTGGCTGGAGAGGAGGAGAGAAAGAAGAGGCGGGAGAAAAGAAGAGGCAACCACTGATTTCTATGGTGGTTGCCGGCGTTCACCTCACAGATGCTCACTGTTGGACGGAGAGGAGAAAGAGCGAAGGGAGGAGAGGAGAGAGGGGGCGACTGCCTCCTCCTTGCTGGCTGGCGATTCTCGCCGAAGGCGGCGATCTGGAAGGAGAGAGGTGGAGCGGCTATAGAGAGGAGAGGAGAAAAGAATGAATCAGGTTAAGGTTGGGTCTTTTGGTAGCTTAGAAAGGAAAGAAAATGTTGATTCGATCTTAACCGTTGATTTAAATAAGATGTAAGGTTGAGATTTAATAAGAAAAGATCAAGGGTTAGGACTAAAAGATGGGGTATGAGTTTTGGGTTGAGTTTGGTCCGAATTTGGTTATAATTGTAACGAATAAAAGGGCTAGAATTGCAACCAAATTGAAATAATTGCATAAAAAGAGGGTGACGAATTAAATAAATTGGACTAGGATGAGCTATGATGTAAATGATTTAGAGGAAGTTAAGGGAATGTTATTCGATTAAAATACTACAAGAAACTATAATTAAAATTACTTAATTTTTTAAAACATTTGAATTATTTCAAGTTTCCTAATAATTTTAAAATATTTTAATAGTATTTACAATAATTTTTATAAAAGCATGCATACTAAATATAATTTATTTTTTTTTGACAAAATCGATTAAAATTTTAAATTTGACATATTAAAAATACGTATTTAATCGAATAACATTCCCAAAAGGGTTAAATGTCGATCAAAATTGGGTGTCAACAATATATATAATTTACATGAAATTACTTAATTACCATAAACCAACCAACTAATTACATTAATAAATTAAATATTTTCTTGAAAAGAGTCTATCCATGTACAAAGCTAACCTCTCCCCATAAGCTGGTTCATGTCTGTGCAACAACTCCTAAAGTAAAATTTAAAAGTTGTTCCTTAAGCCAATTTAAATTTTTCAAAATTAATCATTGATAATTTATCCTTATTCCTCTTGATATTCTATTTTTCAATCCTGTTATTTGTAGTTTTGATGATTTGACAAACTCAAGGACCTTGTAAAGGGACCTGATCTCTAGTGCAGATGTACACTCAACTGCCAGGCTGGAAAAGTACAATTGGTTGGCGCAGAGTCTCCAACTGTGGCAGAAATGGCAGAAACCTCAGCCAATGGTATGGCCTCGAAAGTTGTGACTATTCTTCATAAAGATTATGTCCAATAGTCATAATTTTAGTTTTTGCAACTTGAACAAAAACTCTCGAGAACTCTTGCGAAGGCATATACAAAAGTGAAGATTCATCCTCAAGATTAACTCGAACCAAATAAAGCTGCAAGCTTAGTTATCTTAGGATTATATCTTCTGCACGTTCATTGTAACTCTGTTCCTACATTTACAAAGGATTCAGATAGTTATTTTGTGAAAAAGTCTAAATCAGTTGAGTCTAACTGATTTAGTGGGCAGCCGTGTGTGCTGCTTAATTAAAGTCTAAGTCATCCGAAGCATGGTGGTTTAGTGGGCAACCTGCGTGTTACTTAGTCAAATTCTAAGTTGTCTAGTAGTGATAGCTTAGTGGGCAGAGTGACATCTGTTTAGGCTCTTCAAGTAATAGAGTTATTACTTGGTTGTGAGATTAATAACTTTTTTTCACTTTGGTTGTAACTGGGTTTCACTTTTGCTTAAGGAAGATTAGTGAAAACAGTTGAAAATCCTGTGTGACAGGTCATGGTTTTACTCCCTTGAACAAGGAGGTTTTCACGTAAACTGCTTGCGTTGTATTCTCGTTGTTATTTACTCTTCTTATTGTTCTTGTTGAGTCAAGGGACCTGATCCTTTAACTGAGAGTGGACACACGCATTCTATCAATTGGTATCAGAGCCGATACTCTCTAACTGGTTAACACCAAGAGAGATATTTTTGTAAAAGAATAGTTGCTCCACTGAACCTCGAAGAAGGACAATCTTCAACACGACCTTCTCGTTTCAATGGTCAATTTTATAGTTGGTTGAAAATAAGGATACACGATTATCTTATGGCTGAGGATAGTGAGTTATGGGACATATTATTGGATGGACCTTTCATTCCAACCGTGGAAGTGAAAGATGGTGAAATAACAAAAGTTGTTCCAAAGACTCACCAACAGTACAATGAGGCGGACAAAAAGAAAATCAAGAAAGGCTATAGAGCTAAGAAGTTGTTAGTGTGTGGTATATGTGTTGAAGAGTACAACCGCATCTCTGCTTGTGAATCGGCAAAGGAAATCTGGGACAGTCTAAGAACAGCTCACGAAGGGACAGAGCAGGAGAAGGAGTCGAAGGTAGATATGTTAACCACCCACTACGAAAACTTCACAATGAAAGAGGGTAAAAATATTCAGGACATGTATACAAGGTTTTCATCCATAACCAACGAGATGTGAAGCTTGGGAGAATCCATTAGTAGTAAGCAGGTCAGGAAGATTCTTCGAATTCTTCCCAAGTCATGGGCAAGTAAAGTAGATTCCATAACTGAAGCAAAGGAATTGAAGGTTCTGACGATGGATGCTCTCATTGAAAATCTCAAAACTCATGAAATGAACAGAAATCAGGACACCTCAAAGAAGGAAGCTAAGAAAGACAAGTCTTTAGTTCTCAAAATCAAGTCCAGAGACGACTCTAATGAAGAGGATGACATGGCTTATCTCACTAAGAGATTTCAAAAAATTGTGAGAAAGCATGGAGGGTTTAGAAAATGAGGGAATCATTATCAGGCTGCAACTGCTAGTGATCTTTGTCACAAGTGCAGAAAGGCAAGGCACTTCATAAGAGATTGCCCGATGCTCAAAGCTGAAAACAAAGAGCATCAAAGACTTGGCGGTGAAAAAGATAAGAGAAGGGACCTGATACCTGACAAAAATGAAAGGAAAGTTGCATCTGACTATGTAGTGAAGAAAGCTCTTGCTGTGTGGGGTGATTCTTCAAGTGAATCAAGAGAATCATAATGTCTTGATGATTCCTCCATACTGGTTGTTCAAGATGATGCCAACGTATTTGATGGGTTATTTGCTCTCATGGAGAAATCAGACGATGAAGATAAGGTAACTCTCCCTGATATTAAACAAAATTTGAATACTTACTCTGTCAGAAGGTTGAGAAAGCTAGAAAATATTTTGATTGACTCTATCATAGAGTTAACCACTGAAAGGACTCTATGAACAACAGTCTTGATAGTCTAAGTGAAGATAAGGGGGTGATGGTGGTGCAGATGTCAATTCTTGAAGAACAAGTGATGGTTCTAGAATCTAAAAAACTTGAACTTAAAGAGCAATTGAATCTAATGATTGAGATATCTGGGAAAAGAAAGGGGGAGGCTACTAACCTGCAGGCAGAACTAGCAATCAATCTGAATACTGCTGAGACCAGACTTTCCCTAGCCCTGGAAAAGAATGATCAGATGGAGAGGGATTTGGTCCGTCTTAAGGAAGAACTTCAAACTTCTCTAAAATGGAGCAGCTCCACCAAACTACTCTCCAACATAACCAGTCAAAGCAACTACAACAGAAAAGGGTTAGGCAGCCTAAACATTACTCCTTCGTATAATCCCCACATCAAATATTTATCTGTTCCAAACAACTTACTGTGTCTTCACTGTGGTCGCAATGACCATCTAAAAGAGGACTGTCCTGCTTGGAAGGCCTCACAAGAAATTTTTTTAGTCTATTCATGACATAAAAAGGCTCAACAGGGGGGACCTGATCCCACTTCTAAATCTTCTAGACAGAAAACTACTAAAAGAAGCGGACATGCTCCTATTCGTAAGGCCTCAAACATGAAAAGAACCAACCTACCTCATTGGGCAAAAAATACTCTCATTACACTTTTATCAATCTACTGGGAACTCAGATTGAAGTGGGTTCCTAAGTCTAATAAGTAATGTGTGTTGTAGGTGAGTGAAACAAGTAGCAGTCAGTGCTGGTTTATGGACAGTGGTTGCTCAAAGCACTTGACTGGAAACACCAAAAACTTCCTTTCACTCAAGACACTTTAATGTGGAGGTGTCTCTTTCGGCGATGGAAAGAAAGGGTATATCCTTGGAGTTGGCAGGGTTGGAAAATCATTTGAAGACTCCATTGAAAATGTTTACTATGAGAGTAGTTTAAAATACAATCTACTCAGTGTTTCCCAGATTTTTGACAAGGGAAACGAAGTCAAGTTTTCTGCAAACAAATGCATTGTTACCAGCTTGTCCTTCAAGAAAGTGATCCTGACGGACAGAAGGCAAAAAAACATGTATGTGGCAGATTTGGAAATAACTTGTGGAGACGATCTGACATGCCTCAGTGCTCAAAGTGAAAATGCCGACTTAGGAGGCTAGGTCATGTGAACTCGCCTCTATTGAACAAGCTTGTCTCTAGGGACCTGGTTCGTGGTTTGCCAAAATTGAAGTTCAGCGTAAGCAAGGTGTGTGATGTATACGTCAAAGAGAAGCAGACGAGATCCTCTTCCAAACCAAAGAAATAGGTAAGCTCATCAAGGGTTCTTGAATTGATTCACATGGATTTATGTGGACATGTACAGATCCAAAGTCGAAGCAAAAAGAAGTACATCCTGGTGATAGTGGATGACTATTCAAGATTCACATGGACTATGTCTCTCAAGTCAAAGTCTAAGACAGCTGATGTGTTCATGATATTTTTCAAAATGATCCAAACCAAGATCAACTGCTCGATTGCTGGGATCAGGTCCGACCATAGAACTGAGTTTGAAAATGCGAAGCTGGATGTCTCTTGTTCAGAAAATGACATTAATCATAACTTCTCAGCACCCAGAACACCTCAACAAAATGGGGCGGTGGAAAGGAAGAACAAAACTCTAGTAGATATTGCCAGAACCATGCTCATCGAGTCAATCTTCCTCAAAACTTTTGGGCTGAGGCAGTCAATATTGCATGTTATGTGACCAACAGATGCTTGATCAGGTCTTTACTGAACAAAACACCTTATGAATTGCTCAATAACAAGAAACCCAAGCTAAGTTATCTAAGGGTTTTTGGATACAAGTGCTTTGTGCTTAACAATGGCAAGGATGATCTGGGAAAGTTCGATCCCAGAAGTGATGAAGGTGTCTTTGTAGGGTACTCATCTTCAAGCAAAGCATACAGGGTCTTCAACAAAAGAATACTATGCATTGAGGAAAGTGTTCATATGATCTTTGATGAAAGTGGCGATTGGAAGAGCTTGGAGATGAAGGATGATAATGATCTTGATGAGCTGTTCAAAATCCAGAATAATGAAGCCAGCAGGCTTGAAGCTGAAGGAGATCCAAAATCTGACGGTGTTGATCTCAGTCCATCTGAGAAAGTGAAGGAGGATGATCAGCCTATTATGGGACCCGGACGGTCTCATGCTGCAAGTCAAGAGAAAACTCATCCTCTTGAGAATGACGATTCTGAAGATGAAGAAGAACATATGGATCAACCACAACCCCTGGCCTCTAAAACAGGGTGGAAGCACAATTCATCTCACCCCCTTGAAAATCTCATTTCCCCACTGAATTCTGGAATGCAAACTAGGTCAAAAACAAGAAATCTGGTTGCATTCTCAGCCTTCATTTCCATCATTGAGCCTAAAAATGTGAAAGAAGCCTTAAAGGATGCGGACTGGGTCAATTCAATACAAAAAGAACTTCATCAGTTTGAGCGGAGCAATGTGTGGTACCTAGTCCCAAGACCTACTGATAGAACCATCATAGAGACCAAGTGTTTTTTTTTAGAAATAAACTTGCTTAAAATGGAGTTATCACAAGGAACAAGTCCAGACTAGTGGTTCAAGGCTATATTCAAGAATAAGGCATCGATTATGACGAGATATTTGCCCCTGTTACTCAAATGGAGGCCATCAGAATCCTCATAGCCTTTACAGCATTCATGGGATTCAAGTTGTTCCAAATTGATGTCAAAAGTGCATTTCTAAATGGAGATCTAAAGGAAGAAGTATATGTAAAGTAGCCACCTGGATTTGAGGATGTTGACCGTCCAAATCATGTTTTCAAACTCAATAAAACCCTGTAAAGCTTGACATAGACACCCAAAACTTGCTATGAAAGACTATCCAAATTCCTGGTGAAGAATGGTTTCAAATGGGGTAAAATAGACAACACTTTGTTTTGATAAAAAGGGAACAACAACTGCTTATCATCCAAGTGTATGCGGATGATATCATCTTCGGAACTACCGTTGAACATCTGTGTGAAAAATTTGCTACTCTCATGGGAAATGAATTCAAGATGAGCATGATGGGGGAGTTAAACTTCTTCTTGGGTCTACAGATTAAGAAAACCCCAAGTGGCACCTCAATCTGTCAAAAGAAGTACACAAAGGAGCTGTTGAAGAAGTTTCACATGGTGGATTCCAAGCCTATTGATACCCTCATGGGTACAAATTCAAAAATGGGAGCAGATGAGGCTGATCCATTAGTGAATCAAACCATGTACAGAGGCATTATTGGATCTCTATTGTATTTAACAGCAAACAAACCTGACATCGTCTTCAGTGTAGGAATGTGTGCACGATTTCCAGCATGTCCCAGGGAATCACATCTGAAGGCAGCTAAGCGGATCCTGAGGTATCTAAAGAAGACAGGGGACCTGGTCCTATTCTATCCTGCAATACTGCAGAACAGAAGATTAGATTGTAGATATCTTCACCAAAGCACTCAGCAAGGATCAATTTGAAAGTAACATGTTGAAGTTGGGAATGGTAAATATGCACTGACCTAATCCCATCTAAAGGCATCCAATCCTTGTTTTGGCTAGGATTTGAAGGGAAGACATCTTCATTACTTGTAGTGTATTGTTTAAGTGGGATCAATTATGTACCTGCTGCAGGTACACACTCATGGAAATCACATAAGCAAAGAATGGTCAGAACCATTCAGGAATCAAATCTCATATGCAGTTGAGGACCTGGTCCCTCTCAAGGTTATCACCCTTTACATTTTATTTAAACTATTAAATGAGAACCGTTGATATCGCCATGTGTCAGTCATCATCCATTCTGACCATTGTCCCATCGCTTTAAGTCCAAGCGACGCATTTACTCAGGGACCTGACACATTATTTCAATTCTTTTATATGACTTTTCTTCACTCCATCTCCCCACTTTTCAAACTCTTTTCTCTCTAAGTCTTTCAACAAAGAAAAAAACATTTTCTATCACTTTCTCTATCTCTCTTTCTATCTGCTATTCTTCATCTTTCTTTCTCAAACACTGTCTCAATCTCCATCTTCTTTGAAGAACATACTCGACTCTTTTCTTGAAATTGACCCAGTTGATTTCTACACATCTCCATCCAAAATGTCGACCCTCTCTTCGATCAACATTAGTGAAACCAGTCCTCTTAATCCCCAACCACCCTTTGCCCACAATAACCCCACACCCTCACAACAACTTGGTCTCTATTCTAATATGTTATCTGATCATTTGTTTGAGGGTGACCTTTCTGAGAATAAGACGTATGAGTCGAACATTCTCGCTGCCAGTGAAAACCTAGTTTTTGAGAGCCTAACACTGATGATGGAAGAGGTAATGCATGAAGTCAAATGCAACAAGTACTGCTGAAAATAGAAGAAAGAGAAAATTCGGTGATTTACTGTTCAAAATGCCTGTTGCTGGCGTGATGAATGTTTCAATTAAAGAATCTGACCATGAGGGTGTGAAAGAAAGCTCTGAGAGAAAAAGAGAAAAACAAGTGAAAGGGGGTAGTAAGGGAAAGAGTAAAAGAAAGTCAAAAACGTATGTGGCCAAGAAAGGTAATGCAGAAAATGAGAAGGGTAAAGCTTCCACAAAGAGAAGGGAGTCGTCCAAAAGGCAGAGAGAAATCTCTCCTGATGTTCAACAAACATCTTCACTGGGACCAGGTCCCACAAGAACCAGGGTGATAAAGAAGTGAACAAGCAGACTATCATCAATAATCTGCGTTTACAAAGGGTTCTGGTGGAAGGGTGTTCGACATGGATATGATCCACAAGTCGGGGATGGACTCCTTACATGATCTGGTGGAAATTCAATCTTGGATCCATTTGTTTCAGCACAAATCTCCTATTCTACATGAGGAAGAGGTTAAAGAGTTCTATTACATCATCAAATTTGCAGAGAATGGTAACATTAACTCCAGAGTCGGAGACAAGAGTCTTCATTTAGATGAGGACCTACTGGAAGAGATCCTTGAAGTACCCAGAGAAGGGATCAAGTCCGTGGTTGGAAAAACCTGCACTATGGAATTTGTGAAGGAATGCTCTAAAATTCCTAACACTCGGCGTGTTGGGATTCTGAAGAAACTCATGAAAGGAGAGTATTAGTTGGTTTTTGAATTCGTCAACAAAGTTCTTATTCCTCAAACAAAAAATAGAACTGTAGCCTCTGCAATTGATTTGTTCATCATGGAGTCATTGTGCAAGTTTGAGCCCATAGACCTTCATGTGCGAGTGAGCCCATAGCAGGATCAGTTGAAGCATGAACTGGAAGAGATGACTGTGCGAGTGAGCAACAAGGATGCTAAAATTGCCTTACTAAAGGCAAAACTACTCAAAGCGCAGTCTGAGGGACCTGGTACTACAAAAGTAAACGAGCTAAGGAAGAAAGTTGATATGCTCACGGCTTAGAGTGCTTCTCTGCAAGAGAAATTGATCAAAGATAATGATGAAGCCAGTGCTAGACTCTCTCTTGTCATTAGGTCCCTCTCCCATCAGCCTCCTTCCACATAGTCCTTTTTGTCCTTTCCTGTGTCTTTTCTTTTGTGTGGACAGTGTTCGTGGTTCTCAATTTTAGTTTAACTTAAATGTATTGAATATTGACTTTTGTGCAATGACATTGATTCCTGTTTTATTGTGACTGATTTCTATTATTTCCTGTTTTTATAACCATGTTGGTGTTGCCCTTGGCTGTGATCTTGCTTAACAATCTTACTTGTTTTGTTGGTTTTCTGCACTTCTTTTTTATGATGCCAAAAAGGGGAATCATTGGGTGCTTAGGCTGGGGTGAAACAGTTCACAGGTCTTGATCGACAGGGGGAAGAAATTGTAGGCACTTGTGTACCTGACTGACAGGGTGAATGTAAAAATGAATAAGGTGTCTTGATCGATAGGGGGAAGAAATTATAGGCACTGGTGTACAGTTTGTCATCATCAAAAAGGGGAAAAATGTTATTTGTAGTTTTGATGATTTGAAAAAGTCTTGATCGACAGGGGGAAGAAATTATAGGCACTTGTGTACCTGACTAACAGGGTGAATGTAAAAATGAATAAGGTGTCTTGATCGATAGGGGGAAGAAATTGTAGGCACTGGTGTATAGATTGTCATCATCAAAAGGGGGGAAAATGTTATTTGTAGTTTTGATGATTTGACAAACCCAGGGACCTTGTAAAGGGACTTGATCTCTAGTGCAGGTGTATACTCAACTGCCAAGCTGGAAAAAGTACAATTGGTTGATGCACAATCTCCAACTGTGGCAGAAATGGCAGAAACCTCAACCAATGGTATGGCCTCGACAGTTGTGACTATTCTTCATAAAGATTATGTCCAATAGTCATAACTTTAGTTTTTGTAACTTGAACAAAAACTCTCAAGAACTCTTGCAAAGACATATACAAAAGTGAAGATTCATCCTCAAGATCAACTCGAACCAGATAAAGCTGCAAGCTTAGTTGTCTTAGGATTATATCTTCTGCACATTCATTGTAAATTTGTTCCCACATCTATAAAGGATTCAGATAGTTATTTTGTGAAAAAGTCTAAATCAGTTGAGTCTAACTAATTTAGTGGGCAGCCGTGTGTGCTACTTAGTTAAAGTCTAAATCATCCGAAGCATGGTGGTTTAGTGGGCAACCTGCGTGTTGCTTAGTCAAATTCTAAGTTGTTTAGTGGTGATAGCTTAGTGGGCAGAGTGACATCTACTTAGGCTCTTCAAGTAATAGAGGTTATTACTTGAATTTGTGAGATTAATAGCTTTTTCTCACTTTGATTTTAACTAGGTTTCACTTTTGCTTAAGGAAGATTAGTGAAAACAGTTGAAAATCCTGTGTAATAGGTTGTGGTTTTACTCCCTTGAGCAAGTAGGTTTCCACGTAAACTGCTTGTGTTGTGTTCTCGTTATTTTTCACTCTTCTTATTGTTCTTGTTGAGTGGACACATGCATTCTATCAAATCCTATATGTAAATGTATTCTTATTCATATTTTTCGGATATGCTTCTATATGTATAATCTTATTTTTAAAGACTTTTATTCTTACAACTTGCATGGAGATGACTTAATTTTGCTTATAATAATTTTTTTTGGGGTCTCTCTCTTTCTCTCTTTGTCTCACTCTCTCTATATACATATATAGTAAATCATGAAAAAACGTTTTATTATAATTATTGTTTTTCTATAAAATTATAATATTAATTAATATTTATTTATATATTATAATTTTTTAAGGACTGTGCTAAACACGGACAAATACACTAGTTTATTATAAGATACATCAAATAACTACCATTCTATCACTGATTATCATTAGATAGATTCTTCCTAATTGGTAGCACTCAATTTAAAAATAAGAAAGGGTTGCTCGGCCGGTAAATACTCTCTACCTTCAATCTTAATTATAATTAAGTTATGAGTCCGAATCATCAAAACATTCAAAAAAGTGAAAGGTCCTATAGGAAAGGTGAACATAAATAAAAGGGATAAGGGTCTGAAAATATCCCAACTTTGGTCGGATTTGTTGTTGTGATACTAAACTTTCATGAGAACCTATTATCTCCCTAGACTATTTAATACCGTATTTTAAACATATATATTTGCCCACGTGGACATAAAAAATAATGCAAAATTATAAATAATAATGTGTCCACGTGGACACATATATACCTTTAAAATACACTATTAAATAGTTCAGGGGGTAAAAAATACGGTATTAAATAGTCTAGGGAGGTAATAGGTCCTTATGAAAGTTTAGTATCGCAACAACAAATTCAATCAAAATTGAGATATTTTTCAGATCCTTATCCCTAAATAAAATAGTACTCAAGTTGAAGTTTTAGCACGAGTTGTACTAACTACTTTTTTGAATAAATCTTGAAGTAATTTCTCTTCATAGTTTGTACTCTTTTTTAAAGTGTGGATTTCTCATCTCCTTCGATTAATGTTGGTTTGATTGAACAAAAAAATGTATGTTTCTTTTGGTATATTTCCTTTTATTGTTTCTGATTAATAATGGTTTGAAGTTTACCTTCTTAATCACCGCATGACACTTTATTATGTTAATCCTTACAACACATTAGATGGATAAATAACAGTTAAACTCTTAAGAATTAAATATGAGATAGATCTTAGTCGTATTAATGAATTTTATTCACCATCATCTCATTTTATGATCTTTGCAACATTGTTGCCACTTGTGCTTCTCATGCCTAATAGTTGTAAAAAAATAATAATTATTGATGGTGTGTGTATATATATATAACATAAATTTAAATACATATAGTATCAGTGATCTTGTTAATTTTTTGTATAAATAAATAAAGTTTATCAAAATAATAAAATAAAATAAATTAAATTCCCCACTTTTAAAATAAGAAAAGTAGCAACTTATATCAATGTTAAAGATAGTTGATCAACTGACTGATTTGTCAATCAAGAAAGCTAGAACGTTTCTTCTCACAAATGAGTAGAGATGATTTTTGGACAAAAAGTATATTATATTTAATTAGTGAATTTAATTGGGAAAAACAACATATTATATTTAATTAGTGAATGTAACTATTTTAATTAGTGAATTTAATTGGAAAATAACCAACATCTTCTTTATTCAAACTTCTTCCTTTGCTAGGAGTACAACGTAGTTAAAAAGGTATCACTTCATTTAAAAATGGTTTCAATATGGATCAATTCATATTATCAATCATAATATGATTTGAATATTAATTGGTTATTTAATCATTTAAAAATGGGTCCAATAAATCAATTCATATTGTCTATCATATAATATAGATAATCCACGAGTATCACCAATTGCACTTCCTTTAAGATATGTAAGGGTGTAGGGTCCTCACTCCTCACTACAAAGTATACGTATTACGAGTGTGTTCGATTTTTTCCCCCTATTTTCTCATGTTTAGTTGATTTAAATATTTTTCAAATAGATTTATTTTTTTCTAATTTAAGAAAATAAATCTACTTTTCTTAAATAAAAAAGTATTCTTTAGAAAAACTTGAGACATATATTCCTTCGTACCAAATACACTAAAAGGAGAAAAAAATGATTTTTTTTTTGTAATATGAAAGTATTTATTTCATTACATATAAGAAACAATAGATAATATGAATAATGTGGATATTCATATTACTCAATGAATTTATTAATTTTTATTCATATCAAATATGGACCGAATCGTTTATTTTATCTATTTCATCTAACTCATCAAATCAATTAAATATCAAGCCTACTTATAAAGAGAAGAGTCGTTGAATTATTGCAAAATGAAGAAAGGCAGAAATTGTTGACTTGTCTTAGCCTAAGCCTACTTAGGTCAACTCGATCAACCCATATTTGACTTGACCGGCTCGCTTCACACCCCTACTTGAGAGTGATTTTGCACCATTTGTAGTGTAGGGCTACTTTCCATAACAGGAAAAGTTGCTTCGAGTACTAATCAAAGTTAATTCCACTCTAAATAATTATTAATAGTGTCTATCATCTTTTCCTTTTTGAAATAAGTTTTTTTTTGTTATATTTTATGCATTTTCATTTAATTGAATACGAAGTTAAAAAAGTAAAAATACTTTTGAAATCTTATGAGAGAAATAAAAAATGTTAAATCTTATAATTTTTTGTCAAAAATATGTATAATTATCATAATGCTTTTTAAATTTTATGATCTTAAATGTGTGATCACATTAGATACTATGATTAAAAAAAATACTAAATATAAAAGTGACAATTTTTTTCTAAACTAACTAAAAAGAAAGTAAAATATACAAAATTATAATAGAAAGGTATTACTTTTGAAATATTATCAATTCTAATAGTCCAAAATTTGCCAAACAAGCTATTACTTCAATAAGAAGACTTTTAGGGATGCCAAACAAATGTAGATCTATTCATAGCCAGTATCATAATTAATACTCCTTCTGTCCAATAATGTTTGTCTATTATTGACTTTATCCATTTCTTAAAAAATTATAAATAAGAGGATAATTTTACTATATCATCCTTTGAATATAATAAATACAATGTTTTGAAAAATATAATAAGAAAATGACTATAATTAATAATAAGAATAAAGTAGGAACTAAGTGTAAAACTATCCATTGGTTTCATAAAGTAGAAACTAAGTGAAATTATCCATTGATTTCAAAAAATAGATAAGTATTGTTGAACATCCAAAATAGTATAGTGGATGGAGGGACTATATAGTAAAGCTATCTTATCTGATATTATGCATAGAAATTAGGGATGCCAAACAAATGTAGTGCAATTTTAATACTCCCTCCGTTTTTATTTAATTGTATCATTTTAGGTTTCACACTACTTAAAAAATTAAGTAAGTTTACCATTATATCCTTATTTAATATTCTCTTGAAGTCATGTTTTCAATAAATGAACATGAATTAATTTACTTTGATTAACGAATTTGACCAATGAAATGAATTAATTATTTAATTTTTCTATGTCAAGGCTGATAACTTTCAAAGGGTAAAATAGAAAGAATATGTCATTTATTCATTGATTTTGTGAAATAACAAACATTAAGGATCATCTATATTAAGTAAGAACAACATATAAATAAAAACGGAAAAAGTATATTTTTAGCCATTATATAGAGTGATAAAACTATGATAGATGCATAGAAAATGGGAAGCAAAATTAAATGGCAATAGAGTTTAGCCATAATTATTTAAATGTACGTATATTATCGTTATTGACCCATAATTGTTGCTTACTGCTTTTATTGTGTTATTATGAAAATAATTTGTACTTGATCGATCTTTTCAGTAAGTCTTTTATCAAATATATTTTTGATAACCAAGTCTTTTATCAAATATTATAAATATCCAAAAGGAATTATATTCAGAAGTAACGTAGGGATCAAAAATAAGTTATTCTTATTACCAAGTTTTTTTTCAACCGCAATATCATTCACAATTTCAAAGTCTTTTTTTAATAATTATATTCTCTTCACTCCAAAACACTTGTGATGTTTGGTTTTAGACCGTCAAATTATATGTACTTTGATCAATACTTTGAAATATATTTTTTTCATATTAATATGAGAAAAATTGTGACGGATAGTTTATAAATCTATCTTTCAATTTTAATATATTAAATTAATTTAATTTAATTTAATTTAACTCTGAAAATTAATTGATTTGACTCTTAAAAATTAAAATGTACCAATTATTTTAGGATGAAAAATGTAAATATTTTGTAGTTTCTACTTCCTATACTATGTTTTTGGAATTTTTTATTTTTTTTTTAAATAACATATATACATACTATTATTAGAAAATGCCCCCATAGTGGCATTAGACCGCACCATCCAGCCGCCCCAACAAATTTCTTGGAAACTGTCCCTTGGAATATTTGGGCTTTCAATTTATGTCCTTCGTAACAAATTATTTTTTCGCAAAGGAAAAAAACAAAAATATTTAAAAGGCGAAACATGTGATTTATACTATAACAAAGACAAATTATAACGGCTATATATATGTACATTAATAAAAAGCATTAAATTTTTTTATTGATATTTGTTAATTTTCATTGGATCCACTTTAGGGATATTTACCAAGAATACTAATTGCCTTTAAAAAATAATCTTTAGCAATAATTAAATTATTACCGTTGATTAAATGTGACTAAAGATTATTTTTAATGTCATAGTATTCGTTATAATACTTTATACTTCCCAATAATTGTTAATTTTAATTTGTTGCAACTGTCTCACTTGATAGACACATCTCAATCTCCTTGGTGTAAAAAAGAGCTTGCATTTGAAACAAAAAAATCAAATAAAAGTTTATTTGCATATACATCATTTTCTAAACTACTAGTATAGTACCCCCAAATAAGACAAAAACTCACACACTAAACAAAGGTAAAAGGAAAATCATATAAACCTATAAATACTTGCATGTATTCCTTTAAAATATTGACCATTTTCCTCTTATAAAGCATATGGCTTCAACTCATAGAAAACTTGTTTCCTTAATGATAATCACATTTTGCCTTGTTATAGATCATACATCTGCCGAAGTAAGTACTCTTTTTTGTTTCAATTTGTACGACATATTTTTTTTTTCTTTGGTTTGTCCGAAAAAAGCGAATTATATTTATTTGTATTTGAAAGTAATTTAACTTTGATTCCAGATTTCCGATGACAATGTACCACAAAAAAGAATATATTTATGATTAGGGCTGCGTGTCGATTGGTTCGGTTCGATTTTGAAGTTTATCGGTTTGGCTTATTGGTTATTGGTTTATAGAGATGCTAAACCGTTATAGAACCATTAAGATATTGACTTATCGGTTTTTGATCGTTATCGGTTTAACCGTTAAGATTTGATACAAAAAAAATATTGAAAATCACTTGGAAACAAGGTGACAAACCAAATAAACCATGCACATGAGTTCACAAGTTACATTTTGCTCAAAAGCAAACACTTTTACATTGTAGAATAACCAAGTGTTTGAGACAACCAAAAAAAAAAAGTCAAGGACTTTATATATAATTATCCAATTTACTATCGGGTTATCAGTTAACCCGTTAAGAAAAAACCTCAAAGAGTTAAGAAACGATAACCCGATAACAAAAAAAATCAATATCGTTATCAAAACCACTAAACCAATAACCAAAATACTGATAAACCAATAACTTTTTTTTCGGTTCGAGTTATCAATTTCGGTTCGGTTCGATTTTGAACAACCCTATTTATGATAGTGTACATTAGGAGTAGAGGTATAGAATGTTGCTTACGGATTCAGATGAATTCAATGACTTTTGCTTAGATATGATTAGGAACGAAGATACTCAGAACAAAGTGGGAGTGGTCTTTGTGGTGGATAGGATGAGAGAAGTGAGATTGAGATAGTTCAGAAATGTGATTAAAATATGCCTCAATGAAAAAGTGAAAGGTTTGATATGGGGGTTAGAGGAGAGATAGATGTGGGCCAAAGATGCATTGGGGAGGTGATTACACAATACATGATAGTCCTTAGCTTACCAAGTATATGACCTTAGATAGGAGGGTTTGAAGGTCAGGGATTAACATAGAAGGTTAGTGTACAATTTAGTTTCCCTTACTATTCTATTACTATTCTTCTATTATCTCTCGACATTTTTTATTACGACTTGTTGTCTTTTTTGCTTCGGTATCATGTTATTGTTGTTGTAGCTATTCTTTCTCTAGTATTTTCAACATGACTTCATCGTTACTATATTTCTCTTTCAAACATTCTTTGAATTGTTTTGCTTGAGCCTAACGTCTTTCAGAAACAACCTTCCTATCTTCACATGGCAGGAATAAGGTCTTCATATACACCACTCTTTCCAGACCCCACTTATGGGATTACACCGTAAATGTTGTTGTTGTTGTGTTGTACAAATATTTAATCGTTAATCCAGTAACAAAGATGAGCTGTGAGTATGGTGACAATTCAGAACCCATAAACTTCAAATTCTGACTCTACCTTTGCATAAATTGGAATAGAGGGACTAGAAACGAAATCATTTGTTCACTAAATGTTTGCATATTTTACTTGAATATACAGTGGTTGAATCATGGTGGTGACATAACAAACAGAAGGTCAGCTCCTGGAGAAATTTTGATCAGCCCAAGAACTATAAACAAGTTGAAATTAAAGTGGAAATTCCTGGCCGGATTCGACATTACAGCAACCCCAGCAGTTGCAAATGGAGTTGTTTACTTCCCCTCATGGAATGGGAATCTGTATGCAGTGAATGCAATAAATGGAGGACTCATATGGCAACAGAATCTTACAAGGCTCACTGGGCTGCCCATACCCCCAGGAAGAACTGTGAATCTGACAGTGTCAAGAGCAACACCAGTTGTGGCTAATGATCTTTTACTTGTGGGGATTTATGGACCTGCTGTTGTGATTGCAGTGAGAAGGTCAACAGGTGCACTTGATTGGTCCACTCAGCTTGATCCAAGGCCTCTGGCTCTTATCACTCAATCAGGAACAGTTCACTTGGGGTTAGTTTTGTATCCTTCGATATCTGTTACTATCGGTTTGTTTCCTGTACTTTGGTTATCGTTTATTTTGTTGAAGTTATTGTTGTGTAATCTTGAGTCTAGAGTCTATCAGAAACAACCTATCTACGTTTGAGATAGGGGTAAGGTTTGTGTTTGCTCTATCCCAGACCCTACTTTGTGGGACTATGGTGGATATGTTGTTGTAGTTGGCTTATTGCTTTATGAATTGATTTCAAGGAAGCATAGATATTACTCTCCCCCAGCCCCAATTTATGGAATGATGTTTGACTGGGCACAAAATTCAATCTTTTTTGTTCAAATTCCTAGCTTTACCACAAAATAAAGAATAAATTTTAATAGTAGTGCGAAAAAATTTAAACATAAAGAACAAATTGAAATTAGCTATAGACACCTTTGCTAATCCAATCTAAATTGTTTGTAGCTAATAATTTTTTTGATAATCCATCATTTTAGCGACGGATATGTTGTTTACATTAAGAATGAACTTTAATGTCTTAGTTTTGTTGCTCAGACTCTTCAAAACAATCACTAGGTGTATCAGATCTTCTAAAACTATGCATCTTTAGAGGATCTGACATAAGTGCAGTAATATTATTGAAGGGTTCGAGCAACATGACATATTAAGCCTAATTAAGTCATGTGCTAGGACACTAAACTTGTCCACAACTTTCTTAACAGTGGATATTATGTGGGAGTATCATCAGTGGAGAATACGGTACCATCAGCTGCACAATGCTGCATATTTAGAGGCAGCCTAGTAAAACTAAATGTTAGAACTGGTGCAATTATATGGCAAACCTATACACTTCCAGACAATGGCGGGCGCCTCGGAGGATATTCCGGTGCATCAATATGGGGAAGCAGCCCAGCTATTGACATAGCCAGAGGACATGTCTATGTAGGAACTGGAAATCTTTACTCAGCTCCACCAGAAGTGCTGAAATGCCAAGCAGCACAAAATAATCGAACAACGCCACCAGCTGTTCCTGATCAGTGTATTGGTAAAGATATTCATTTTGATTCAATCCTTGCACTGGATTTGTATTCTGGACAAATTGTGTGGGCTACACAGCTTGGTGGCTACGACGTTTTCACTTTCGCATGTTTGGTTCCTAATAATCCTGATTGCCCACCGGGGCCTAACGTGGATGCTGATTTTGGAGAGGCTCCTATGATGCTAACCATATTTTCAAATGGAAAATTTCGCGATGTTGTGGTGGCTGTGCAGAAAAGTGGCTTTGCTTGGGCGCTTGATCGTAACAATGGAAATATTGTTTGGTTTAAGGTAAAGTCTTACAACTAGAAAGTTCATCTTTAAGTACTCTCCACATCATATCAATTAGTATTTTCATTTGTTAACATAAGAAATAAAGTAAATAGCTTGCTATAACTGATTAATTTGCGTGATGTAGAAAGCAGGACCGGGGGGTGCGGAGGGAGGAGGAATATGGGGTGCAGCCACAGATGGACGGCGAGTTTACACTAACATAGCAAATGGAAACAGACTTCCTTTCACCCTGGCACCTTCAACTCAAACAACAACAGCTGGTGGATGGGTGGCAATGAATGCAAACACAGGACAAATCCTATGGACCACTGCAAATCCTAGCAACGAAACGTCCCCTGGGCCAGTCACCATAGTTAATGGAGTTCTCTTTGCAGGATCAGTGGCACCTAATGGACCTCTCTATGCCATGGATGCCAGTAATGGAAAAATCTTGTGGACATTTAACACTGGTGCTACTATCTATGGGGGTGCATCAATTAGCTATGGTTGTGTCTTTATTGGCCATGGATATTCAGTTGGTCTAGCTCAGTTGTTCCATCCAACTTGGACCAGTGGGACTTCACTCTTTGCCTTTTGCATTGTGTGAAATTAATAGATATTTATGAATTAATGTATTTTCTCTTTCTGATAATAGTTGTGATGATACTATTAAGTTTCCCTACCTAATGATCATGTTTCAAGTTACATTAGTAGGAATAAAAGCATCAACTTAAAGAAATGGAATATACTAACTTATTTAACTATCAAACATAACATATAACTAACTTTAGTTATCAATGTGTCACGATCCAAGATTATGATGGCACCTACCTAACCTATCGGTATGTAACCCATCGGCACCTACCTAATCCATCTTGTCCCTCGAACACAAATAGGATATCAAGGCAATACTCAGTAAT
Organism: Solanum commersonii; assembly: GCA_029007595.1. Lineage (NCBI taxonomy): Eukaryota > Viridiplantae > Streptophyta > Magnoliopsida > Solanales > Solanaceae > Solanum > Solanum commersonii. Next base: position 181,275 of record JAJTWQ010000099.1, on the reverse strand, counting down.
AAAATAGCGGAAATAATGTCCGCCCTTGTGAGATCGCAGATCAATTTTGACATAGATTTGAAACCAGACACCCAACCCATTTCTTTTCCACCATATCGTATGGCTCCACCAGAGTTGACGAAAACGAAGGAGCAACTTTAAGATTTGTTAAGTAGGGGCTTTATTATACCAAGTATCGGCGTTCCAATGTTGTTTGTGAAGGAGGAGGATAACACTATGAGAATGTGCATCGATGATCGACCGCTAAACGAAGTGACCTAAAAAACAAGTATCTTATACCATGTATTGATGATTCTTTATTAGCTTCATGGTTTTTTTGAGTTTATTGATTTGTGGTCCAATTATCATCAATTGAAGATTAGTCATGTCTTTTGGGTTGACAAATGCACCAATAACATTTATGGAGTTGATGAATGATGTTCTTGGATTCCTTCGCCATTGTATTTACTTCTGACATTCTGATTTATTCTCGTAGCAAGGAGGATCATGACTCATGAGAGGCATTTGAGGATTCACTTCAGAATCTGAAGTATGAGAAGTTATATACCAAGTTCTCGAAGTGCAAGTTCTGATTGATTTATGTGGCATTCATGGATTAGGGTATAGGCCCATTTGAGCTACTGAGATTAGGAGTTTTGTGTAGCTGGCAGGCTACTATTGACGGTTTGTGGAAGATTTCTTTTCCATTGCATCTCCATTGAAGAAGTTCATTCAAAATAATACCGCTTTTCAGTAGTCTAATGATTGTGAAGTTAGCTTCCAAAAGCTCAAAACCTTGTTGACTACACGAAATATAAAGTAACCTTCTATAACAAATTAATTCGCGTGATATAGAAAGTCGGACCAGAGAGGTTGGAGGGAGGAGGAATATGGGATGCAGCCACAGATGAGAAGTGAGTTTACACTAACATAGTTAATGGAGAACAGAGTTCCTTTCACCTTAGCACCTTTCAACTCAAATAACAGCAGCTGGTGGACGGGTGCATGGCAATGGACACAAAGCAGACCAAATCGTATGGACCACTGCAAACCCGAGCAACAACACGTCCCCCGGGCCGGTCACCATAGTCAATGGGATTCTTTTTGCAGGATCTGTGGCATCTAATGTACCTCTGTATGCCATGGATGCAAATCTTGTGGTCATTCAACACTGATGCTACTATCTATGGTGGTGCATCAATTAGCTATGGTTGTGTTTATGTTTGTCATGGTTATTCTATTGGTCTGGCTAAGTTCCATCCAACTTGGACCAGTGGTGCTTCACTCTTTGCCTTTTTCATTGAGTGAAAATAGATTGATACAATAGAATAGATTAATGTACTTTCACTTTCTGATAAGAGTTGTAATACTAATAAGTTACATACCTAAAGATCATATTGCTAACACATTTAGCTATCAACATAACATATACCAACTCATTTAACTATCAAGGAAACATTTTCTGTAACAAAATACGCGACCTAGAGGTGATTGAATTTTATTAAAGAGCAAAGTACAAACTCGAGGGCGAGCTATGCTGATACCCTTGTAGATCAAACTAGGTATGAAATGGTAAATCCTAAATTCTCTTTACAATAGCTTTCTAGTTCCAATTTTTGATATTATAACCATGCAAAACAAGAGCTTCCTATATAGAAAAAGTTTTATGGAACCTTAACCTTCATGCTAAGCTGGGAAGACAGAACAGCCTTGAATGAGCCGGGGAAACAGAAAAAAGCGAACTCAAAGCGAAAGTGCTGCATGATTGACATAAAAGGATTATCGTGTAGATGTTAAACTGGTAAAAGAGACTATTTCATAGATCTTATGCTAAAACCTGGTGCTGATTCTTTTTACTGCATCTTCAACTCGCCCGTATCCTGCTTATTCACTAATAGTGACATATCAGTTCCCGAGCATTTCTTGTGCAGAAAATCCAAAATAGTTATCAAAGAAGTTTGGTGGTTCATAGATGAAGCAGGAAATGACATCTCTGAGTGTAATCACACCAACAACTTCATCGCCATCCTCAGCTGTCACGTAGATCCTGTGAACTAACTTGGACGCGAGAGTGTCTATCACAGTACAAAGAGTTGAACCGAGCTTGCATGTTATTGGTGTAGCAGCCTTTGTGGCATCATGGGTTGCCGAAGCAACGGTGTTCATGAAACCCGCAACTGTCAGCTGCCTGTTATTGAGCAAAATTTAATACCAACGCAAAAAGAAGAGGAGAACATCTATGAGCCTAGTGATAAAAGTCGAATCGTTTTGCCATTTAAATATTGAGTTCAATTTTCTTGCACAAGTTCAACCATAAGAAAGTCTCTCTAGAATTGAAACTCTAGTTATTAATTGTAGAAGTAATCAAATAGTCATATCAGCGAGGAACTAACAATTATATGTATGACATACCTGAAATTGGAGAATAGTTCAGGTTTGAGTAACAAGAATCTGATGTCTCTTATGCTTACATTGCCAACTATTTTCTTCTTTGGTCCTTCCACAACGGGCAGACCTCCGATATTATTGTCTCTCATTTTCTTGAATGCTTCCAGAATCAGCTCATCGTCTCGGACACTAATAACCTGGCATACACATTGAAAGACAAGACTTCCAGTCAACAACTTTTGTAATGTTAAAATTTAAAAATATATCGTATTCAGAAGTTACAAATAACAGACCTCGTCAGCGGACATGTATGGGAGGCCAAGTTCTGATATAGGGTGAGCGGAGATGCAGTCAAACCAATCCCTCCCTTTGCATCCTACAAGACCCCGTACCACGGCTGATTGAGTTATAAAGTTCTTAAGGTATGGACTTCCCCTTTCTATCACAGGTACGTTCCGCAGCCTATATTTTGATAACAGCAGCAACACACTCAACATAGAACTGTCCATTGCTACTGGAACAAATGGTGCCCACCGATAGGATTTTATAATGGAGCTCACCTGCAAATGTAATTACTGGACCTTGTCATGTGTATTCATGGCAAATACTCTGAATATATTTGTTATACCGCTTGTGATTTGATCATTATTTTTCATGCTAAAGAGTACTAAAGACGCGAAGAAGCTGTAAATAATTTAGACATAAGCACCCTAAATAAGAAGGTAAAGTCTCTCTTAATCAATCAATTCAATCCTTTAGAAGGCATGCTCACCTTTGTTGACTTAAAGGGTTCTTCTTGAAGGATAACTTTGTAGAAATCCTCACCCAACGTATCGGCTGCAGTTGGAGCATCCTTTCCTGCTCCTCGGTCTGCAGCCACTCCACCTGCCACAGCTGCACCGACTGCAGCAACCGTCAGACCAGCAACTGCAGCAGGACCTGTTGCACCTAATGCCAGTGCTCCAAGAGCACCAACAGTACCTGCTCCAACTCCGGCTGCTGCTGCTGAACTTGCTGATATGGCAGCTGCTGCTGTTTCTGCACCCTCCAGCACCCAAAGAACAATAGCGGAGTAATCAAGGACGCCTAAGTACCTTTCTCTCCAATCCAAACTATTCTGAGCAGTTGGGTTCTTCACAGGAACTGAGAGGATGTTGGATTCTGAAAGAATTTTAACAGCATCGCCTATAGAAGTCTCGGCGTCTATTTCAATCACTGGAATGAGGTATATGAAGCCGTTTAGGATACAACATTAGATATCAAAAACATAATCACGAGAAAACTTGTCTATATTATATACCTTTGCCTCCAGGGACTTGAGGGAAGGATGAAACTGGAATATTTGCAAATGCATCAGTCAAAGTTTCCTGTAAATTACAGGGTAATTTCTTTCTTCTCTGGACCATTTCAAAATAAGCATCATAGCCTGCAAGTTTCGATGTATTTTCCGTAATTTTCGGTTGTGCCATTTACTTCAATATACTCAGAGAAGGGGACCTGGCTCTAAGAATATATTCCTGAGAAGCACCAAGACAACAATCAGATCGATAAATTTTAAAGAAGATAGTGATAGTCAGTAGAATCTCTGACCATCAGATCAATAGGAAAACACCATTGCTATAAACTTATGCCTACACTTGATTGAAGGATTCCGTGGCTTATTAGAACCTATTACAAATGTCTGTAACTTTGTATTTCCACTTGAGAATAATTCTGAAAGATGAAACTAATCCTAACAGTAAAATCTATATGCTCGGTATCATCTCAAAAAGGCATAATACATAAATATACCAGTGTTATCAAAGGCGAAAAGCGCAAAAAAGCTCTAAGGTCCATGGGGGCTTTAAGCGCAAAGCGGAAATAAAGCGTGGGCTTTAATGAAAAATGGCGCAAAGGGAGAAAAGAATACAAATATATATGTTTAGTCCAAGACTAATAATTATAAACATGAATGACAAATATATGACCAAAGAAATTGAAAAAAATTTATGGTTAAGTGAAATATCAATTATTTAGTTTCACTTCTTCATAAAAGTCTCATTGGCAAGGAAAAGCTTGCCTTAGAACCTTGATGACGACACTGAAGCACACATAAAGCGAGGCGAAGCGCTCAACACGTTTTGAGCCTCGCTTCCAGGCTTTAGCACGCTTAAAGCGCGCCTTTGATAACACTGAAATATACCCTGTAACTTGGCCTCAGCTCACATTTATGACCTCCAACTTTGGGTGTGCACAAGTAGACACTTAAGCTTGTATAAAGTTGAACAAATAGACACATGTGTACTACGTGGCATCTTACATGGCAATTTTCATCCTACGTGGTGTCCAATGTGTATTATGTCACGTAGGACTCATGTGTCTACTTGTTCAACTTTATACAAGCTAAAGTGTCTGCTTGTGCACACCCAAAGTTGAAGGGTATAAATGTGAAATGAGGTCAAGTTAAAGGACACATTATGTATTATGCCTCTCAAAAATAAGCATCATAACATCAACCTCTCTAACTGTGTAATTATGTTTGTATCGTGAACTCGGGTATCTCAGAGACTCTGTTCCTGAGTAGGCCCTTCCCCCCAACCAAAGTCGGAACAAAATCATAAATTGGACAGTTGCAACAATTTATGCAGAGTTCAATCAGAGTACATTGATCAACACATTACTTGCTTAGCTGTGTATAGGATAGATTTAAAAGTCGCGCTGAATACAAGCACAATGAATAAGTGAGAGTCACACTAGAGAAGAATTTTATAGGACTGTCCTTCCAAAAAGCCATATGGAAAGAACTTTAACTACATGACAGGTATGTTGAAGTGGATGGTGGAGCCACAATTTTCACCAAGAGGTTCAAAATTTGAAAAAGTAAACACACCAATTACTTTCGACATCTACATGAAAAAAATAATTTTAACCTGGTAGTATAATTTTCCACTGAAGGGAGTTCATCCAAGCTGGCTCCGGTCAACGTGATCATATATAAGACATGGATATGTTGATGTGGCACACCATGTCAACATGGCCAAACGATGGCTTAATGATGTGGCAGCCACGTCAAACACATGTAAGGATTAAACTAACATATTATATTTTTCTCCATTTTAATATTTTTATTTTGCCTGAATTTGGAAACTAAAGACTATTGTGCTAAAACAGTCCAAAAAAATGGTGTGATATTGTCCAAACATAATGTAATCAGAGGCGAACCTAGAATTTGTAGAACATGGATACACCACTAAAAAAAAGATAATTGTATTAAGTGAGAATTGATCCCAGGTAAATAGCTAAACAATCCAACCAATTGCACTATTTAGCCTTCTTGTAAGATGGGCGCCAACACGAAAACATTTACATAAAATATCTAGTTTTACAGCGACATCATGGTTTCACGTGCCCCTTTTTAGCCTTTAAACTCGCCCCTAGGTGTGATATTATCCGTTCTAGGCAGCGCCTCCACGGTTTTCGCCAAAACATCTCAAACCATTTCAGAGTTATTCATCACCTTTTCTACTTTCCATTTCCATGTGCAACTTTGTTCACACAACTAACAAAAACAATGTATACTTCTAAAAATAAGTTCAATTCCGCACATCAATTTCTCAAAATATTGGACCAAAATCAAACCTAAGCAAATTAAATTTTTCTCTTTTCAGATTCAATTTTAACCTAATTATGAACATTCTGATCTATTCCTAAACCTACACAGTTGTCAAAAATAATAATTAATAATAATAATGAATAAAAAATGTAGAGTACCTGTAAGGCGGCGCTGCAGAGGTTTTAATTTTTGTGATTGATAGAGAGTGAGATGTGTAATTTGGTGTTTGAAGGGCGAAAACTGTGTGTTGGTGATGATGAGATGACAAGTTAGTTACTACACTGATTTTTGGTTTCTGTGGGCTTTGCCATCTGTTATACTTACCCTCCACGTGTCACTCCATCCATGTATTATAACCCACCACCACAACACCAATCATCTCATAACAAATCACCTTATGAGAATATTAACGAAATATCTGAATACATATTTAAATATTAAAATATATTATGTTTTGATCATCATATAATGAAAATTTTATCTTTTTAACATTTGAATAGGTAAAACTTGTTTTTATTTAAAAGTTAATAATAAATGTAAATTTATATAAAATATTTTTTTTGTCTCAATTTAAATGGGTAAGACTTGTTTCGGAATAGAGTTTTAAGAGAAAAATTTGAAGATGTTTTAAATTTGTTATTTGTAAAAATTTATGAATTTTTTTTAGAGTAAACTTTAGGTTTAGCTAACATAAAAGTCATAATTGCATGTTATAACTATAGTTTGTATAATTGCACTCCATAGCAAAACATTATGTTTGCTATGGAGCATCAAATTTGTATAAATCATTGGCAACCTCTCCATACAATTGTATATATGTAACTAGTAACTACTATGTATATGTATAAATGATTGTGTTTGTATATCTACATAAAATTTGAATTTGTATACAATTGAATTAAAATAAAACATTTGTATATCAAATCTCTTTCTTGCTTTATACAAACAAATTATACATTGTAATTTGTGTTTGTATAAAGCGAAAAAGAGAGAAAGGCAAAAGAGAACTGGTACGGGAAGATTTGTATATGTATAATTATAAATGTATAGGACGAAAATATATGTATTTGTATTTGTATATAGACTTTTCTCTCGCTTTATACAAACACAAACGCAATTTATACATTTGTGTTTGTATAAAGTGAGAAAGGCGAGGGAGAGTGGCGAGCGAGATTCGCTGGGGAGAGAGGTGAATGGCAACGTAACTGTTTGCTACAGATTACAATTAAATGAAATTGTGGGTATAACATTTAATTTAAATTAATAGTTTGTTATTTTATACAATTTTTCCTTTATTTATAGTTATAAATCACTAGTTGACCAAACCACGCTTCGCGCGGTCATATTTTTCTATATTAATTGATATAAAAAAAATTAAGAAATTGCAATACTAAAATATATATATATATATATATATATATATATAATCAAACAGAAAAATAACAATAAAAGAAAAAAACAATAGAATTAAATTAGTTTCAAGAAAAATAAGAAGAGAATTATATTTTTTCCTTGAAACAATACAAAGACATATTTCTTTATGCACCAATTTTATATACGTTGCTATCTTATTTTTGGGTGTTTTAAATTATTTATGTTATTTCACTAATAATTTCCTTTATATAATACTATTTACGTTTATATATTTATTTAACTATATAAACTTAGAGTTCATGTAAATTTTCTTACTCATAATTTAAATTTTTCACAAATATTACTTTAAATTATGAGCATATCAATTTGTTTAATTGATAAAATTAATAGCTTAAATTGTTTGTTATATATCTACACAAAAATTTCAAATGAAAGACACAAAAACTAATATTTCATAAAAAATTTACATTAAAAATTAGAAATAATAAATACACAAGAGAGCTCAAATATCAATTTTGTATAGAAACCGAATAAAGTATGTAATCCAAACACTACATAAAGATGAAGAAGTTAAAAACTAATATCAATGATTTCATATATTAATATGTGGATGAGTTTTGATTTTCAATAAAGAATATGAAAAATTTGGACAATAAATGATAATAATTGTGACTTTTATTCTTATAAACTAATAAAATAAATAAGAAAATAATAAAAAATTATCTTTTTTTGGCTAGTGCAATATTGTTTTTGTGTGTCAGCTTTAATCATGGGTTCATCATAAAATATAATAAATATAAATGGATGTTAGAATATATATTTTTTTGGAGAGTTATGCCTTTCCATTTTTAAAATTTATTTAGTGAACAATTATCTTATTCTTTAATTGACTAATTATGTAAATATTTTTTTAGATTATTGAAAATTAAATAAAAAGAGAAATCTCATAATTAGGAGAGTTAAAGGGGTGATTTAACTGTTTTTCAAGCTATTTGAAATGATATTTCATTAGACTACTCTATTTTAATAAATTTTAATTCATTAAGGAAAAAATGAAAGATTTGAGTGATAAATATTTTTGTCTTTAAATTTACAATAAATAATAGGAATAAGTGGAGTAGTAAAATTTGAGGTATTTAAATTCTTATAGAGTAATAAATAAAAGAAATTAATGAAGGGAATAGTAATTGACACATTTTTTAATAGTAATTACAAATAGAAATATAGTGAAAATTACAATAATAAAAAAATTAAAATAAATAAATAAGGATCATTGGCCAAAGAGAGGTGTCAAATCATTTTTTTAATATTTAGCTTTATATAATAAATGTAGATACATATAAATTTTTCATTCTTCTTGGAGAATGAAAGGTTGGAGTTAAATATGCCTTTAAATTTACAATAAAGAATAGAAATAAGTAGAATAATAAATTTTGAGACATTTAAGTTTTTACAATATATAATAGAAATAAATGGAGAGAGTAATAATTGACACTTTTTTAATAATAATAATAATAATAAAATTAAAATATAGTGAAATTTTTCAAAAAAAAAGGATATTTGTCTCTTTTTTTTCTTTTTTTTTTTAAAACGAAAGTATTGCATATAATGCTTATATTTTCTTTAGTTTTTCATTAGAATTATACAAATTCTCAAATTTGTTGTCAATTTTTTTAATTCATTTCTTGGATAACGCTCTTTTTTTTCTTTTTGTAAGTTATCAAATTTCCGCTTTTTAAAATGCTTCTAATCTTAGTGTCGTATTTAGGAATGCACTTCGTCATACAGATAAACAGTAACATCGAGTACATAATGTTCGTTTTAGAATGTTGCAAAAAATTATCATAATAAAAATTTAGAAGAACTAACCATAATTTAACATAATGAATTATGTATGTACAATTATAGTCATATAAAAGAAAAGGAAAAACAAATCTTTATATTTTAAGTTCTTCAATAAAGTACATAAATGAAATATAGAGAATTTGAAAGAAAAACCAAAAAGATCAAATTACTTTAATAATAATTTTATTGTAAGACTCTACATTATCTTCTTCCAAAATTCACAATTTGCTCTACTTTTGTATCTTCCTCAACTTTCTTCTTCACCCTACAAGCACAAATAGTATATTATGAAATTGTTAGTTACTCTGTGATTTTATTTGGATTGAGTTTATTCAATTTAGTTTCAAAGATTAGTTAAATTGACTAAACAAAATAAATAACATCACATAAATTATTAAAGTAACAAATATAATTTTTAAAAGTAAAAGAAGCATTTTACCCATAGATTCTTTACGACTTTGTTGAAAGCAACCATATGATGTGATGATTAGCATTTCTTCCTCGCCCTAATGTATGATATGGTGATGAAGAAGTGAAAGAATAACTCTGAATGAAATTTTTCTTGCTACAAAATATGAATTTATATAGAAAAAGAGGAGGAATACCATAAGGTGTCATAAACTAATAAATTTAATTTTGGGAGTTATGAAGATTAAAAAAAAGTTATGAATATTATTAAGATTATAAGTTGAAGAGGTGTGAGTTATTGGTAGTTATTTTTTATTTTATTAAAGATATTAAATATATATTATAGTATTAGGTGAATGTTGAGTAATTGAATGTGAAGACTTTTTGAGATATTAAAAATAAAATACCTAAATAATGAAGAAAAAATGGTAAAAAAAAAAAGTGAAAAAAGACAAATATAAATGGAGGCCATAGAGAGGTGTCACATCACATTCTCTATGTTTCTCCTCTTTTATATATATATTATTAAGAATAAGATGAAATGTTTGGAATTAAATTATTACTCTAAATAAGAAAATATGTTTTCTTTTGGGGGATGACTAAAATCTAATAATATATCAATAGAATATTGTTAGATATACAGAGCAAAATCGACGAGTTGTGTACCTTATATTTTGCAGTGGAAGTCATTGATTTTGCTACTTTAACATGATTGGTCCAAAGTCTCACTTTGAATCAATAGGAAACAAAGTTTGATTCACAAACTAAATGTCTATCTTCAGACATAAAAAGTTTTTTTTTTTCTTCTTATGGTTTGTGTTATCTTTTTGTTGTTTATTTTTATGTTGTCTTTTTCTTCTTTGACTGTAAAGGAATAAATCCTTTTATCAAGAGGGGTTGGGAAGTTTTTTCAGTTTAATAATTGTTCCCCTCCTTTTTCAAATAAGAGATAATTAGTTTTTTCTCTTATCAGACAACTTCTTGGATCAGGTCGAATCGGTCTACATGGGCGAACCACGACCCAAAACTTACATCTCCCACTTCACATATGGTGGACAAGACCCAAGCTAATACAACATCAACTAGACACACAATTCATATAACAAATAGTTTGTGCGACCTGTGAGTAGGGGTGAACGAGTCAAATCGTAAAGTCAAATCGAACCGACGAACCAAATCAAATCGGATAAAAAAACCGATTTGTCGTTTGGTTTGGTTGGTTTGGCGGTTGAAAAAAAACCGACCATTCTTGGTTTGGTTTAGTATTAAAAGAAAAAAAGTTAAACGAAACTCAAACCAATGTTTATACATTTTATTTCAAACTTGGGCTTGTAAAATTTGTAAATTTTTTATTTTGTATTAAGATCCAAAGTTACAATTATATTGTTATAGTTTTTCAAATTCGAAGTTAACAAGCAATTTACTTTGTAAATATTTTATATTCAGTTTGCCTGTAGCCTTTAATCTTATTAGTTTAACATAATGAACGTTCATATTTCAAAAAAAAAAATTGTACTCATATGAATTTTACCGTCTTTTCAAAAATTTCTATTCATTTAACATTTTTTAAGTTTAGCTTATCACACAGGTAAGTGAAAATATATTTGATCTCTTTTTCAAATACTGTATAGTTGTAAAAAATCGAAAAATTGAAAAAAACCGAAAGAACCGACTAAAGCCGAAACCGAAAAAACCAACTTTATGTGGTTTGATTTGGTTTTTAGATTTAATAAACTGACATAATTGGTTTAGATTTTTTTTTAATGAAAAACCAAACCAATCAGACCTATGTACACCCTTACTTGTGAGCATCAAGAGTTTAACTTTAAGGTTTTTCAAACCCCACATAGAAATCCAATCACATTTGGAAGGAATATATTCACTACTTATTTGAGAATATTGTTACTCCCTACTTATATGAGAATACTATTACTCACAATACCCCAGACTTCATTCACTACTTCAATGATTTGATCCTTCATCTTCTTAAAGAGGTTAACTCGAGTTCATGTTTAACTTTATACACACATTTACACTCAATATTAATATGGTTAGTGCAATAGTTGGCTTGTGTATACTAGTTTATTATTAATCATCTTTTCTTTTTACTTGTATCTATCTATTTCAATTCAACTACTTTCCTAGACATGTATTGCATTGCCGAATCATTCATGGCTATTAGTAACATGCTAAAGTAGGAGCATCGATTGAAACTTCAAGAAATAACAAAAGGTCAAAGGGTATTTCATTGAAAAGTCATTTTAACTTTTCAGGATCTAACACAATGAAGAAACATGGAACCATTCTTGCATTGACCCATTGATCACTTGACACACGTGGTATGAAACACGTGCTACGATGTTTTCACCTTATATTGGTGTATGTGTCTCATTCTTTCGATTATCCAACATCGTACCTAGCTTCTCTTTTTCAATGATCTTTAAACTCATATCTTAGAGAACATTTGTCTGGCTCATAAAACAAGTCATAATATGGTAGTGAAACTCATCTCTTCACGTTCCTCAATGTAAGAGGTGATTGCTCGTGTGAGAGAGCCAATCCCGTGACTTGTTCGACACACTTTATCTCTTACAAAATATCACATGCATACTACATTTGAACATAAATTAAATAGTATTATATAGAAGATAATTATTATAACAATTAAGTTATTTTACAATACTAAAATGTCATCATACTCTACGCAAACCTAGAGCCTTAACATGTTTTTTAAACAAGCCTCTATAGATGGCCTTCGTAAAAGGATCAACTATCATTTCACGTGAAGGAATGTATTGCAAAGTTATTTATCCACTTTCCACTATGTCTCTCACAAAGTTATTCTTGATGTCAATGTGTTTGGTCTTGCTGTAATACTTAGGATCCTTTGTATATGGGATAGCCGCTTGACTCTCTCAATATAGAATCATGGGACCCTTAGAATTCTTCGCAGTACTCAAATGCTCAAAGAATCTATTTAACTAAACAACTTCTTGTATTGCAGACACACAAGCCACAAATTTAGATTCCGTGGTTGAAAGAGTTGTGCAAATTTGCTTCTTACTTTTCCATGAAATAGCACCACCATTTAGTAAGAAAGCATAACTGGATGTTGATTTTCTATCATTCCGGTCACTAGCCCAATCAGTATTTGTATAACCTCTTAAGAATAATTCAGCTCCATTATAACAAAGTGTATGATCTGCAGTTCCCTTCAAGTATCGAAATATTCTCTTTACTGCTTTCCAATGATCTCTTCCAAAATTGGATTGATACCTACTAACTATACTCACATCATAACAAATGTCTGGGCGAGTACAAGTCATAGCATACATCAAACTCCTAACAACACTAGAATAACGAACTCGAGACATGTCTTCCTTTTCTTTTTCAGTCTTTGGACACATTTCAAGGCTTAAAGTTTCACCCCTTGATACAGGAGTATCCATGGATTTGCAACTATTCATTCAAAAACGTTCCAATATTTTCTTTATATAAATTTCTTAAGATAAACTCAAAAATTTCTTAGAACGATCTCTTTGGATCTTAACACTCAATTTATAGTCTACATCATTCATATCTTTCATATCAAATGATTTTGAAAGCCATGACTTGACAATCTTCATATACTCCAAATTATTTCCAGCTAATAAAATATCATCTATGTAAAGAGAAAGAATTACAAAATTTCTATTGGACTTTTTCACATAGATGCAATGGTCTTCATCGATCATGGTGAAATCAAATGACATCACCTCCTTATGAAATCTCAGGTACCACTGCCTTGAAGATTACTTTAGGCCATAAATTGATCTTTTCAATCTACAAACTCTCTTTTCTTGGCCTTTAACAACAAAACCAACTGGTTGTTCCATGTAGATTTCCTCGTTTAATTCTCCATTGAGAAAAGCGGTCTTCACATTCATTTGGTGTAATTATTGATCTAAACGTGCAACAATAGCTAAAAGTAATCGTATGGAGGTAAACTTCACAACTGGGGAAAATTTTTCCTCATAGTGTATTCTAGGGCTGGCAAGGGGACGGGGACGGGGACTGGGGGACGGGGGAAGCAGCTGGGGGGATTTGGTCGGGACCGGGATTGGGGGAACAAAAATAAGTCCCATCCCATCCCACTATATATACGGGATGGGATGGGTTTTGGGGGGACGGGACGGGGAATTTTTTATTTTTTATATACTTATTTATTTGTATTGAAATTATATGTTATTGAATAACATTTTTAGTTTATTTGATTTTTTTTCAATAACATTTTTAGCTAATAAATAATGCTTAAGTTTCAAAATTCATATTTCAATTTCAAACTTCAAATTTCAATTTCAAACTTCAAACTTCAAACTTCAAATTTCAAATTTCAAATTTCAAATTTCAAATTTCAAATTTCAAATTTCAAATTTCAAATTTCAAATTTCAAATTTCAAATTCAACTTTCAAATTTCAAACTTCAATTTTAAATTTTCAATTTTCAATTTTCAATTTTCAAATTTCAAATTTGAGAAGTTCAAATTTGTATTTTAAATATTTTAAAGTAATTTAAATTTTAAACTTGAAATTTTGATTTTTGAATTAAGTATTTTAAAGTTAGTTTAGTATATATGTAAATATGTATGAATATATTAAAATTAAAATGCAAGACAATATTTATATAAAAAAGACTTAATAAAGCCTTCAAATTTATTCAATAAAATCTAATTGCAACTTAGAACTTAGAAGTTACAATTTACAAATATTAGTGGAGTAACTAATCTACGCAGCCACCTTCTAGGAAGAGTTCTGTTTCAATAAGTTCTCATTTGTAAAACTAATATTTGTTACAAATATTAGATGAGTAACTAATTTACGCAGCCACCTTCTAGGAAGGGTTCTATTTCAATTAGTTCTCGAATGTAATCTAATATTTGTATTCTCCTTTAAAATTTAATTCTAATTGTCGCATCATATCAACGGTAACATCCTCTGGTGTTGACAAACTTGCTAGAAACTCTTGTGACTCTAATTCATCATCACTAGATTCAATTACCGCATTAATCCAAGCTTCTTGTTTGGAACTTAATTTTGGCAAATTATAATTTCTCCTCTCGGCGTTGACCCAGTCTCTAAATAAAACTGATATTTCCAAACTGTCTTCTGCCAATGAATGTCTATGATCGCCAAGTTAAAGCCTTGCCGCATTAAAAGCAACCTCTGATGCAACTGATGAAGCTTGAATAGCTAGAACATCACGAACCATTTTGCTCAAAATTAGAAATGCAACGCTCCGCCTCCTCCACCATGCTAATAATTCTTCATTCCTATCTTCGTCTTTCACTGTTTCTAAAGATTAATTAAGATATTCTTCAAAATCATCACGGTTAGTAGAATTAAGACCAAGAAAATCTCGCATATAACTTGAAATTCGAGCTTTACTCTGAGAATTAGAAGTTTGACCAACTTCTTGAGTATTTCCTGTAGTTCTATATTTTTCATACAAAATTTTTGCTTCTACTTTTATGCTAGACTTACACATTTCACAAGTTGGATTTATTTTCGGTAAAATTTCTAAGGGATCATAAAAAGTGTCAACAAGTCCCTGCACACCTTGTAATTTATAGTCAGAAAGAAGTAAAGTAGCAGTTAAAAAAATTTAAGGAATAGGAAAAAAATATTTTTAATTTTTTCAATCATACCTTCAATTGCAACTCTAAACTTTTCAATTTGTTTTGTATTTAGAAAATTGAATTGAAATAGCACAAATATTTATTAATACTGATGAAATAGTAAGATAATAAATTCCAGAAAACATGGTTGTAGCATCATAAAAAAGTCTTAAAAAATTCTAATAGTTCATTAGTTTCTTCCCAATTTTCTTCACAAATTTTGTCTAATGGGTCAGCATTATGAGTATTAAACACCATTTGTATGGGTCCTCTATATTCGTAAGCAACTGAAAATATTTCGTAACAAGAATTCCACCTTGTTTTAATATGTCTTGGAATTTTTTTGGTGGCAAATCACATAGTACATAACGCTCATTAAATTTCCTAATTCTAGCAGCTCTATTAGCATAAAAAATCCAGGCAACAACATATTTAATTTTCATACAACCACATTCAAATAATGAAATACCATCTTGTACAACTAAATTTAATACATATGCAACACATCTAACATGAAAAGAATTAACATCAATTGGACATAATCTAGTTTTTAACATACTAGCAGCGTTTACATTATTAGATGCACTATCTAATGCGACAGACATTACTTTATCTATAAGCATGTAATAATCTATAACATTCAAAATATTTGAAGCTAAATATGCACCCGTTTTTTTCTCTATACATTCTCTATAACTTAAGATTTTTTTTCCTTTCGCAAATTCCATCTATAACTTAAGATTTTTTTTTGCAAATCAATCAATCCAATGTACTGTAACAGTTAAATAATCACGTCCATTAACACTACGACCCATGTCCGAAGTTATAGACACTCTACAATCTAATATGCTAAATATACAACGAAGATATTGACAATGTTTACCTTGATATACAAAAACATCAGATTTAACAGTATTTCTTGAAAAACCTCTATAATTAGGATTATAAGTTTGTTGAATATATTCAATAAAATCGGGATGTGAAGAAAAATTATAAGGTAAACCACAAACAGAAACCACTTTAGCTAAATTTTCGTGATCTCTTTTCTTATTATATTTACGTTGTGTTAGTGGACCACCGGGGTTAGAAGGATCTAATGTTTCTTGAACCATGTTAGAAGCCCCTACCGATTCATTAACATTAATATCAAAATCATTAACTTGAATTCCTTTTTTTCTATTGGCTAATGATTTAGCTTCTTTTTATTGAATCGGCACACAAGATAACAAATGTCTATTCAAGCCCCCCGTCCCATCTTGACCTCCACCTTGTTTATGTTTAAAAGGTTGCTTTCATTTATTACAAATAGCAATAGAATTTTCCTTATCTAAAGTCATAAATTGCCACACAACAGAAGTTTTAGGGCGTTGATACTTCACCTTCTCCCTTGTAAGAGGTATAAGGGGTGGGCGTCCAGAATTTTGTTCCGTTGAATTTATAGTTTCATTTGGATCATTTGTCACCGGACTAGTAGGTGTATCTTCTAATTCATCTTCTCCCGAACCAACTTCTTCTTCTTCACCTGAATTTTCATCAAGATAAGAATTAATATCACCATAAATTTGTTGTAAAAGTTCACGATCGAGTTGATTGAGCATTTGAATCAATATCATAAGAAGTATCATCAACATAAGTAGAATCATTTGTATTAAATCTAACTCTAGAAGTACCACCACATTTACTCTCTTTTTTTTTCTTACTACTTTTTTTATTAATATTAAATAATCTACTAATGCTACTTGGTTCTTTCTCTTTTCCTTTACCGGTATCTTTTTTGTTAGAACTCATATTTAATTATATGTAAAGTATAATATAAAAATAATAAAAACACAAAAATTAATGACGAAAAATAAAATATAAATATTATGAAATGAATGTATCAAACGTCTGCATTAATAGCAGACGTTATAACCGATTCTTGAAGCTTGTAGTTTGTTGTAACTTGTAATTTGGAACTCCAATATTTGATAGCAAATATGAGAATTATATATATTATGATATATAATATGAAAATTTAGAATTGAAATATATGTATTATGATATAATATGAGACTTAAATGGAATAAAAGATTGAGACTTGAGAGATATAAAAAAATAGATGAGAGAATATATGATTTTGTAAGAAATAATAAGGGATAAAGGGGTATTTATAAAATTAAAAGTGGGTTAAAGTGTATTTATGATAACTTGAGAATTTAAAGTAAGGTATTAAAAGTAGGGGTGGTAGGGGTGTTGGGGAAGGGAAAAAACAGCCAATAAATTCGTTGGGGGGGCCCACTAGCCGTTGCCCAACAGATATAATTTTATTTTTTAAAATGTTAGGGGATCCCGCGAACCAGCCGATTCATCAAGGCCAGGTCAACTGGACCCAAAGGGTGAATCGGCCCCTAACCGGTCCCCTATCCCGAACCCCTCCTAAATCCCCGAAAATATACAGGATCGGGTCCAGCGAGCTGGTTCTCGAACCGATCGCGGGCCGGGGCGGGCCGACCTGGTCCCCCTGCCAGCACTAGTCTATTCCAACTTCTTAAGTAAAACCTTTTGCCACTAATTGTGCGTTGTGTCTTTCTATCGACCTATATGATTTGTGTTTAACTTTAAGAATCCATTTATTCCCAATAGCTTCACGTTCCTTAGGAAGGTCAACTAGATTCCAAACTTTATTGGTTTTCATGGACTCTAATTCTTCTTTCATTGTTTTTAACCATTCATCTCTTTTAGCGCTCGATAAGGCCTCAATCACAAAATTAGGTTCATCCAATTCTATAGGAGATACACCAAGAAAACATAATCCTCAATCTCATAAGGTCGTGTGGGTATGCATTTTCTTGTACTATTACGTATTTGAAGTTCAAATTCCTCTATAGGATTTTGGCATTCATAACTTCAAATTCCTCTATAGGATTTTGGCGTTCATAACTCCTACTTAGACCAGGAATTATTTCTTGATCCATTGAATTATCAAGTATGTCTGACAACATTACATAATCTTATAAATTCAACATTTCGTAGAGAGGCTCAACTTCATTTTTGGACTTAGTTTACCAAACTCAACAAAGAGATCTTTAATATATGTTGCACAACCCCACAGTTGTAGATCATTAAGGTTTGTTTTATAACCAGTTCAAATTTCATAAGGAGTGGAAGAAACTGATTTAGTAGGCACTTTGTTCAATATGTAAGCTGCAGTCAATAATGCATCTCCCCAAAAAAGAGATAGATAAATTTGTCTGCGCCATCATTGATCTTGTCATGTCCAATAATGTTTTATTCCTTCTTTCAGCTATACCATTTTGTTGAGGTGTATAAGGAGTAGTTAAATGTTTGATAATACTTTTTTCAACACATAATTCTCCAAATTGTTTTGACAAATATTCACGTCCTCGATCAGTTCTTAAAGCCTTTATGCTTTTGTTTAATTGATTTTCAACTTCATGCATATTTCTTTTAAAGCACTTAAGTGCTTCAGATTTATCAGAAATCAAATAGACATAATCAAAACACATGAAATCATCAATAAATATAATGAAGTATGTAGCACCAGACTTTACCCTTACATTCATTGGCCACAAATATCAGAATGAATTAATTGAAGTGGGAACTTAGCTCTCTTAGCCTTCTCAAATGGTTTACGCGTAATCTTTCCAGCAAGACAACTTTCACAAGTTTGCATATCAACTTTGGTGGAAGAACCTAAATGCCCTTTCTTTGCCAATCTATTTATTCAATCTTGCCCTATGTGACCTAATCTTGCATGCCATGTAATAACATCAATATCATTGTTATTTGAATAACATGCCATTACACAATGGTCAACATAATAATCATAAGTTGAAGGATTACAATTTATAATGATTATAACGTAGTCCAAAATCATATAAAATATTATCTATAATTATTCTAACACCATTATGACTAAAAACAAATCAAAACCAACGTCTAAAAGAACAGACATAGATACTAAGTTTCGTCGAATCTCTGGAGCATATAGGACGTCATGCAACATCAAGGAACAATCACCACACAAGTCTACTTTGCAAGTGCGTCTATACCTTTGACTTCCAGCCTAACATTATTTCCTACGTAGATCCACCTTGATTTAGATGAAACTCGATGAAACTCCACAAACGCCTCTCTATCTCGACTCACATGATCGATAGATCCTGAGTCTACAATCCACATAGGATAAGATTCAATTAGTAAAGAAGTGCTAGAAACATGTGTAGGACTTAGAGATGCATTTAGAAGTACTACATTTTTGGGCTCAGTACATTCACAAGCAAAATACCCCGGTACTTGGAAATCGTAGCACTTTATTTTACTCTTGTCTCTCTTCTTGAAAAATCACTTTCCTTTCTTGGAATTTGACTTCTTCTTTTTCTTAGAGGGTCCTTTTCCAGTCTCTTTGTCTTTTCCATTTCTTTTCCATTCTTTTTGCGCTTGAAGCCTGAAGATTTTGTACCACTTGACTCTGCCACAAAGGCATTAAAACGGCTTTACCAGCACGATGCCGCTTATCTTCAAGTTCAACATGACATGCAACATCAGAAAAAAGTTTTGATGCTATTATTATGGATCAAGTTAACCTTCAAATGTTCCCAATTATTGGGAAGAGACCGAATCACTGCCTAAACTTGTTGCTCATCTGAAAGAATATCTCCAACACTCTTGAGTTGATCTATCATGTTTGACATTATCCTAAGGTGTTGTTTGATATTCTGATCATGACAATTTTCGTAATTGTCAAATTGATAGTCAACTATCGGAGGCGGGTTACAGACGTACCCTCATATGTGCCCACATAGCATGAGTAGTAGTGAATTCCTCACATTAATGTATGGGGTCATCAACCACATAACTAAATATTATTCCTCGTGTAGTGAAATTCTCTTTTTTCAAGCTTTGTAAGCTTCAAGATTCCTTCTGTGTTGTGTCGTATTACCCTCTTCTGGTTGATTCAAAACATATTTTATACCTTCCAGGGCATTACGCTCTTCCAGTACATACCATATTTTATGACTCCATATGTCATAATTGTCACTGTTAAAATTTTTCACCTTTGTTTAAGTCAGCAATGATACTTTTTGATGCTATGTCTATTATTGAGATATGTTAAGGCAAGAATTTTTAATCAATTATGCATGCGACATACACATTCAAGAAAATCAATTCTCATAGAGATTTCATATTTAATGTTAAATCGAAAAGACACGTATGCATCCAATCATCATCTACAAACTAAATATTTAACCAAAATTCAAATTTAATTTCTTAATGTGTATTCTAATATAGTAAAGACTTTAATAACAAAGATTTTTAAGTCTAATAACATAAATTGAGAACAAACTACATAATTCATATAGTGAAAAACAATAAACAAATTACAAGTCATTCAAAGACTAAAATCCTCCCACAAGTCATCAAGACAACAAATATACACCATAAAAGGCTGATTGGATCAAATTTCATACCCCAAGGTTCACGGAGAGCGTTTGTTAAATAAGCTAAGGCTTTCTAATCTGAAATTTTTTTATAATCAGCTAGTTCAGCCCATTTTATTTCAAAAAGGTGAATAAAATCACGTGCTAAAATATTAGGGGACATCTTCAAAGGCTCAAACTCTTTAAATTTCTTCTTTTTTCCCCTTCGAATGGCCCTTTCAATCCTCAACAGATTTTGTGTCACCCTTGGGACACCAATTCATATGATTTCATAACCTCGGAAACATGTCCTACGACGACTTGATCTTCTACCTTGTCCTTTTGCTCGACTTTGAGAACTCCTACTTGGAGTAATTTGAGCATGTTCCCGTTCAGTCATATCTCAAATGAGAACAAAATGGAAATATGATTAATACCATTTAATGCAACAACGTATGTCATAAATTTCACGCAGAAGACAAGGTACTGCTTAAGGAACATAAGGACTAAACGAATTAATTGAGACCAATTTTAATGCACATAATTAAAATCATAATTTAGTCAAAATAATTGGTCAATAATTAAATTATATATATATATATATACATATATATATTTTTTATTTTTTATTTTTTTTAATAATTATCAAAGTTAAAAAAAATTATTGCACAAAATTAAATTATAGATCTGTCATAGTCATAAATAATTTTTCTCAAATATTAAAATAAGAGGTACTATTAATAATCCAAGTACAAGTAATAGTTTTTGCATACAAAAAAGAGTTGTACAACCTATTGCAAATTAATTTCAATGGTAAGCAAAATTAATAGTAGCTACTCTTTCATATGAATAAACTAGATATGGGACCCGTGCTAGCACGGGGCCCAATATATGTTACTGTTTATGTTTTAATTTATGTGATACATATGAAATTTGAAGTTAATCAATTTTTTAGTATGTTTTTATATATTTTAAGTTGCTAATTATTTTTAGTTAGAGTATGTTTAACGTAAATATATTATAAATCACAATAATTAACAAGTTAATATAAAAAAAACTTATAAAAAATTCATTGACTTTTGAAATTTCATTTGTATCACATAAATCAGGACAAAGCGAGTAACATACATGAAAATTACATAAAATGTACTATAACTCACAATAATTAGCAACTTAAAATATCTATATATCTATATTTCTCCCAATTTATGTGGTATAGATGAAATTTTGAAAGTTAACAAAAACTTTTTATATGTTTTCAAATATTTGAAGCTATTAATTATTATGATTTATAATACTTTTTACATAAAGAATTTATTTATATAAAGTATAAAAGGAAAAATTTTAAAAAAGGAAACATAAATGGCGGCAGGAGTCCAATCTATGTTAATTTCTATGTTTTAATTATTGTAATACTGATTGAATTTAGAGAGCCAACTAAATTTTTTTAAAGGGTTTTTTTCATAAATTTTAAGTTGTTAATTATTATAATTTATAATATTTTTATTAATTTTAAACCAATATATGTTTTTCTCTGTCTCAATTACATGAGACATATGGAATTTGGAGAGTCACCTAAAATTTTAAAATATGTTAAGTTGTTAATTATTATACCTTATAGTACTATTACGTGATTTTCAAATAAAATATGTAATTTTTTTATTTCAATTTATATGTCATTGATATAATTACATATATGATGTGGCATCTCTCTATGACCAGTATTTATATTCTTCTTTTTTCTTCTTTTTTTGATATTTTATCTTTGTTTTGTATTTTTTATTTGTATTTTTCAAAAAAAGTATTTATGTCATACCCAATTAATTATGCCCTTTATAACGTCCATTACACTAATATAGATTTAAGTAAATGAAAATGGAAGATGAAAAGATAAAAACTATTCATTTTTCATAACTGTTTATAATTATTTAACTTATAAAATAAAATAAAAAGTTGAACACTTGTAACAAATAAGAACAAATTTCTTCATTTTGGCTCTTCTTATTCTGACGATGATGATCAATATATGGTATCAGCTTTTATCGCTAAGATGTCCATCAGATTTCTAGGTCATGTGACTTTTTTAACAAAAGAGAAAGAGAGAATATCTCATGATTCTTCTGAATACATTGATGTAAAGAAAGAGATTATGTAACAAAAAGTTCTTTTCAAAATAAAAGACTTTTTGAAAAAATGTTTATTCCTTCTACAATGAGAGAAAATTCATTGTAGTTGAAAAATTTATAAGAAGGCTGATTAATATTTCAAAGGGTAAGAAAAAATATTTGTAGAAAAAATCATTATATTTATGGAATTCGTATCAAATTAGGAGGAGAAGAAGCAAAAATTTATTTTGTGATTTGAAAAGAGAGAAAATTAGATATTATTTGTTTCAACGTCATTATTCTTCTAATTTCTTTCTTCTTTTATTTTGTCTTGATTTTTTGTATCTTTAATAAAAGTTTTTTTTTCTTATTTATCTTTAATTAAAGTTTATATGTATTTACTTAAAAAAGAATTAAAAAAGATGATCATATTTAGTTCCTTTCCTCATCAATGCTATTAATCTCATAATTAGTGTTATTTATATTATTTTCTTAATTACTTTTTTTTCTTTCATTTAATAATTTATTTGAAGAAATTAGTTATTATAACTTTATAAGAATTACACATGTATTTTTACATAATTGATTTGTTATTTTTGAAATTTTTAGATCATTCTTCATCTGAAAGTTTCTATCTATATGTAATAATAAAGCTAAAATAGAAAATGTGGGGGGTGACACCTTGTTAGCAATAGATACTTATTTATTCTTATCAATGTTTCTGACATTTTTTGTTATTTTTTCCATAAAATAATTGTTGCCTCGATTTTTAGTTTTAGTTTTATTTTTCTAGCATTTTCTAATTTTAAAAGACTGAAAAATTTATATTGAAAATTTACAAAATATAAAAAATGATTTATTTAACTCCTATCATTATCAATATTATCATTCATTTGTTTTACTTCTTTTCCTAATCTTCAATTCATCATTAATGTAATTTATATCATTTTCTTACATATATATATATATATATATATATATATATATATATATATATATTTGTGACATTTCTTAGAAGTTAGCATTACTATTTATTTAATTTTTAAAAATTTTGAATTCTTTTGTCATACTAAATACAACACGTTTTATTATAATTACATTTAATATATTAATGAATATGTTGTACGAATGAAAAGAAAAATATCATTTCACAAAAACAAAGGTTAAAATATAATTTATTATGATTAAGGAAAGATAAAATTATTATTCCAATATCCATAACCATATATAATACATTAAAAATTAATTGAAAAGCTGTAAATGGAAAAGGAATCACTATTTAAGGAATCATTATTTTAAATTTTTGGATCATTTCTTCTTCTAAAAGTTTCTATCGATATGTAACAATAAAGTTAAAATAGAAAATGTAGTAACATCATTCTTAGTAATAGATACTTATTTATTTTTTTCAATTTTTTCTGACAATTTTGGTTATATTTTTTTTTAGTTTTATTTTTAACATTTGTTTTTAATTTTAAAAGATTGGAAATTTTATGTTAAAAATTTAAATAATAGAAAAAATGATTTATTTAACTTTTATCATCATCAATACTACTAATTTATTTGACGTTTTTTCTTAATCTTCATCTCATCATTAATGTTATTTATATAATTTTCTTAAATCATTTATTTTTTCTTTTTTAACTCTTTTATATATATAAAGTTGGATATGTAAATGATGATATGACTTTTCTTAGAAGCTAAGTTTACTACTTATCTAATTTCTCCAATTGTTGAGTTCTTTTGTCATACTAAATACAATATGTTTTATTATAATTATATTGAATATAGTAAACAATATGTTCTAGGAATTTAAAAAAAATTATCATTTCAAAAAAAAATGTTAAATTATAATTTTATTATGATTAAGGAAAGACAAAGATATTATTTCAATATCTCATAACCACATTCAATACATTAGAAATTAATTGGATATAACTGTAAATGGAAAATGAATCAGTATTTAAGAAAAATAAATGTTTGCAATACCATAATAATTAAGGAGAGAGTAAGATATTATTTTAATATCCTAATTTGGAACTTTTAATCTACTACTCAATTAAAAAGAAAATGCATTTAATAACATTAAAAAGTTATTAGTTTAATATTTTTTCTCATTGTACTAATTCAATTCAATCAAACTTAATTTTAAAGATAAAATAAACGCTTCATTTAAATTCTTATCAATATATTTCAAAAAATTATCGTGAAAAGGCTTTTCTTACACCTTATTTTACTTTTCATATACTATTATTATTTTTTCTGTCATTTTTCAATGAATTTTTATTTCGATATAAAATTTAATGTTTATTCTTAAAACTTTGATGGTACAAATTAAGGTGGAGTAGAATATAATAAATGATGATTCTTCTACTAAATAAGAAGATATAACAAAATTGAAAGGGTGAATTTTGTTTTTTTTTTTAAATGGATAGGAAATTTTATTAAGGTATCATTATGTCATTATTAAATATATTTTTAATATAAATTTCATTTGCTGATGCATTTGTTTAGTACTCCCTCTGTCCCTAATTACTTGTTAACTTTTCCTTTTACAGTTGTCTCTAATTACTTGTCCATTTTGACAAATCAAGAAAGAACACTCTTTTTACCAATTATACCCTCAATTAAATGACTAATTACTTTAAAAATTGCAGAACTTTTCATTTATTTCATAAATAATAGGGGTAAAATGATAAACTCACTATGTCATTAATTGATTTCTTAATAAATGTGTCAATTTAAAAGTGGACAAGTAATTAGGGATATAGGGAGTATTACAGTGTTGTTTGACATTATGAGATATTTCTTAGACATTTAAGGAGAATGGTACACCGGAATATATATTATATATTAAAGGATCAACTTCATGCAATGGAAGAATTTGTTATTAGCAAATATAGTTTACCTTATTTGATAAAAAAATATATTCTTCCTCATTTAATAGATGTAAAATTTGTGAAGCTTTATTTTTTTTCATAATCTTCATATTATTAAAACAAATAATAATATTACGATTAAACAACAGAGTAAATATAAAATAAATCAAAAATATTTAATTTTAATGATCGCGCGAAGTGCGGCCAAGTTCTCTAATTTAAAACAAAAAAGTAAAATTTAAATGGGTCTACTATAGAATTCCTAGAAATCCAACTTCAAAAATTATGTTAAAAATGGAAAATAAAAAGTGAAATAAATTTAATTGAGAGTTATTCTTCGTGTGTCCCATTTTATGTGACACTTTTAATTTCTCGAGAATCAAATAGTTTAAGTTTGACCATAAATTTGCGTATGATATCTTTAATTTTTTAAAAATGAATTAACAATTGAAAATATTTTCATGTGGGTTATTGTTAGGGGTGTACAAACCGAACCATAAAGTCAAACCGAACCGATGAACCAAGTCAAACCGAGAAAAAAAACCAACTTATGGTTTGGTTTGATTGGTTTGGCGTTGAAAAAAAAAAACCGACCATTCTTGGTTTGGTTTGGTATTAATAAAAAAAAAGTCAAACCAAATCCAACCCAAACTGACATAATACATATATAATTTTAACTTTTTATACATAAAAATATTTATATAATCTATTTTATAAATATTTTAAATTTAGTTTTATTAATTTTCAATATGTACAAATTAGATATATATTAAGATTTGGGCTTATAACTTGTAATTGGTGAAATGATCCATCAATTGGTGAAATGATCCAAGCCCAATATAAACCTAAAAGTTAAAATTCTAGAAACTAGTCATCTTCTCATTTCTCACTTTCCACTTTGCAGTGTTTCCACTTTCCATAGAGCTGCTCAATCTTCATCTGCTCATTCTTCTCATTCATCCGCGCGTCTATAGATAGTCAGGTATGTTTTTCTTTTTCTTTTTCTTGCAAATGTAAATTTATCAATGAATTTCGTCACTTACTTTTTCTTGCAAATGAGTAACTTTATTTTGAATCGTTGTTGGCTGCTGCTACAAGTCTTAATTTTTTGTGTTTCGCTTCCTTAGATGGAGAATATGGCTGGAACTGATGTAGAAATGATTATCAACAGTCCTCCGGTTGTATCAATACCTCAAAAGAAAGGTAAAAGCACTCCTCATCTCAGCACTCCTCCTAAAAAGCAAAAAAGAACAACCCCAATAGATTCCATTCCTACAGATGGTAATACTGGGAGAGAAACGTCACAAATTTGGGATCATTTTACTAAATTTATTGCTAAAGGAGGTAAACGAAGAGCAAAATGTAACTATTGTGTAAAACACTTTGCTGCTGAGACAAAAACAAATGGAACCTCTGTATTGTGGTCACATTTAAATGACAAATGTCTCAAATCTCCCTTTAGATTTGTTGATAGAAGGCAAACAACTTTGAAATCTGTACCAATCAAAGTAGGGGGACAAGAAAATGGAACAAGTTCTATAGAAAAGGTTGTGTACAATGTGGAGGATATCAGGAGGGCCATCGCTGAATTTGTCATTATTGATGAACAACCATTTAAAGTTGTTGAAGGTGAAGGTTTTAAAAAATTGATGGCCAAAGCTTTGCCTAATTTTGAATTACCTTCACGGGTAACTGTGGCTAGACATTGTTTGAAGATCTATCAAGAAGAGAAAGGAAAGCTTAAAAAACTTGTCAAGAATCAACACATATGTATTACTAGTGATACATGGACATCACTTCAAAATTTGACTTATATGGTCGTGACTGCTCATTGGATTGATGATGAATGGAACTTACAGAAAAAAATTCTTAATATTTTCCAAACTCCGGATCACAAGGGTGAGACTATAGCTAAAGGTATTGAAGCATGTCTGTTGGATTGGGAAATTGAAAACTTGTTTACAGTGACTCTGGATAATGCATCTGCCAATGATGCTGCCATTAAGCATTTGAAGGCACGTATTGATGATTGGAAAGGGGTCATATTGAGAAATGAGTTTTTACATGTTAGATGTAATGCTCATATTTTGAACATAATTGTAAAAGAAGGTTTAGATGAACAAATTGAGCCAATTTCTCGCATAAGGAATGCAGTGAAATATGTCAAGTCTTCTGCTTCTAGGTTTGCCTCTTTCAAGTCATATGTCGAGAAGACTAAGCTAGACACTCATGGTCTCTTAAGTCTTGATGTTGAAACTAGGTGGAATTCTACATATACGATGTTAGAAACTGCTGTAAATTTTGAAAAGGCCTTTGCAAGAATGTATGTGGATGATCATAACTATCAAAAGTATTGTCTTCAAAGTGAATTGAAAGGACATCCAACTACAAATGATTGGCAGCTTGTGAAAGGTTTTATAAAGTTTCTTAAAATCTTCTATCAGTCTACTTTAAAATTTTCAGGGAGCTTATATGTTACTTCTAATATATTCTTCCATGAATTTTTTAATGTTCGAAGTTCTATATTGAAGTACTCTTGTGGTGAAGATCTTATTTTGATAGACATGGCTGGAAGGATGAAGGTTAAGTTTGATAAATATTGGGAGAATATTGAGAAACCTGAGAATTTGAACATGTTGTTGTTCATTGCTATTGTGTTGGATCCTAGGTATAAGATGCGATATGTCAATTTTATTCTTAGCAAAGCATATGGCTTCTTATTAGGAAAATTAAAGGCAGATAATGTGGAAGGTGTCTTGAAACGTTTGTATAATCACTATAATTATTCTTCGATTGAAACTTTTACAAATAACATTGGAGATGACACTAACATGATGGGTGAAGTTGATGATATATTGCATTCTCAATGGGAGAAACATTTAGAAGATGAGGAAAACATTGGAAAAAAATCTGAGCTTGATCAATATTTGATGGATAATGTAGAGAAGCCAAAAGATTTTAATATCTTGACTTGGTGGAAAGCTTCATCGAATAGATATCCAACTATTTCAAAAATGGCAAGGGATGTTCTTTCTATTCCCGTGTCCACTGTTGCATCTGAATCAGCCTTCAGTACAGGTGGTCGTATTCTTGATTCATATCGGAGTTCTTTATCACCAAAGACAGTAGAAGCTCTTATTTGCACTCAACAATGGATACGGTCACCTTCTAAAGAATTGAAGGTTCAACAATATTTGGAGGAAGTTCAGAAAATTGAAGAAGTTGAAAAAGGTCATTTACTAATTTAATTCTTAATTCTCCATCTTTGATATTAATTTTCTACTTTGAAAACAACTTTATGCTAATTGCTATCTAACAAAGTTGAGTTGACAAATGATTCAATATCTAATTACTCATTTATGTGCTAATAATTCTTTTCCTTACAGAATGCCCTGGTGCTCCTTTGAGTATCGATTAGTTTAATGAAGTAGCTTTTTGCAAATCTTTTGATATATAGGTATTTCCTTTCCCTTTATTGAAATAGCGTTTTACAGTTCTTTATTATCTAACAAAGTTAATTTTACAAGTCTAGTTACTCGTTCACGTGCTGATAATTTTCTTTCTTTCAGAATGTATGTCTAGGTGACCTTTTGAGTATATATTAGTTTGGATGAAGAAAATATGCAGCTGGATCATGGTAGTTGAAGATTATTGGAGTAGTTTTGCAGTTCTTTTGTTGGGTTTTTAAGAGGATATTTTACAAACATAATGTGAAGTGCTGTGTTTTTAATTTTCAATGTTAAATAGACTTATTTTTTATAAGATATTTGCTCCTGTTAATCATGTGAGGATCTTGATAATCAAAACTTGTAGAAATCAGATTGAAATGAAATGGTTATTGATTTCTGCTATTCTGAAGTTTTGATGGGAAGGGCTGGTGATCATTATACTTTTCTTTTGCCGAAAGAGTGTACCTTATAAATCATCTGTTTTTCTTCCTTGTTTGGAAGAATATTTACTTATAAAAGTATTGATTTTGAATAATAAAAAAAAAAAAGATTACATATTTGTTTACACATGTAAGCAAATATGTAATCAAAGAGTTTAAGTAATTTGTTTGACAAATATGTGTTACAAATGAAAAGATTTTGTTTGACAGATATTTGCTTTAGTCTGCATTAAATTAGCCAGAAAGCAAATAGTTGTCCAAATGTAGAATAAAGACAATTCTTGTACTAAAAACACCTCCAGCTTGTACAAAATGAAGATGGATAGATGAATATTGGCTTCTCCTATCGTAAAACCTAAACACTCTTTAAAAAAATTGATAAAACCGAAAGAACCGAATAAAACCGAAACCAAAAAAAAACGATTTATATTGATTTGATTTGGTTTATAAACTTAATAAACCGACATAATTGGTTTGGTTTTTTTTTTATAAAAAACCAAACCAACCCGACCTATGTACACCCCTAGTTATTGTATATACTTTTGATAATTCATCTTTTTGGTGGGCCTCAATGTACAATTTCTATAGCTTTTAGTCCAGCTCTTTAGTGCTGTGTTGGTCCTCCCAACTCCCATTATATTTTCTTAAAAAAGAATTAAAAAAGATGATCATATTTAGTTCGTTTCCTCATCAATGCTATTAATCTCATAATTAATGTTATTTATATTATTTTCTTAATTACTTTTTTTTCTTTCATTCAATAATTTATTTGAAGAAATTAGTTATTATAACTTTATAAGAATTACACATGTAGTTTTACATAATTGATTTGTTATTTTTAAAATTTTTGGATCATTCTTCATCTTAAAGTTTCTATCTATATGTAATAATAAAGCTAAAATAGAAAATATGGGGTGACACCTTGTTAGCAATAGATACTTATTTATTCTTATTAATGTTTCTGACATTTTTTGTTATTTTTTCCTTAAAATAATTGTTGCCTCGATTTTTAGTTTTAGTTTTATTTTTTAGCATTTTCTAATTTTAAAAGATTGAAAAATTTATATTGAAAATTTACAAAATATAAAAAATGATTTATTTAACTCCTATCATCATCAATATTATTATTCATTCGTTTTACTTCTTTTCTTAATCTTCATTTCTTCATTAATGTAATTTATATCATTTTCTTACACACACACACACACACACACACACACACACACACACACACACACACACACACACACACACACACACATATATATATATATATATATATATATATATTTGTGACATTTCTTAGAAGTTAGCATTACTATTTATTTAATTTTTAAAAATTTTGAAATTCTTTTGTCATACTAAATACAACACGTTTTATTATAATTACATTTACTATATTAATGAATATGTTGTACGAATGAAAAGAAAAATATCATTTCACAAAAACAAAGGTTAAAATATAATTTATTATGATTAAGGAAAGATAAAATTATTATTCCAATATCTATAACCATATATAATACATTAAAAATTAATTGAAAAGCTGTAAATGGAAAAGGAATCACCATTTAAGGAATCATTATTTTTAAATTTTTGGATCATTTCTTCTTCTAAAAGTTTCTATCGATATGTAACAATAAAGTTAAAATAGAAAATGTAGTAACATCATTCTTAGTAATAGATACTTATTTATTTTTTTCAATTTTTTCTGACAATTTTGGTTATATTTTTTTTTTTAATCTTATTTTTAACATTTGTTTTTAATTTTAAAAGATTGGAAATTTTATGTTAAAAATTTAAATAATAGAAAAAATGATTTATTTAACTTTTATCATCATCAATACTACTAATTTATTTGACGTTTTTTCTTAATCTTCATCTCATCTTTAATGTTATTTATATAATTTTCTTAAATCATTTATTTTTTCTTTTTTAACTCTTTTATATATATAAAGTTGGATATGTAAATGATGATGTGACATTTCTTAGAAGCTAAGTTTACTATTTATCTAATTTCTCCAATTGTTGAGTTCTTTTGTCATACTAAATACAATATGTTTTATTATAATTACATTGAATATAGTAAACAATATGTTCTAGGAATTAAAAAAAAATTATCATTTCAGAAAAATAAATGTTGAATTATAATTTTATTATGATTAAGGAAAGATAAAGATATTATTTCAATATCCCATAACCACATTCAATACATTAGAAATTAATTGGATATAACTGTAAATGGAAAATGAATCACTATTTAGGAAAAATAAATGTTTGCAATACCATAATAATTAAGGAGAGAGTAAGATATTATTTTAATATCCTAATTCGGAACTTTTAATCTACTACTCAATTAAAAAGAAAATGCATTTAATAACATTAAAAAGTTATTAGTTTAATATTTTTTTCTCATTGTACTAATTCAATTCAATCAAACTTAATTTTAAAGATAAAATAACAGCTTCATTTAAATTGTTATCAATATATTTCAAAAAATTATCGTGAAAAAGCTTTTCTTGCACCTTATTTTAATTTTCATATACTATTATTATTTTTTCTGTCATTTTTCAATGAATTTTTATTTCGATATAAAATTTAATGTTTATTCTTAAAACTCTGATGATACAAATTAAGGTGGAGTAGAATATAATAAATGATGATTCTTCTACTAAATTAGACGATATAACGAAATTGAAAGGGTGAATTTTTTTTTAAATGGATAGGAAATTCTATTAAGGTATCATTATGTCATTATTGAATATATTTTTAATATAAATTTCATTTGCTGATGCATTTGTTTAGTACTCCCTCTGTCCCTAATTACTTGTTAACTTTTTCTTTTATAGTTGTCTCTAATTACTTGTCCATTTTGACAAATCAAGAAAGAACACTCTTTTTACCTATTATACCCTCAATTAAATGACTAATTATTGTGACAATTGCATAACTTTTCATCTATTTCATAATTAATAGGGGTAAAATGATAAACTCACTATGTCATTAATTGATTTCTTAATAAATGTGTCAATTTAAAAGTAGACAAGTAATTAGGGACAGAGGGAGTATTACAGTATTATTTGACATTATGAGATATTTCTTAGACATCTAAGGAGAATGACACACCGAAATATATATGATATATTAAAGAATCAACTTCATGCAATGGAAGAATTTGTTATTAGCAAATATATTTTAACTTATTTGATAGAAAATATATTCTTCCGCATTTAATAGATGTAAAATTTGTGAAGCTTTATTTTTTTCACAATCTTCATATTATTAAAACAAATAATAATATTACGATTAAACAACAGAGTAAATATAAAATTAATCAAAAATATTTAATTTTAATGATCGCGCGAAGTGCGGCCAAGTTCTCTAATTTCAATCAAAAAAGTAAAATTTAAATGGGTCTACTATAGAATTCGTAGAAATTCAACTTCAAAGATTATGTTAAAAATGGAAAATAAAAAGTGAAATAAATTTAATTGAGAGTTATCGTTCGTCTATCACATTTTATGTGACACTTTTAATTTCTCGAGAATCAAATAGTTTAAGTTTGACCATAAATTTGCGTATGATATCTTTAATTTTTTAAAAATGAATTAACAATTGAAAATATTTTCATGTGGGTTATTGTATATACTTTTGATAGTTCATCTTTTTGGTGGGCCTCAATGTACAATTTCTATAGCTTTTAGTCCAGCTCTTTGGTGCTATGTTGGTCCTCTTTTTGGTGGGCCCCAATGTACAATTTCTATAGCTTTTAGTCCAACTCTTTAGTGCTATGTTGGTCCTCCCAACTCTCATTTCTAAATAAGAGTAATAATATTTAATTTAAGGTACATGCTCTTTCCAAGAAGTAAAGTATCAATACTACTTGATTTTGTCTTTATTTATAAAAGAACAACATAGTACTAATACTTTTTAAGGAACAACTTTTGAGAAAATAAGGGAAAAGAAACTTTTCCAAGACCCATAAAAGAACATTAATTAATTTATCATCTTAAGAAACAAAAACCTTCATTAAAAAAGAACCCTACCCACAATTTTTTTCTTATCCTTTAGAGAACATTAGATAACAAATATGTTGGAACAAAATTATCGATCCCTTTCTTTTTATTTTCCACAAGGAATCAGATTTTCAATATTTCTACTTCTCTGGAAATTCATGAAAAAAAATAAACCCTGAATTCGCGGGACTCAGACAACGTATCTGATTCAAAATCAAAAGACACAATAATGGGTTCTAATTTTCAATCAATATTTGTTCTCTTATGCTTTTTAACAAGTGAGTAAACAATATTCAAATAGAGAGCAAAACAATCTAGCTCAGATACCATTTGTTAGATATATAAAGTAAAATCGACAAGTTGTGTACCTTATATTTTGAAGCGGAAGTCGTTGATTTTGCTACTTTAACAGGATTGCTCCAAAGTCCCACTTTGAATCACTAAGAAACAAAGTTTGATTCACAAACCAAAATGTGTATCTTCAGACAGAAAAAGTTTGTTTTTCTTCTTCTGGTTTGTGTTATCTTTTTATTGTTTATTTTTACGTTGTTTTTTTCTTCTTTGACTGTAAATGAATAAATCATTTTATCAAGAGGGGTTGGGAAGTTTTTCAGTTTAAAAACTGTTCGCCCCTTCTTTTTCAAATAAGAGATAATTAGTTCTTATCCTTTATCAGACAACTTCTTGGATCGAATCCGATCGGTCAACATGGGCGACCCACGATCCAAAACTTACAAATATTTTGAGAGAATTATATGATGGTTGTTAGTGGAAATGATAATAGTAATTGTGGATGCCTACTCCAACCAATCGATTTGGTAATTGATAATGATGATTGTGGATACATCGTAGCTAATGGTAATTGTGGATACATAGTAACTGGTGATGATTATGGATATATTATAACGGGTGGTGATAATGGTTAATAATATGTAGTAGTTATGAATGGTAGTTGTGGTGGTGGTGGTGGTGGTTGATGGTAATTAGCTAGTGGAGACAACGGAATAACTAAAGTTGGATACATGTGATAACTTATATTGATGGTGATGATTAAAAGCAGTGATAAGTGATACATGGTTGTTGATAGTGTTGTTGTTATGGTAATGTTGGTTAATGGTTGTGATCATATATAACTGAGGATTTATTGTAGAGACTATTGATTTTGATGATTGATGACGACGATGATTGTGATTGTAGATGTGGACGATAATAGTTGATAATGATAGGAGGCAACGATTAACAATGAAATGGATAGAGTAGGGGTGAACCATTTTTACAAAAGTTCTTGAATGAATAACATCTTGAACATGTTAGGACTTTGTTACATAGCTTAATTATTTTTTGATTTATTCAGATCCAATACGTTATTGTAGGACAAAATTAAAAGAATTTAATTAGGGTGTGTGCATTCGATTTGATTTTGTATTTTTTTCGATTTTTTGATTATTGATTTTGTAAACGTGCAACTCAGTTCGAGCTAAAATAAATTTGGTTTGATTCAATTTTCTTTTAGATTTGTTTTTTTTTTCAAATCGTCTATTCGATTATTTTAATAATTAATAACATAATCAAAATTATATTTGCATATTGAAAATAAATTAAATACAAGGAGAAGTTATTTTAAAGAAAAATAAAAATTGACCTAGTTGGGTCTTTATTATATAAGTAAAATTAGAAATCCACAACTACGTTCACTGGCCCAAAAGTGCAAGGCGTAGTAATAATATTGAATCAATTAAATATACTTTCTTATCTACATCGCCAATAAAATATTAAAACACAATACTTAAAAGTATATCAATAAATATTCAAACATAAAATATAATAATTAGATTGTTTTGATTATCCAGTTTTTATTTTTTTTTAATTCGAAACCAAATCTAAAAAATAAAAAATAAAAATTCTTAATCCAAAATTAAACAAAAAAAATAATTAACCAAAAAATAATCCAAATTAAAATTCGATTTGATTTTATTTTTTTATTTAATATGAATAATGCACATCCCTACATTTAATAATTAAAATTCAGACCTAAAAGATAAACTCATTTATTAACTGAGATTTAAATGCTTAAGATTTAAAGTATCTTTATTAAATACAAACAAACGAGATTTTACACTTTCTATGTGGTGAAAATCTTACACATATGTTTTATTCTTATTTTTCAAAACTAAACAAGTTAAAGCCTGATACAATGAAACTCGTACACAAGGAAATACTTATCTAATTAAATTGTAATCGAAAAGAGGTTCATTAGATCGATAGGGTTATGCAACTTGTTGGCTTGAATGGTGTTGTTCCTTCGCGATGGAGGTTGTCCTTTCAGAAATGCTCTAAAAAGAGTAAGAGCTTGTGAAGGAGAAGTATAAGGAACTTCATGAGCTGCACCTCTAACTGTAACAAATGTTAAATATGTTACATTTTTGCCGTCTCTTACCCCTCCATATGATTGACTCCATCCTCCAATCTGCAAATTTATCAACAAATTATATATACACATGTTTTCGTTGTTCGATCCCAATATGTGCTCAGTGTATTAGTTTAAGCTTTTAGATGAGGAGGTGATACACTTTTAATTGGTATTAGTGCAGGCAGAGCTCCTGAGATCGAATTTAACTAATAAAAAGTGTGTTCTCTCTAACAACTTAATCTTTTAGAAGAGATGGTCACACACTTCAACAGTTATAAATAAATGTTTTTAAGATTATTTTTGTTGTATGATCCAAAACTGAAAACAGTGGATGTATTCACATACCTGCATGTCATCATACCAAGGACCATATTTGTCTAAAGCAACTAGCTTTAAATCTCTAGCAAGTAGTTTAGCAATTTTCCTAGTTTGGGTCAGTGGGATTTTTGTATCTTGGTCTCCACTGGAAAAAAAACAAAACATACACAATCTCATTAAGAGTAGTGTCAATAACAAAGTTTTAAAAGTACCAAGACTAAGGGTGTGTTTGGTATGAAGGAAAATGTTTTCCTAGAAAATGTTTTCTTGGAAAACAAGTTGATTTTTGACTTATTTTCTCATGTTTGGTTGGTGAATAGAAAATATTTTTCGAAAAAGATTTTTTGTGTTTGATTTATGAATGAAAAATGTTTTTGAAAAATTTCTTTTATTTTTACTAGAGTAGAAAATAATTTTTGAAATTGAAAATATTTTTTAAAAACAAACTTAATTTTTTTGGGGGGTGGGGGCTGGTAGGGGGGGGGGGTCGAGGGAAGCGGGAAAAAATTGAATTTTTGAAGTTAAAAATATTTTTTTAAAAAAAACTAAAAAATATTTTTGGGGGGAGGAGAGCTGGGGGCGTGGGTGGGGGTGGGGGTCAAGGGTAGGGGTGAAAAATTGAAATTTTAAAGTTAAAAATAGTTTTTAAAAACAAACTTAAATTTTTTTTTGGGGAGGTGGGGGGTCGAGGGTAGGGGTGAAAAAAATGAAATTTTGAAGTCGAAAATATTTTTAAAAACAAACTTAAATTTTTTTTTGGGGGGGGGGGGGGGGGGGGTGGGGGGAGGGAGGGGGGTAGGGGGGTCGAGGGTAGGGGTGAAAAAATGAAATTTTGAAGTAGAAAATATTTTTTAAAAACAAACTTAAATTTTTTTTTGAAAGTGGGGGGGGGGTGGGGGGGGGGGGGGAATGGATAGGGGGGTCAAGGGTAAGGGTGAAAAAATGAAATAATATTTTTTTAAAAACAAACTTAAATTTTTTTCTTTTTGAAGGGGTTGGGGGTTGATACGGGGCTTGGGGGGGAGGGTAGGGGGGGGGGGGTAAAAAAATAAAAAATTGAAATTAGAAATATCTTTTAAAAACAACTTTTAATATATTTTTGGGAGGGGTGGTGGTAGGGGGTGGGGGTAGGGGTGAGGGTGGGGTAAAAATATTGAATTTAAAAACAAACTTTAATTTTTTTTTGTGGGGTGGGGGGTTGGTTTGAGGGTAGGGACCAAATAAATTGATTTTTTCAACAATTTTTTTTAATTGGAAGTTGGAAGAGAGTTTTGGAAACTGTTTTCCTTAAGTTTTGAAGGGAAGTCATTTTCCTTAAATTTGAGGAAAATGAGTTGATTTGGAAAACATTTTCCAAAACATTTAACCCAACCAAACATGAGAAAATTGGAAGACATTTTCCGGAAAATGTTTTCCTTCATACCAAACACACCCTTAATGTCATTTACGAAGGAAAATGACCAAAAATACCTCTGAACTATTTAAAATATGTAAAAGTTACTCTCGGTTACACTTTTGGCACAAAAATATCCTCACTGTTACTCAACTAAATTGGAGGGTCATTTGAGCTAGTTGACTAACTACAAGGGCACCTTTTTGCTAAATACGTAGCAGGGTAAAGTTGACCTATTTAGAATATTTTGGATATTTTTGCCCTTTTCCCTTTTTACCGGGCTTAAATACACTCAAAGTTGACCTTAGCTGACAAGTAAGCACTTCAACTTTGAAAATGTATATCTAGATACCTTAACTTGATCTCAACTGACAATTTAACTATCCAACTTATCCTCATAGTATCTTGTGGACCTCTGACACTTGCATGACACATAAATTTTGGAGATGTCTATATAATTATTTTGTAAGTTGTGGCAGAGTGGAGACAAGTGCAAACTCAAAGTTGGAGTGTTTACTTGTCAGGTGAACCACGCTTGAGTGTCAGTTTAGCATTATGTCTTTTTGCAATTGTCATGATCAGAGGAAACTCGATTATAGTAACTTCAAATGTAGTAATGAACTAACCTGTAAAGCAGAACTTGGATATTCTCTTTTAGAATATTTGACAATAGAGGTATAACATTTATGGTTAAATCACATCTTTGATACTGAAGGTGCCTGCAATTTTTTGAGATATTAACATACAGAATTATTTAAACGTATGTTCTGTCTAACGGTTTAAGCTTTTAAATAAGAAGATGCAAATGCTTTCAAAACACGAAAGAAAGTAAAACACGGAAAGAACTGACACCAAACAAAAATCCCAGGCATATGGCAGGTGAGTGGTGTTAGCATGTAGTGCCTTTTGAACTTCTGGCTTGTTAAGGTACATATATATCCTATCAGTAAGGCATGGATCGCCAATTTTTCGCACGTCCTGTCAAAAGAACAACTGCAACAAGTTAGTTCCAACTGCGAAGAAAGTTAAGAGAAAAGATTCAAATTTACACCTTTTCATGTATTGTGGCAAGTTTTCCAAGGACTCCTAGTTGTCCTGCTGCACCAGAAGATACACATATTGGCGCGAGCAGATCGCCCATATCTGTATCACTTCCCATCTCCTCATTGGTGAGTTCCCACACTTCCGAGCAGTCGTGAGACATATTATTATGTATTGATTCCAACAACAACCTCGTTTCGTTACAGATTGTTCTTTTCATAGTAAGTAGTTCATCAGAAATTGCACCATGTGACCATAGGTATTCGGAAGACTTAACACTTATTTCAAGATCTAGTAGTGGATTCCCCAGCTGCAAAAGTCATTGGATAAAGTGAAGATTTGAATATAAAACGATTAATCAACAAATAGTTCAAGGGTAATGTGAACATTACTGCAATTGATTTAAGCTTGATAGGTTTAACATTAGGCTTTCTGTTATAATCAAGCAGCAATACTGTAAGCTGTGGAATATAGTGACCTAAAAAAAAAAAACAGAACAGTTAACGAATCTTTGCAACCGAAACAACAAAATGGACATAGGCGAGTTAAATCTTCTGTTGCTTGGACTCTTCAAAAATGTCAACATTGTATGTTGGATCCTCCAAATGTGTACTACTTTTGGAGGATCTGACACGGGTGTGACAAGTTTTTAGAGAGTTTGAGCAACATAAAAGTTCAAATATACTACCAGCATAACTTTCACCGGCTAAGAATAAATCCGAGTTCCTATATTCGGGGAATTTCTCTAACCAGTTGAGGATAAATTGGAGATTCTCCTTTGCTATATAAAAGATTAAAAAGGTGCAAAATCAGACATTTCAATTGCATTTTAGTACCAAATATTATTAGCTATTTCTGGAAAAGTGGTGTACCTGTTGCAACATCATCCCAATTGATGTAGTCTGAGCTTGTATTCGAGTATGAAAATCCTACTCCAATTGGGGACTCAACGTATAACATGTTCGATTCTGTTTCGTGTTATAACAATCGAAATCAATCATTGTTATCCGATTATCAGGGTTATGAAATCTTTTCAACATGATCATTCAAGATAACAACAACACTCCTAATATAGTCCCCCAAAGCGTGGTCTGGGGAGGGTAGAGAGTACGTAGACCTTACCACTACCTCAAGGAGGTAGAGAGGTTGTTTCCGGAAGACTCTCAGCTCAAATAATGAACATCAGAGCAGCTAACAGAACATTACAGAAGTAAAGAGGACATATAATATAATAAGGAAATCATAATCTAACATACCAAAGAGGGGCAACATATCCAACTAATGTGATAACTGAAGCACAGTAAGTAAATAACGAGGTATAACAAAAGTCGTAAGATAGGCCAACTATAAGACAAATGCTACTACTACTGGTAAATAAATAAGAATCGAGAAACAGATACAATGCACCAATCTATCCTGCTAGGAAATGAGACAACGCTCAACTACCTACTAACTTTCTACCCTAAAAAAAAAAAAAACATTACCTAAATTCCAAGAATACTTGTTTTTGATTAGTCTCCCATCTTTCCCTGGCTGAAAAGGACCATGTTCCATAAAAGCACCAAACCCCACAGATGAACAACCAGGGCCTAACATAATGGATTCAATCAATATCAAATGAAAATCAAGGTCAATAGAGAAGTGGAATATAATATTATATAGCTCGGACTCTCCAAAAATGTTGTTGTATCTGTGTCGAATCCGACACACACATATCGATATTTTTGAAGAGTCTGAGCAACATAGGAG
Source organism: Solanum commersonii (assembly GCA_029007595.1). Taxonomy (NCBI): domain Eukaryota; kingdom Viridiplantae; phylum Streptophyta; class Magnoliopsida; order Solanales; family Solanaceae; genus Solanum; species Solanum commersonii. The sequence continues at coordinate 140,815 of JAJTWQ010000099.1, read as the reverse complement.
AAATGTACCTCCATTGAGCCAGAGAGTAAGGGGAAGTGATGTTGCATTTTCTGAATCCGCTTCGACAAAATAATAAAAGAGAGATCTACCATGTTGAGAATTTGTAGCAATATAACCAGAGTGTTGTTTGAAGAATATATTTGGTGGTTGCCCAGGAAGAGAAGTTATGAGCTCACAACTTGATTTGTAGAACAACAAGTAAGAAAAAAATATACACAACCATGGAACCATTTTCAGATGGAAAAAAAAAAAGAAGTGAACTTGAGTGTATCAAGTTTCAACAAGTTGAAGTTCAATAATTGTACAGTAATAATAAATTATTGATTGGGAAGTAGGCCATGAAGATTTAAATATTACATCAATGTTTAAATATGTTATACTACTACCAAGAAAGATCAATTTTTCACCAACTTCAAAGAAAGGCGTTCAAAAGCTTAACTATGTACTTGTTACAAAATTGGCACCCATTTGCTCTTGTTTTCCAGCTTAGCTAATGGAATTGTAACAAAAAGATTTAAAAGAACAAATAATTGTTACCCCTCAAGACTTTTGTTTAAAGAAGACACTTGACTTTTGCGGTGTTCTATTACCTTCAAATAATTTTGAATGGTATTAGTATATTCTTTTTCGGTCACCTGACAATGTGCACTCTCTTAAATAGCATGATAAGTTAAAAAATGATTAATTTTCCTCTATTTTTTTTTGGTTATTTCAACTGTTTTTTCATTTCTTTCTTCTTCAAAAGTCTCTTGCCACCATTTCTTCATCTTCGTCGGATATTATTATTATTATTATTATTATTATTATTATTATTATCACTTTTAACTCTTCAACTCCAAAATTTTCCTCACATTTCAAATAATTTTGTGAAATTCATTAGATTTTAAGATGATTAAGAGACATCACATTGTGTTATGAACGGGTCAAAATGTGAAAAAAAGCTGGATATATGCCTCTCAACCTAAATATTTTTTTTTTCAACTGAAACAGTATTTACAGCAGTACAATATCTTAATGTTTTAACGTGTAATCTAATTCAAACATTTTAATCTTAATAAAAACAAAAGATTCCACAGGCAAAAAGAGATTCATCAGATCGATATAATAGAAAAACACAGCTACATCGCTGCAACGGCGCTGCTCTTTCGTGGTGGAGGATATCCTCTCAAAAATGCTCTAAAAAGAGTAGGAGCATTGTGAAGGAGAAGTATAAGGAACTTCATGAGCTGCACCTCTAACTGTAACAAATGTTAAATACGTTACATTTTTGCCTTCTCTTATCCCTCCAAATGATTGACTCCATCCTCCAATTTGCAAATTAATCAACAAAATATATACGCACGTGTTTTCTTTGTTCGATCCCAACAACGTAGAGATGAATCCAAAATTTAGAATTACTAGGTCTGAAGCAAGTGCTTTTATTATTAAGGGAAAAAGCTCAACTATATATGACTTAGAGCAAATTTACCATCCATTTAAGAAGTGTACGTCCCGATTTTTATCCTCGTTGTTAACAAAATATTGCTTAATTTCGCCCTTGTAGGCATAACACAAGGGATAAATGTAGATCATTCGTAAGTTCAAGGACAACTCATAATCAGCCCCCCACCCCTTTCAAAAAAAAAAAAATTTAAGTTTGTTTTTAAAAAATATTATTTCATTTTTTCACCCTTACCCTCGACCCCCTATCCAGCCCCCCCACCCACCCCCTACCAGCCCCCCCCACTCTCCAAAAAAAATTTTAAGTTTGTTTTTAAAAAATATTTTCAACTTCAAAATTTCATTTTTTCCACCCCTACCCTCGACCCCCGCACCCCCACCCAGCCCCTACCAGCCCCCTCCACTCCCCCAAAATAATTTTAAGTTTGTTTTTAAAAAAATATTTTCGACTTCAAAATTTCATTTTTTCACCCCTACCCTTGACCCCCCACCCACCCAACCCCTACCAGCCCCCCACCCCCACAAAAAATTAAGTTAATTTTTAAAAAATATTTTCAATTTCAACAATTATTTTCTACTCTAGTAAAAATAAAAGAAATTTTTCAAAAACATTTTTCATTCATAAATCAAACACTAAAAAAAATTTTCGAAAAATATTTTCTACTCACCAACCAAACATGAGAAAATAAGTCAAAAATCAACTTGTTTTCCAAGAAAACATTTTCCTTCATACCAAACACACCCTTAATGGTTTTTCACAGTTAGATTTAAATAAATTTGTCTTTGAACTATGTGATGATCCGAATTCGTCCTTAAACTTTGTGAATATTCCAAATTTGTCCTTTATGTTGTCGTCCCTAACCCAAAAGTGCAAAATTGAGCTATTTTGATAACGGCAAGCTTTAAAACGACACACTTTTTTTAAGGAAAGGTAAATTTGCTCTAAATTATGTAGTAGTTTAGGGGAAAATTCAGACCTTTACCATAAAATTTAAAAAAAAAAAAACACAGACACACAATCTTACTAGACTAATAATTTTTAACAAAACCAAAATGGATAATACATAAAAATGTCCCTTAATTTGGTCTCAACTGACAATTAAGTCCTCCAACTTTGAGTGGGTACAAGTAGATACTTAAACTTGTATATAGTTGAACAAGTAGACACACACGCCCTACGTGGCATTCTACATGACAATTTGCAGTCCTACGTGTGTTTGCCACGTAGGACATGTGTGTCTACTTGTTCAACTTTGGACAAGTTTAAGTGTCAACTTTGATTAAGGATTTAATTGTCTTTTCAATGTTTTTTTTCTGTTGGGGCCCTCAAATTTTACATCTAACGCGCCTAATTTGGGTGTATTTCACGCATTTTACCAGGTAGGATTCAAGTGTTTTTTTGTTTTAAGTTTTGGACAGTTAAGATGTCTACTTGTGCACTGACAAAGTTAAAAGGTCAAAGATATAATTTGAAGTCAAGTTAAGGGTCCAATTTATGTATTATGCCCAAATAAAACGAGTTAATATCTCAGATAGTCACTCAACTTTGAATAATTCACTTAGAAAATCACTCAACTTTGAGTTGTTTACTTAGAATTTCATCAACTTTGTTTTATAACTCAAAAGTCACTCAACTATTGATGTTTCACTTAGAAAGTCATCCAACTATTTATATTTCACTTAGAAAGTCACTCAATCAATTTAAATAATTTTTTTATTTTTATCTTAAACTATTTTTAAAGAAATAATAAGATATTTATTTTAATTATCTTATTGATCCGCTCCAATTATTAAATTATAATTTTTCTAAAAAAACGTAGAGTAGCAATTGACCCCCCCCCCCCCCCTCTCCCCAAAAAAAATAAAAACTTTTCCGTTCTACTAATTGTAAAACTAGAATTAAATTGTTAAAAAATTATCAAAAAGAAATGTTGGAATTGATAAGTAATAAAAGAAAGGGACAGTTACAATCTTCTACTATTTATTTTAAGAAAAGGTAAACACAAAAACTATATTTCAACAAAATTCAATAAAATAATTAAAATAAGCATCTTATTTTAGTTTTTTTTAAATAGTTTAATTTTATTTATTTTTTTACAAAATTTAATGAAAAAATTATTTAAATTGATTAAGTGACTTTCTAAGTGAAATATAAATAGTTGAGTGATTTTTTAAGTGAAATACTAGTAATTAAGTGACTTTTGAATTATAAAATAAAGTTGAGTGACTTTCTTAAGTGAACTATTCAAAGTTGAGTGACAATTTGATATATTAACTCATATGTTTTTATTTGACATATCTCTTGAGTTAAACTTTGTCTCCCTTTGTATAGTTGGATACTAACACAATTATATACTCACTCCGTCCCATTTTATAAGTCATCCTTTTCTATAAATTGTTGGTCCATAATACTTGTCATTTCATAAAATCAATGCATAAATTAACATATTGTTCCTTTTTTACCCTTGTGAGTTATTAGCATTGAAAACATACATTTGACCAACTTAGAAAAGTTAAAGTAAATGATTCATGTTCATTGGTTAAATTAATTAATTAAGATAAATTAATTCATATTCATTGATTGAAAACTTGAGTTCCAAAAAAATTAAATAAGGGTAAAAGAGTAAAGTTACATCATTTTTTAATGCAAGTGCAAAGTAAAAATGTGACATATAAAATGAGACGGAGGGAGTAATACTAAGGCTAATCATTGTATCCTTTTTCTTTTGATCTTGTAACACCACGTACAAGAATTGAAATTCAGATGTTTTGAAATAGAAACAACTGGCAAAAATCTATAAGCATAAATTCTTGTTCATTCAATAGATAATATTGTAACCAAAGAGATATTAATCAGACACTAAACAAATTAAAGAACATTTTTTATAACTAAATATTGAGCTAATTAAGAGGACAAAACATATATAATGAGTTATTTGGTCAGTCAATAAGTAATGTAACCAAAAAGATACTACTACTTGTGTGACACCAATTCAACAAGGAAACACGAAATATGAAATCATGATTCTATAAATTTAGCAGAAAGTCACTTAATCAATTTAAATAATTTTAGTGTTTCTGTGATCCTGAAACTATTAGTACTTTTGGATTAATTGGTGTTATTGAATTAAGTGCCAAAACTAATGACATGTGGATGTTCAATTTAACTTGGGTAATATCAATGGTCACTAAGCGTGCAAGGATTAGTACCGAGGTGATGTATTTATACAAACTCAAAATGTCAAGCCAAATCGAATCGACGAATCAAATAAAAGAAGATGTGAATGGGATCAATTTCAGTCGAATAAAAATGAGCCTCGGATAGCAAAATATGTGGGAATGCAGTAAAATTAATTGCACATCTGGTAAAATATCAATGGTCACTAAGCGTGCAAGGATTAATGCTTTTTTGATTTATTTTTTGTTTCGATGTGAGGGAGAGTGACTTCCTTATGTATGAAAATTTGGCCAATTTGGAAAATCAATAGTCTATAAGCGTGGAAGAATTACTCATCAATGCATTCATATATATATATATATATATATATGCTCAGGCCGTCTTAATCACTAGGCCATTAAAGCCATCGCTTGGGCCCATATTTTTAGGAACTCCCGATTTTAAAAAAAAAAATACTTATATATATTATTTTAAAAAATTATACGTACTTTTTAATTTTTTTAAAAAAGAAATATGAAAGAAGTATATAAAAAAAATGACTGCTAGTTTTCCCACTTTTTTAAGGCAATGAAACATTTTTTGGGAATAATTTCCTTAAGTGGGAAACTGTGTTTCCTTAAAAATTGACTCGATATTATTATTTACCTTATACTCATCTTTTATGTTCTCTATTTTATTATTTTTATTCTCAATATTGAACTTTTTCCTACAATTTTTTTTTACCTACCGTTGCTTACAAGTTACAAAAGAACAAAATTTGCTTTTGGGTGACTTATTCAAAATCTCAAAAAGTGCAACAAACAATCATTGTAGTGAAGGAACGTAACACTATTTCGATATTGTTTTATCAACTTATCAAATTTGTGAGCCATGTTTTATTATTCTTACTTCTTTTTTCTTGAAAATCTATTTTTCTTGATATTCTTAGTTCATAAGTATATATATATATATATATATATATATTCTTGTTTTAGTTATTATTGAAATTATTCAATTTAAATATATCAACTAGAAAATATGATTCTGATTATACAATAAAGAGAGAAAAAGAGAACTTGAAGAATTAAATAAATCCCCAAAAGGAGCCCTTGATATATTTTTAACAAATAATAAAGATTTTGAATAAAAAATTATCGCTTAAAGAATAATGTTAGCGATGTCGGTAACCATTGTCTCAGCCGAAAGAAGTTTTTTAAAGCAAAATTGATAAAATTTTATCTAAGATCAACAATGTCTCAAGAGATATTGAATTGATTAACTATGTTATCAATTGAAAAGAAATTACTAAAACAAATCAATTATAAAACAGTAATTAATGACTTCGCATAAAAAATGCTAAAAAAGTAGATTTTAAATAAAAGTATATATAATAATATTAGGGCCCATCTTTAAGGTTTGCCGTTAGGCCCCCAATCTTGTTGAGTCTACCTTTTATATGCTCATTGAAGTTAGTATCTATCCGTGTCGGGATCCAACACATCCATCTATATTTTTAAAAAGTTCGAGCAATATAGAAGAAGTGTGTGGGGTCCAGCCCCACTATTCCATTTTTGACTTTAACAATTGCTGCATGCAATTGTCAATTGTTGGCAAATTGCAATAGCAGCAAATGTTGAGAAATTATAAACTTTCGGTGGCATGATTTTTGAATAGTGCAATGTAATTGCATCTATAAAAAGAGCTCTTCAGCTCCTCATTTGATACACCAATTCACAGAGAGAGTAAAAATATTTAGAGAGCTGTAAGGTTTTCATAGACTATATAAGAAAATAGTCTGTGAAGAAAAATAAAGTGTGAGCGATATTTTAGTAAGGTGGAAATCAAAAAAGTGTTATTCCTTTTGAATGTGTAGTAGTCACTTTGAGTATTGTATTCGTGACTACACAGTGTAAAATTCCTTACTATAGTGATATCAGTTGCTCCTCTTGGCCCGTGGTTTTTCCCTTATTTAGAAGAGTTTTCATGTAAAATTCTTGGTGTCATTATTTTCTTTTCTTATTTCCATTACTTTTACCATATATATTTTTGTATTTGTCCGCTTTTTCCCAACAAACTGGTATCAGAGCCAATATTTTATCTGAGTATGCTCTGTGGTTGCAGCACAGTTTGAACTTTTACATCAAAAAAGATTTACTTTGGTTTGCAATAACGATTTTTTAGGGGGAAAACGATGGAAGCCAACACAAGTAGAATGGTCACTTTGAATGGTATTAATTATGTCATTTGGAAGGGGAAAATGGAAGATTTGCTTTATGTCAAGAATTTTTATCAACCAGTCTTTACCACTATAAAGCCTAATAATAAAATAGATGAAGAGTGGAATCTGTTGCATAAACAGGTTTGTGGATTCATTAGGCAATGGGTTGACGATAATGTGTTGAACCATATTTCTGGGGAGACACATGCTCGAACCCTATGGGAGCATCTTGAAAGTTTGTATGCTCGAAAGACTGGCAACAACAAAATGTTCTTAATAAAGCAGATGCTGAGTTTAAAGTATCATGATGGTTCTCCGATGACAGACCATCTGAATAATTTTCAGGGGATCATGAACCAATTATGTGCTATGGGCATTAAATTTGATGAAGAAATTCAAGGCTTGCTTCTACTTAGTTCCCTACCAGACTCATGGAAAACATTTAGAACTTCATTGTCAAATTCTGCTCTGGATGGTGTGATCTCAATGGATTCTGCCAGGAGTAGTGTCTTGAACGAAGAGGTGAGAAGAAAATCTCAAGGTTCTTCTTCGTCGGATGTCCTGATAACTAGCTCCAGGGGGAGAAACAAAACTCGTGATTCTCAGAACAGAGAACAAAATAGGAGCAAATCCAGAAGCAGACTTAAGAATATCGAGTGCTATCATTGTGGCATGAAAGGGCACACAAAGAAGTTTTGCAGGAAGTTGAAGAGGGAAAACAAAAACAAAGAGGAAACTAAAGAAGATAGCAATGAAAATTGCCTAGCCACCGTCACCACCGAAGACCTTATTACCGTCCTTGATGCAGATATGATAAATATTGCTTGTGATGAGTCAAGCTAGGTTGTGGACACTAGTGTCGCATCTCACATGACATCGAGGAAGGATTTTTTCTCTTCCTATACTTCTGGTGATTTTGGAACCTTGAGTATGGGTAATGAGATTGTTTCTAAGGTGGTTGGTATTGGTACAATTTGTTTGGAAACTAGTGTTGCAACTAAACTAGTTTTGAACAATGTGAAACATGCTCCTAATGTTCGTCTGCACCTAATTTCTGTTGGTGTTTTGGATGATGAAGGATATGTTAGTACCAACGGTGATGGAAAATGGAAACTCATTAAGGGTTCCTTGGTTGTGGCTCGTGGTAACAAACGTCGTGGGCTATACTGGACTACGGCTTCTGCTTGTGTCGATATAATAAATGCGGTTGAGAGCGATGACTTTTCAACATTATGGCACAAGAGGCTTAGCCACATCAGCGAAAAAGGACTTAATGTTCTAGCTAAGAAGAAATTATTGTCAAATTTCAAAAGCGCTAAATTAGAAAAGTGTGAGCACTGCTTGGCTGGTAAACAAAATAGAGTTTCCTTTAAGTCTTACCCTCCTTCAAGAAAGACAGAGATGCTTGAATTGGTGCACTCTAATTTATGCGGTCCAATGAAGACAAGGACATTGGAAGGTGCATTCTACTTTGTTACTTTTATTGACGACTGCTCGAGAAAACTTTGGGTCTATGTCTTGAAGACTAAAGACCAAGTGCTAGGTGTTTTCAAGTAGTTTCAGGCTTCAGTTGAAAGAAAAACTAGAAAGAAACTGAAATGTATTCGTACTGATAATGGTGGTGAATATTGTGGACCATTTGATGAATACTGCAAGCATCAAGGTATCAGACACCAGAAGACTCCTCCTAAGACTCCTCAGCTTAATGGTTTGGAAGAAAGGATGAACAGGACCTTGATGGAAAGAGTTAGATGTTTGCTTTCTAAAGCAAAGTTGCTGAACTCATTTTGGGGTGAGGCTTTATTGACCGCTGCACATGTTATTAATATATCTCCTATTGTTGCTTTGCAAAGTGATGTACCAAATAGTGTTTGGTATGAAAATGATGTTTCTTATGACCATTTGAGAGTATTTGATTGCAAAGCTTTTGTACATGTGCCCAAAGACGAGAGGTCAAAGTTAGATGCCAAGACAAGACAGTGCATCTTTTTTGGCTATGGCCTTGATGAATTTGGTTACAGGCTATATGATCCAATTGAGAAGAAACTTGTGAGAAGCCGTGATATTATTTTCATGGAGAATCAAACAATTAAAGATATTAACAAAGCGGAAAAGCTAGAATCTTCAAGTTTTGATGGTATAGTTCATCTAGAAGAACTTCCTCACACAAATATGCATGATGTTATTGGGCTTGATGATCATGGTGATGCCCATAATCATGTATCGAATCAATATGTTGATGTTGAAAATAACAATGATATTGTTATTGATGATCCTTATGCTCATGAAGTTGTGAACGAATCAAATATTCCGCTCAGGAGGTCCACAAGGCAACGGGTTCCTTCCTCTCGTTATTCACCCAATGAGTATGTATTACTCACTGATGGGGGAGAACCTGAATGTTATGAGGAGGCCATAGAAGATGAACACAAGGATCAATGGATTAAAGTCATGCAAGATGAGATGAAGTCTCTGCATGAGAACCACACTTATAAGTTGGTAAAATTGCCTAAGGGCATGAGAGCTTTGAAGAACAAGTGGGTGTTCAAAGTTAAAGTTGAAGAATACAACTTGAAGCCAAGGTACAAAGCTAGATTGGTTGTTAAGGGATTTGGTCAAAGAAAGGGTATTGACTTTGACGAAATATTTTCTCCTGTTGTGAAAATATCCTCGATTCGTACAGTGCTGGGTTTAGCTGCTAGTCTTAATTTAGAGATCGAGCAGATGGATGTGAAGACGGCTTTCCTTCACGGTGACCTAGAAGAAGAGATTTATATGGAACAACCTGAGGGCTTCAAAGTAGAAGGTAAAGAAAATTTTGTGTGCAAACTCAAAAAGAGTCTTTATGGCTTAAAGCAAGCTCCCAGACAGTGGTACAAAAAGGTTGAATCTGTTATGGGGGAGCAAGGCTATAAGAAGACTTCTTCAGATCATTGTGTATTTGTACAAAAATTTTCTGACAATGATTTTATCATCCTCTTATTGTATGTGGATGATATGTTGATTGTGGGCAAGAATACTTCCAAGATTGACGAGTTAAAGAAAGAGTTGCGTAAGTCTTTTGCTATGAAAGACTTGGGTTATGCCAAGAAAATTTTGGACATGAGAATTACTCGTCTCAGAGATGAAAGGAAGATTTATTTCTCACATAAAAAGTACATTGAACGTGTACTAGAGCGCTTCAATATGAAAAATGCTAAGCTTGTTAGTACACCTTTTGCTGGTCATATGAAGTTGAGCAAGAAGATGTGTCCTACAACTAGAGAGGAAAAAGAGAGCATGGCCAAAGTTCCATATTCCTCCGTCGTCGGAAGTCTAATATATGCAATGGTATGCACTAGACCTAATATTGCTCACGTAGTTGGTGTTGTCAGCAGATTTCTTGACAATCCGGGAAAAGAGCATTGGGAAGCTGTGAAGTGGATACTCAGGTATCTTAGAGGAAGCTCAGATGAATGTTTGTGTTTTGGAGCATCAGATCCAATATTGAAGGGCTATCAGATGCTGATATGGCAGGTGACCTTGATAACAGAAAATCCACTATTGGATATTTGTTTACTTTTTCAGGGGGAGCTATATCATGGCAGTCGAAGTTGCAGAAGTGTGTTGCACTATCTACAACTGAAGCTGAGTATATTGTGGCTACTGAAGCTGGCAAGAAGATGATATGGCTCAAGTGATTTCTTCAAGAGCTTGGTTTGCATCAGATAAAGTATACTGTCTATTGTGACAGCCAAAGTGCAATAGACTTGAGCAAGAACTCCATGTACCATGCAAGAACAAAACACATCGATGTCAGATATCATTGGATTTGTAAGGAAGTGGTGAGTGAATCATTCCACGTCAAAAAGATCCACACAAGTGAAAATCCTGCAGATATGCTGACTAAGACGATACCGAAAGACAAGTTCGAGTTATGCAAAGAACTTGTGGGTATGTGCTCCCTTTAAAGAATATGAAGATACCTCCTTCCAGTGAATAGGACTGGAGGGGGAGATTTGTGGGGTCCAGCCTCACTATTCCATTTTTTACTTCAACAATTGTTGCATGCAATTGTCAATTGTTGGCAAATTGCAATAGCAGCAAATGTTGAGAAATTATAAACTTTCGGTGACATGATTTTTGAATAGTGCAATGTAATTGCATCTATAAAAGGAGCTCTTCAGCTCCTCATTTGATACACCAATTCACAGAGAGAGTAAAAATATTTAGAGAGCTGTGAGGTTTCCATAGACTATACAAGAAAATAGTCTGTGAAGAAAAATAGAGTGTAAGCGATATTTTAGTAAGGTGGAAATCAAAAGAGTGTTATTCCTTTTAAGTGTAGTAGTCACTTTGAGTATTGTATTCGTAACTACACAATGTAAAAGTCTTTGCTATAGTGATATCAGTTGTCCTTCTTGGCCCGTGGTTTTTCCCTTATTTAAAAGGGTTATCACGTAAAATTCTTGGTGTCATTATTTTCTTTTCTTAGTTCCATTACTTTTACCATATATATTTTTGTGCTTGTCCGCTTTTTCCCAACAAAGTGTATGTACCTCCATTGATCCAAGAGTAAGGGGAAGTGATGTTGCATTTTGTGAACAAAATAATAAAAGAGAGCTCTACCATGTTGAGAATTTGTAACAATATAACCAGAGTGTTGTTTGAAGAATATATTTGGAGGTTGTCTAGGAAGAGAAGTTATGAGCTCACAACTTGATTTGTAGAACGACAAAAAAGATACACAACCAAATTGGAACCATTTTCAGATGGAAAAAAAGAAATGAACTTGAGTGTGTAAAGCGTCAACAAGTTGAAGTACAATAATTGTACATTAATATTAAATTATTATAATTAATTGATAAAGAAGTAGGCCATGAGGATTTAAATAGTACATCAATCATTAAATACTCACTCTGTCCTGTTGGTAATCACAACACGAGTCCGGAATCTATTTGAGTGTAAGATTTTCTTACACTTAATAATGTGTAAGAAAAAGTTACATTTTATAAAGTGGAAAAAAAGTTTCGTTTTATAATAAAATATAGACGTTAATAGACTAACGTTTACCATTTATATTTTTGGGTAAAACGGAAGAAAAAATTATACTAAGCCTATTCTAGTTACTTTTTAGAATTATGACTTATTTTGGTCAATTTTATCTCTTTGTGGTTCAAATAGGTTCCGAACTCTCTTAAAACTGAGTTTCAACATGGAAGTGAACTCGATTAAGAGCTCAAAGAGAATGGACAAAAGTTGAGGGACAAAGTCTGAATATCTCTCATCTTTAGGACATTTTTGTTCTCTTTCCTATTTCTCTAAATCATCTCAACGTTTGATCATCATCAGATCATATCTTCATCAAACTCATCTTGATCGTTCGTTTAGGAATCATCACAGTTGTCCGATGAACATTCCACATATATCTCATTATATATGTAGATATTGTATTTCTTTATTTTTATATATTTACAATTAGTCAGTTAGAGAGAAACAAATAAGGGAAGGACAATTGGTAGTATAGTAACAAATTTATTCCTTTTGTTATGTATAAATGCACATGTATAGATTGAATGAAATAAAGAAATTTTTCTCCATTGCTTTCTCTTTCCAATATGGTATCAAAGCAATAAGATCTTCACACGTCTCTCTTCTGTTTTTCAAATTTCATTGTAGATTTGTTTGACCTCATTCTCACATGGCTAGTGATACTGCAACATCTCAAGTTGGTGAGGCTGGAGGCTCAACTCCAGTAGATTCCTCTATTCAAATCAACCAAGGCAGTGATGCCTCTCATCCCTTTTATCTTCACCCATTCGATTAACCTGGAATGGTGCTTGTCAACTCAATCTTTGATGGGAAAAGCTACGGTGGCTGGCGCAGGGCAGTCTTCATAGCTCTTTTTTAAGATGATTAAGAGACATCACATTCTGGCCTACTGGAACAGAATGTGAAAAAAAGCTGGATATATGCCTCTCAACTTAAATATATATATTTATTTATTTTTCAACTGAAACAGTATTTTCATGAATATAGTATCTTAATGTTTAAACGTGTAATCCAATTCAAACATTTTATTCTTAATAAAAACAAAAGATTCCACAGGCGAAAAGAGATTCATCAGATCGATATAATAGAATTATACAGCTACATCGCTGCAGTGATGATGCTCTTTCGTGGTGGAGGATATCCTCTCAAAAATGCTCTAAAAAGAGTAAGAGCTTGTGAAGGAGAAGTATATGGAACTTCATGAGCTGCATCTCTAACTGTAGCAAATGCTAAATATGTTACATTTTTGCCTTCTCTTACCCCTCCAAATGATTGACTCCATCCTCCAATCTGCAAATTAATCAACAAATTATGTATACACATGTTTTCATTGTTCGATCCCAACAACGTAGAGATGAATCCAAAATTTAGAATTACTAGGTTTGAAGCAAGTGCTTTTATTATTAAGGAAAAAAGCTCAACTATATATGACTTAGAGCAAATTTACCGTCCATTTAAGAAGTGTACGTCCCGGTTTTTATCCTCGTTGTTATCAAAATATTGCTCAATTTCGTCCTTGTAGGCATAACACAAGGGATAAATGTAGATCATTTGTAAGTTCAAGAACAACTCAAAATCATTCGTAAAGTTCAAATGCATACTATTTTATTTCTATCCTACATAGAATCACACAATGTTTGATTTCAACTAAAAGATCGCCTGCAATTTATCATAACAACTATTCCAATTTGATTTTGGATAAATCAAGTAATAAACAATGAAAGATAATACTTTTAAATCATTATGAAGTTAGGATTAAATAAAAAAAGAGAACGCGTTCAATTAATTAAAAACGAGACACTTCTTTTAAAGAAGGGTAAATTTGCTCTAAATTATGTAGTTTAGGGGCAAATTCAGACCTTTACCATAATTAACAAAAAGACAGACTGATGCACTAAGCTCCCATTATGAACATACCTGCAAGCCATCATACCAAGGACCATATTTGTCTAAAGCAACTAGCTTTAAATCTTGAGCAAGTAGTTTAGCAATTTTCCTAGTTTGGGTAAGTGGGAGTATTGAATCTTGATCTCCACTGGGACAAAAAAAAACATACACAATCTTACTAGACTAGTAATTCTTAACAAAACCAAAAGGCAATAATACATAAAAGGCCCCTTAATTTGGCCTTAACTGGCAATTATACCCTCCATCTTTGAGTGTGTACAAATAGGCACTTAAACTTGTATATAATTGAACAAGTAGACACACACGCTCTACGAGGCATCCTACATCACAATTTGCAGTCCTTCGTGTGTGTCTACTTGTTCAACTTTGTACAAATTTAAGTGTATGCTTGTGCACATCCAAAGTTGGTGGACACAAATGCTAGTTGAGGCAAAGTTAAAGAACGCATTTATGTATTATGTCAAACCAAAAATACCTTATACTAATAACTTCATTTTTAGTACTAATAAACTAACCTGAAAAGCAGAATTGGGATATGCTGTTTTAGAATATTTGACAGCAGAGGTATAATGTCTATAGCTACATCTTCCATCTTATATTGAAGGGGTCTGAAAACGCACATTCGCTAATTTAAGCTTTTAGATAAAGCGCGATACATTACTTCAAGAGAAAGTAAATAAAATAGGAAGGAAAGAAAACCAACCCCGAACAAACCTCCCACGAATATGGCAGGTTAGTGGTGTTAGCATGGAGTGCCTTTTGAACTTCTGGCTTGTTAAGATACAAATTTATCCATTCATTAAGACATGGATCAGCAAATTTTCCTACGTTCTTATCAAACTGTCGAAAGAATATAGCTCCAACAAGTTAGCTCGTAAACATATATAGTTCGTGTGGAACTTAGATTGCATATATACCTTGTCGTGTACTATGGCGAGGTTACCAAGGGCCTTTAGTTGTCCTGCTGCATCAGAAGATACACATTTTGGCAAGAGTATGTCATACTTAACTATATCTTTTCCCATCTCTTCTGTTTTTAGTTCCATCACTTTTGCACATTCGTTAGATATTGTCTCATTATGTGTATACTCCATCATGAACTTTGTTTCGTTACAGATTGTTTTATGCATATCAAGAAGTTCATCAGAAATGACACCGTGTGCCCATAGATATTCAGCAGCCTTCACGCTTATATCAATATCTAAGAGTGGATTCCCTAGCTGCAAATTCATTGGATTAAGTGAAAATTTGAATGTGAAACAAATAGTTCATCAAGGTAACGTAATGTAAACATTACTGCGATTGATTTAAGCTTGATTGGTTTAACATTAGGCGTTCTGTTGTAATCAAGCAGCAATACTGCAAACTGTGGTATATAATGACCTAATTAATTAAGAACCAAAAATATGTTAGTTGAACAAATCTAATTGAGAATATATACACAACTAAAGGAACATTTGAGATGCGTCAACCTGCATAACTCTCCCCGGTTAAGTACACATCCGAGTTTCTATATTGAGGGAACTTCTTGAACCATTTGAGGATGAATTGGAGATTTTCCTTAGCTGTAAAACCAAACACTTCAATTGCTTTGACTACGAAAATCCTATTCAAGGAAATATGGTGTACCTGTTGCTGTATCATCCCAATTGATGTTGTCTGAGCTTGTATTTGAGTAGGAAAATCCTACTCCAATCGGGGAGTCCACATATAACATGTTTGATTCTGTTTCGTGTTATAACAATCAAAATCAGTCGTTGTTATCCGATTTTCGTGTAATGAAAATATCTTCCGAATATGATCAATCAAGAAACATTACCCAAATTCCAAGAAAAATTGTTTTTGATTAGGCTCCCATCTTTCCCTGGACGAAAAGGACCATGTTCCATAAAAGCACCATAACCCACAGATGAACAACCAGGGCCTATGATATTGGATTAATATCTTGTTAGTTCAATTCTTCAAATGAAAATCAAGGTCTATAGAAAAGTGCTATATTTCTCAAAAATGTTATTGTATCTGTGTCGGATTCTCCAGAAATGCACTATTTTAGAGAATCTCTCACACACACATGAGTTGTTTCGAACTGAAATAATAAAGTGTCATGTGGAAGTTAGTAAAGCGCCATAACTAAGAAGACAAATGAAAAATATATCAAAAGATATACAAATATTTAACATGGTTCGATCAATCAACATAATCCACAAGAGGAGATGAACAATCCACTAATATAAAAGAGAGTACCAAAATATCCAAGGAAATAATCTCACAAAATCCACTTAGAACAAAAAGATGTTCACACAAGTGACAATATAATACTCGTGTCTCACAAATTTTCCCTCTCAAAACCCTTAAGACTATGTTATGGATGCTGCCAAATTAGAAGACAGAGCCATTAACTTTTTTCCTACAAGAGAAAGTAATACACAAATATGGAAATATTGTGTTTTCCTTTTAGTAAAAGGAGAGGAAAACTCAGAAATTCAGGACAAACACCCAACACGAACAACACAGAAGAAGTGTACGTACCTCCATTGAGCCAGAGAGTAAGGGGAAGTGATGCTGCATTTTCTGAATCCGCTTCGACGAAGTAATAAAAGAGAGCTCTACCATGTTGAGAATTTGTAACAATATAACCAGAGTGTTGTTTGAAGAATATATTTGGAGGTTGTCCAGGAAGAGAAGTTATGAGCTCACAACTTGATTTGTAGAACAACAAGTAAGAAAAAAATATACACAACCATGGAACCATTTTCAGATGTAATGATAATAAGGATAAGTTGTTATGACTGAACATCAACTATAAAGATTGATATCTAATTATTTAAGGAATTATAGAGAAGGCCATATAGACTAATTAATTAATAAATAGTACATCACACTGAAATAAAATAATTCATGCCAGTTATGATTCAATTATTTAATAGCCAATGAAGCCTTGGTCATAAAGGCGAGATGATAGAGCTAATATGCTTCATCGAAAAATTACAATATAGTTAAAATTATTCATTTTATATATATAGTCAGAGGCGAATTTAGGATTTCAAGAAAATGGATGCACCATTATTTTAAAGATAAGATCAAAAAATTTATAATATCAATAACTAAGCGAGCAATACATAAAAATTACATTACCACAAAAATATCATCAGGTTACAATTGTACTCGATTCTTTAGCTATTGATGATTTCCTATTATAAGTAATGACAAGATTTTTTTATACTTAAACCCTAAAATTAAAGTGATATATATATATATATATATATATATATTTTTATTTTATTTTATTTTTTTATTTTTTTGTTAGTTTGTTTATTAAAAAGAGAAATCGTAAACTAAAACTACCTTAAACTTTGACAATGATGATTTCTCTAGATTCTTGACTTGAAGTTAGAGACTTGAAGCTTCTTCTTTGTGTGAAAAATAAAGGAAAAATCTTTTTGGCTAGAATTATATTTTATCTATGTTATTTTAACTTTTTAAACATTTTTACCCTTTTAACTTTAATACATTTTAACTAAAAAATTGAAAAAAGATCAGTTTATTTTAAAATTTAAAAAATATTATAGTTTTTTTTAATTTTCTGGCCAAATTCTAGCCAAATTTTCTGGCCATTTAGCACTTCCCGAAAATAAAAAATAAATTTAAAAAGAGAAGAAAAATATTGTTGAAACTTGGAAAGTGGGTGGGAAGGAAACTTTTGAAGACTTTGACTTAAGAACTTTCAGAATTTAGTTTTTTCTTTTTAATGAAAAATGTGTTTTTAGTTAATAAAAACAAATTGAAGCGAATTGGGGCTGGCTGGAATTGAACCTATGAACTTCGCGTTGAAATCTCACAGTCATACCAATGAACCATCCAGCCATCTTGAGAACGGGTTCCACAAGTTTTAATTAAATATATTCTTTAATAATTATAGAAGTAATATATCGAGTTTAGTCGGATGACCACGGGTTCCGGTGACCCAATTTTTATGCATAAATTCGCCCCTGTATATAGTTGATGTTAAAGTGTGTTTGGTAGGAAGGAAATTTTCTCATGTTTGGCTAGTTTAAAAGTTTTGGAAAATATTTGCAAATCAACTTACTTTCCTAAAATTTAAGAAAAATGATTTTCCTTCAAAAATCAAGGAAAACATTTTCCAAAACTCTCCTCCAATTTCAAATTATAATTTTTTTTTTCTTACCCCCGACTCTCCCATTCAAAAAATAATTATTATAATTTAAAATTCAATTTTTGAAAAATTGTTCAAATTCTAAAATTTTCGATCCTTTTACGCCACCCAACCCCTGACTTCCCCTACCCAAAATAATAATAATTAAAAGTTTATTTTTGAAAAGATTTAAAATTTTCATTTTCTTTAACTCATAGTAACCCCACCCCCTCCCTAAACAAAAATTTCAAAGTTTAATTATAAAAAAAAATCAATTTTAGTTTTTAGTTTTTAGTTTTTTTACCCCCACCCACCCCCTCCACCCCGCCCCTCGAAAAAAATTAATATTATTTTTGAAAAATATTTTCAAATTTTAAAATTTTTATATTTTTATCCCACCCTTCCCCCACCCCCCTCCCCCTCCCCCTACCAGCCATCCCCTACCCTCCTACCCCCCTCCCCGCCAAAAAAAATAAATTAAAAGTTTGTTTTTGAAAAATAATTTCAAATTATAAAATTTTATTTTTTTTACCCCGACACCCCTACCTTCCCCCCCCCCCCCCACACACACACATACACACACAAAAGAAATTTAAAATTTTATTTTTTAAAAAAAAAAATCTTAGTTTGAAAGTTAGGTCCTAAATCAGGTGTGTTTGGATCCCGGTTCAAACGTTGGGGTTGCAATCCCAATTTGAAAGTTGAATTGTGTCTCACATCAATTGTTGATTGTCGAGGTCGGGTCTTGATTCAAGTGTGAAGTTGAAACCCGAATTGACTGATTGTGTTCAAGTTTGGGTATCGGGGTCAGGTCCTAGGTCAGATATCCGATCTCAATTCGAATGTCAGGCTCAGGTTGAAAGTCGAGGTCAGGTCTTGGGTCAGATTTCAGGGTCGAATTTTGGATCGGTCATCAAGGTTGTGTCCTAGTTCGTGTGTCGGGATCATGTCCTAGATCGATTATCGAGGTTGATTTCCGAATCAGAAATTATTTTCCTAAAAAGTATTTTCTACTATCTAGTAAAAAATAAAAGATATTTTCTAAAAAAAATGTTTTTCATTTCACAAATCAAACAGTAAAAAAAAAAATCGGAAAATATTTTCTACTCACCAACCAAACATAAGAAAATAAGGTCTATGAATCATCTTTCCAACATCACCAAGTTTTTGTCATTCTGAGTTCAGAGTAGAGAGTTATGATCATTTTACTAAATTATACATTGCGATTCTGTTTTTGCTACAAGAAAATTCTAAATAAAGTAATTTTGTGATTTTTTTCACTTTTTTGTGTATGTTAGAATATGAGTGATGTGGTGATATGAATTTTGAGAAAACCTTTTTTCAAAAACTTTACGGGACCCTCTATAATGACCTAGGGGAACAATACGTATAGCATCACCATGATTCGCACCGCTTTTTAACATTTTTGGGTAGAATTTTCTCCACAACTCCAAATCACTTGAAATTTTGAACATAAACTCAAAACACACTAGGGAACAAAGATCTAATGTCAAAAACAACAACAAAAATACGAATCAAAGTAGATTTTTGAAATTTCGGGACTGGCTTTCATTTTATAATATTTTTTAAAATATGGGTAGATTTTTTTTACTCTAAAAATGATTTTAGAATTTTGGTGTTTTTTTAAAAAATAAAATAAAATTAATGACATGGACTAATTATAATTGGTCACGAGTAAAAAATAATTTTGCAAAATCGGATAATGGCATTTCTCAAACGACAATGACATAGCTGAGCCAAACTTTTAGCATATAACATAAATAAGTCTTTTCTCAAAGTTCAATAGCATATTTGAGTTTTTTTTTCCTTTTAACGAAACCAATATATACCTTATAATAATAACCTCATTTTTAGCACTAATAAACTAACCTGAAAAGCAGAATTAGGATATGTTGTTTTTGAATATTTGACAACAGAGTTATAATGTCTATAGCTACATCTTCCATCTTTATACCCATATATATTCGGCAGATTTCTCACTTATTTCAATATCTAAGAGTGGATTTCAAAACTTAAGGAAAACATTTTCTAAAACTTACTTCATACTTTAATATTTATTTTCTTACTAGCTCGTACCCCCTACCCGACCCTCCCCATACAAAAAAAAATAAAATTAAAATTTCAAATATAATTTTACCCCTACCCAACCAGCCCCCTCCCCAACCAAAATAAAAATAAAAATTATTGTTGAAAAATAATTCCAATTTTAAGATATTTATTTTACCTCACCAAACCCCTATCCCCCCCCCCACCTCCCACCCCACAAAAAAAAATCAAAAAATATTTCAAATTTTTAAAATTTTATTTTTTAATCCACCCCATACCCTGACCCCTTCCCTTATCAACCTTTTTTTAAAAAAAATTGTTTTTGAAAAATATTTCAAATTTTTTTTAAAAAAATATTTTTACGTCCCCCCCCCCACCCCACCCACCCACCATCCCCGTCAATTTTTATTAAAAAAAAATATTTTTAAAAAATATTTCAAATTTTAAATAAATCATTTTTTACGCCACCCTTGATCCATACCCCCCCCCCCCCTCTACTCCCTACTCAAGTCACACCCATAAAAAAAAGTTAAAAAAATTACTTTTGGAAAATATTTCAAATATAAATTTATTTATGAATAATATTTTTCTAGGTTAGATTTCGAAATGGTCATCAGGGTCTTGTCCTCATTTGGGTGTCAAGGTCGGGTCCTAGATCAATTATTGGAGTTGATTTTCGAATTAGAAATTATTTTCTAAAGAGTATTTTCTATTCTCAAACCAAAAATAAAAGAAATTTTATTGAAAATATTATTCATTCGCCAACCAAACATTAGGAAATATTTTTTCAGAAAATATTTTCTACTCACCAACCAAAAATGAGAAAATAAGTTAGAAATTCAGTTGTTTTCCAAGAAAACATTTTCTTTCATACCAAACACAACCTAAGATCAATTATAGTTCTTAGCATTTCTCTTGAAATTTGGAATTTTATTCTCAAATTACACGCATCATTCAATTTCTATTTTCAATCCTTATAATTTTGCTTCTACATTATTTTTCTTATCTATTCAAATAACTCGATTCTTATTAATATTATACTATACAAATAAGGTAAAATTATGGTTTACATATATGGCGTTAACTATTGGGTTTTCCTTGGTCAGTAAAGAAGATGAAGATGAATCCAGCGAAAGAAACAATGTTTTTGCTGAAAATTGAACGATGAACAACATGCCAAACAAACTATGTTCCTTTCCACATTTCTTATACTACCAAATGTTGGGAAAATGTAGATAAATATAAAAATATATATGGTCAAAATAATGAAAATAAAATGAGAAAATAATGATACCAAGAATTTTACGTGAAAACTTTTTTAAATAAAGGAAAAATCACGTGCCAAGAGGAGCAACTGATATCACTATAGCAATGAATTGTTACACTATGTAGTCACGTATACAATACTCAAAGTGACTACTACACTCTCAAAAGGAGTAACACTCTTTTGATTTCCACCTTATTAAAATATCACTCACACTATATTTTTCTTCACAAACTATTTTTCTTGTATAGTCTATGGAATACCTCACTTTACTCTCAATTTTTTTTTTCTCTATCTTGGTGTATATTATAAATGAGCTAATGAACTCTTTTATAGAAGAAATTCAATGTCACCAATGACATCATGAAAATACTAAAGTTTCAAACTTTGCAACTATGTAGCTATCTTGGAAAGATTTAGTTGGTATGTAGTTGTACCAAAGTGAGACTTTAATAAAATGGGGTTGGAACCCCACAAATCTCCCCCTCCAGTCTCATTCACTGGAAGGAGATATCTTCATCTTCTTTAGAGAGAGCTCATACCCATAAGTTCTTTGCATAACTCGAACTTGTCTTTCAGTATCGTCTTGCTCAGCATATTTGCAGGATTTTCACTTGTGTGGATCTTTTTTGCGTGAAATGATTCACTTTTCACTTCCTCACGAATCCAATGATATCTGACGTCGATGTGTTTTGTCCTTACATTATACATAGAGTTCTTGCTCAAGTATATTGCACTATGGTTGTCACAATAGACAACATACTCTATCTGTTACAATCTAAGTTCTTGAAGAAATCGCTTTAGCCATATCATCTCCTTGTTGACTTCAGTAGACGCAATATACTCAGCTTCAGTAGACAGTGGAACACACTTCTGCAAGTTTTACTGCCATGATATAGTTCCCCTTGAAAAATTAAACAAATATCCAGTAGTGGATTTTCTGTTATCTAGGTCACATGTCATATCAATATTTGTATAACTCTTTAAGATTGGATCTGATGCTCCAAAACACAAACATTCATCTGAGCTTCCTCTAAGATACCTGAGTATCCACTTCACAGCTTCACAATGCTTTTTTCTCGAATTGTCGAGAAATTTGCTGACAACACCAACTGTGTGAGCAATATCAGGTCTAGTGCATATCATTGCATACATTAGACTTCCAACGACGGAGAAATATGGAACTTTGGCCATGCTCTCTTTTTCCTCCCTAGTTGTAGGACACATGTTCTTGCTTAACTTCATATGACCAGCAAAAGGTATACTAGCAAGCTTAGCATTCTTCATATTGAAGCGCTCTAGTACACGTTCAATGTACTTTTTCTGTGACGAATAAATCTTTCTTTCATCTTTGAGACGAGTAATTCTCACGCCCAAAATTTGCTTGGCATGACCCAAGTATTTCATAGCAAAAGATTCTGACTTTAAATTTGCTCTTATTTTGTTCTCTATTCTGAGAACCACGAGTTTTGTTTCTCCCCCTGGAGCCAGTTATCAAGACATCCGACGAAGAAGAACCTTGAGGTTTTCTTCTCGTCTCTTTGTTCAAGACACTACTTTTGGTGGAATCCATAGAAATCACACCATTCGGAGCAAAATTCGACAATGAAGTTCTAAATGTTTTCCAAAAATTTGGTAGGGAACCAAGTATAAGCAAGCCTTGAATTTCTTCATCAAATTTGATGCCCATAGCAAATAATTGGTTCATTACCCCTGAAAATTATTTAGATGGTCTGTCATCGAAGAACCATCATGATACTTTAAACTCAGCATCTGCTTTATTAAGAATATTTTATTATTGCCAGTTTTCCGAGCATACAAACTTTCAAGATGCTCCCATAGGGATCGAGTATGTGTGTCCCCAGAAATATGGTTCAACATAATATTATCAACCCATTGCCTAATGAATCCACAAACTTGTCTGTGCAATAGATTCCACTCTTCATTTGTTTTATTATTAGGCTTTATAGTAGTAAAGACTGGTTTGTAAAAATTCTTGGCATAAAGAGGATTTTCCATTTTCCCCTTCCAAATGACATAATTAACACTATTCAAAATAACTATTCTACTTGTGTTGGCTTCCATCATTTTTCCAAAATATAAATAGTTATTGCAAACCAAAGTAAATCTTTTATAATGTAGAAGTTCAGACTGTGTTGCAACCATAGATCATACTCAGATAAAACTTTAGCTCTGATACCACTTTGTTGGGAAAACACGGACAAATACAAAAATATATATGGTCAAAATAATGAAAATAAAATGAGAAAATAATGACACCAAGAATTTTATGTGGAAACCCTTTAAAATAAGGGAAAAACCACAGGCCAAGAGGAGAAACTGATATCACTATAGCAAAAAAAATTTACATTGTGTAGTCACGAATACAATACTCAAAGTGACTACTACACTCAAAAGGAATAACACTCACCATACTAAAATATCGTTCACACTCTATTTTTCTTCACAGACCATTTTTCTTGTATAGTCTATGGAATACCTCACTTTACTCTCAAAATTTTATTTTTTTCTTTATCTTGGTGTATATTATAAATGAGCTAATGAACTCTTTTTATAGAAGAAATTCACAACTAATAATGTCACCAATGAATATGAAAATACTAAAGTTTCAAACTTTACAACTATGTAGTTATCTTGGTAAGATTTAGTTGGTATGTAGTTGTACCAAAGTGAGACTTTAATAAAATGGGGTTGGAATCCCACACCAAACAAACTACTTTCTCTGTTTCAATTAACATCACGAGATTCAGAAGGTGACTCTGCTTTATTTTCATTGTACTGCTCTTTTTATATTCATCTAAATTACCTCATTCATTTAGCAAAATCAAAAAAAAAAATCCTTCAACAGTGCAAAAGCTTCAAATGTCTCTCAAATTCTTCAAACCCCTTTTTGATTCTTTCACATTGCCCCTTCAAGAACTCAATGTTGAGCAAATGTGTGTGTGTGTATATATATATATATATCAAGTGAACGTATATACAAAATATATATCCATTTTAGTAGTGGAAAGTTGATTAATGTTGAATGAGGTAGGTACAAGATTGAATTTCAATTTTTAGCCATTCCAGTGAAACGTTATTATGAGTGACGTTTTAGTTGTAAACATGCTTCACAATAATGTTTTATGTCTGTTTACTCCGTCAGATTTTTTACTTTTTGCCATCGAATTATTTTGAATAAAATATAACCTAAAACATTACTCAGAAATACGTTTATACTAGTTTTGTAAAATTTTAAAAAATTATATTATTTTGGTGAATTGGTTTTAATAATGACTTGTTTTGATCAAAGTTTTAGATTTTTTTGTTGGGTTCGAAAGCGATTAGGGCGTTATGCGGAAAATTACAATTGCATATCATATGACTGATAAATCAGACGACAAATAAAAGTATACTAAAACATATTATTAATATAGTTTGATCAAGCGACCTACATATTAGATAACTAATATAATATTGAACAAAAAAACATAAATATGTTTAAGTGAAAATCTCCCCATAAATAAGACTTTCTAAACGACTACATTGTGGACTCTATTGTGTTCGTTGTTATGAGAATAGGGATCTTCAATTTATAGATCTCCAAACTTTTCCTCTAAGGAAAGAATAAACCAAATATGGAAGAAAAATATATTTTTCTTTCATGAAAAGTAAAACATTTATTTAATGTTTTATTTTTTATTTTAGAAAAAAATAAACTTCAAATAAGGTTAAAAAATCAAGGAAAAACCCTAACATATCTCCCTTTTTGGTTGGGTTTTTTTTACAAAATTTGATCAACCTTCTTCACATGCATGATAATCTTTGTTTTTCACAGTCTTCATCACTGTTGCTTTTCATTGTTAAAGATAAGGTTTAAAATATATGCATTAAAAATGATTTAAAAATATTTCATTTTTATTTTTAAAAATTACAACAACTTGAATCTTGAAGATATGGTTGAAACTTCTTCTCCACATGTAGCTTGACAAAAATCTTCATTATCACCAAATTTGTTGCAAATTGATTTGAAACCACTTAAATCTTTTTTCAATCTTGTTGAACCATTGAATCATTGAACCATGTGCTCTGATACCACTTGTTCGGTTCGAAAGTGATTAGGGCATCATGCGGAAGCATACAATTGCATATCATATGGTTGATAAATTAGAGAGTCCAAAGCGTAAAGGGCAAAAAAAATTGACAAAACTTCCAAAAGGGCACATTAAATTTTTTTCTAACCAAAAGAAAAAATCACTACTGACATAGCGATTTTGTTTGACGCCATAACAGATCAAAATCGCTCACGTGATTTTGTCCAACCTTTTTTTTTTCAAAAAATCGCTACCCGCGTAGCATTTTTGCAAAAAAAAAAAATTTAAAAAAATTAAAATCACTACTATGGCAACGTTTTTATAAGAATTTTTTTTTAAATCGCTGCAGTTGCAGCGTTATTATAAATTTTGTGGAAATTTTTATTTTTATTTTTAGAAATGCAGCGATTTTGGTGGAACTTTTTTAAAAATAAAATAAAATCGCTGCCAAAGGCAGCGATTTTGGTAGAATATTTTTTCTTTTAATTTTTTTTAATATTATAATATATCATTTTTAAATACTTGTTGACATGGATTTAATCTGTCTTGTTGAATTTTAAATACACTGATTAAACTAATTTTTCAAGTGAGTTAAAAAGTAAAAAGATATTTTAATATTTTGTAAGTATACTACATTTATATTATAAATATATAATTGATTTGACCTAACTTAAAAAGTATTGATTTGACATAACTTAAAGGAAAAAAAAAACTTCCTACAAATGTTGAAAATAAAGAAAGGAATCTCGATTTCCAAAAAAATTAAATAAATTTATTTTTATAAAAATGTTGTCATAGCAGCAATTTTAATTTATTTATTTTTAAAAAATCTCAAAAATGCAACATGGGCAGCAATTTTCTTTAAAAAAAAACTCGATGTTGACTAGTTGATAGAAATTTCAAATAAAAAAAAATCCACCAAAATCGCTATCAAGGCAGGATTTCTAAAAAAAAAAATCCACAAAATTTATAATAACGCTGCAACAACAGTGATTTAAGAAAAAATACATTAATGAAAATCGCTGCCAGCGATTTTCGGAAAAAAGAAAATAAATTTGTTCTTATAAAAATGCTGCTAAAAAAATTGCAAAAACGCTGCATGGGCAGCGATTTTGTGAAAAAAAAATTGGACAAAATTGCTAACAGGGCAGCGATTTTGATCTGTTAACGTTGTCAAATAAAATAGCTACGTCAGTAGCGATTTTGCCTTTTTGGTTAGAAAAAAAATTGATATGCCCTTTTGAAATTTTTGTCAAATATTTTTACCCTTTAGGCTCCGGACTCATAAATCAGACGACAAATAAAAGTATACTAAAACATATTATTAATATAGTTTGGTCAAGCAACCTACATATTATAAAACTAATATAATATTGAAAAAAACATAAATATGTTTAG
Source organism: Solanum commersonii (assembly GCA_029007595.1). Taxonomy (NCBI): domain Eukaryota; kingdom Viridiplantae; phylum Streptophyta; class Magnoliopsida; order Solanales; family Solanaceae; genus Solanum; species Solanum commersonii. The sequence goes on along the minus strand of JAJTWQ010000099.1, from coordinate 114,085 downwards.
GATAAAATCTCTCCATAAACAAGACCTTCTATACATTGTGGATTATATTGTGTTCGTTGTTATGAGAATAGGGATTTTCAATTTATAGATCTCCAATTTTTTCCTCTAAGGATAGAATAAACCAACTATGGAAGAAAAATATATTTTCCTTTCATGAAAAGTAAAAATATTTATGGTAATGTTTTCTTTTAAAAAAAATAAACTTCAAATAAGATAAGAAAATCATGGAAAAACTCTAACATTTTTTAACTCCACAAATGATTTTAGAATTTTGGTTTTTGAATATTTGACAACAGAGGTGTAATGTCTATAGCTACATCTACCATCTTTATTTTATGCATATCAAGCAGTTCATCAGAAATGATACCGTGTACCCATCGATATTCAACAGATTTCATGCTTATTTCAATATCTAGGAGTGGATTCCCTAGCTGCAAATTCATTGGATTGTGGGTGTGTTTGGTACGAAGGAAAATGTTTTTTAATTTTTCTATGTTTGGTTGGCTTGTATGTTTTGAAAATACTTTCCAAATCAACTCATTTTCCTCAAATTTAAGAAAATGATTTCTCTTCGAAACTTAAGAAAAACATTTTCCAAACTTTACCTCATCCTTCAATATTTTTTTTCTTACCGTACCCCATACCCGACCCTCCCCATCCAAAAAAAAAGAATTAAAATTTTCTTATTTTGGATTTTCAAATATATTTTGACCCCTATCCCTAAACCAACCCCCTCCCCTAAACAAACAAACAATAAAAAAAAATTAAAATATTTTTGAAAAATATTTCAAATTTTAAGATTTTTTTATTTCACCAAACACCTACCACCATTACCCTCCTCCCCTACCCCATAAAAAAAATTGGGAAAATATTTCAAATTTTTAAAATTTTATTTTTTACTCCACTCCGGAAACAGTCTCTCTACCTCCACGAGGTAGTGGTAAGGTCTGCGTACACCCTACCCTCCCCAGACCCCACCTAGTGGGACTTTACTGGGTATGTTGTTGTTGTTGTTTATTTTTTACTCCACCCCATACCCTGACCCCCCCCCCCCCCATCATATAAAAAATTGAAAAGTATTTCAATTTTTTTTAAATCATTTTTACGTTCATCAGGGTCTTGTCCTAGTTTGGTTGTCAAGGTTGGGTCCTAGTTCAATTATTGTGATTAATTTTCTGATAAGAAATTATTTTTCTAACGAGTATTTTCTAGTCTCAAACCAAAAATAAATGATATTTTATGGAAAATATTCTTCATTCACCAACCAAACATTAAAAAATATTTTTTACTCACCAACCAAACATGAGAAAATAAGTTAGAAATTCACTTGTTTTCCAAGGAAACATTTTCCTTCATACCAAACACACCCTAAGATCAATTATAATTCTTAGCATTTCTCTTGAAATTTGAAATTTTATTCTCAAATTTCACATATCTTTCAATTTCTGTTTTTAATCTTTATAATTTCGCCTCTACAATATTTTTCTTATTTATTCAAGTAACCCGATTCTTATCAATATTATACTACACAAATAAGGTAAAATTATGTTTTATATATATATATATATGGTGTTAACTATTGGGTTTTCTTGGTCAGTAAAGAAGATGAAGATGAATCCAATGAAAGAAATAATTTTTTTTGGTGAAAATTGAATGATGAACTGTTGCCAAACAAACTTTTTTCCTTTCCACATTTCTTATACTACCAAACAAACTTACTTTCTCCATTTCAATTAACATCACGAGATTCAAGAGGTGACTCTGCTTCGTTTTCATTGTACTGCTCCTTTTATATTCATCTAAATTATCTCATTCTTTTAACAAAAAAAATATTTTTAGCAGTGCAAAAACTTGAGATGTCTCTCAAATTCTTCAAATCCCTTTTTGATTCTTTCACATGGCGTCTTCAAGAACTCAATGTCGAGCAAAAAGGTGTATTTTTCTCTTGTTTTCTTGGTTCTTTATTTTTACTATGGTTCGTTTGGTGTTTCATTAGTTACGCAAACAAGGGATTGTCACCGGGGCCTAATGCTTTGCCCTTGATAGGCAATCTACATACACTCGATCCTGAACTTCACACCTATTTTGCATCTCTTTCCCAAACTTATATGGCCCCATTTGTAGACTCTGGCTTGGTAAAAAACTTGGGATTATCATTACTTCACCTGCATTAGCTCGCGAGGTTCTTAAGGATAAAGATATCATTTTTGCTAACAAAGATGTCCCCGCTGCTGGAAGAGAAAATTCATATGGTGGCAATGACATACTTTGGAATCCTTATGGACCGAAATGGAGAATGTTGAGGAAGGTTTGTGTTCGCGATATGCTTAATTGTTCTGCTTTAGATTCTGTTTATTCACTAAGGAGAAAGGAGCTTAGACAATCGATAAATTACTTGTATAGTCAGAAGGGTTTACCCGTGAACGTTGGTGAACAGATGTTCTTAACTGTGCTTAATGTGATTACAAGCATGTTATGGGGTGGCACTGTGAAGGGTGAAGAAAGAGCTAGTGTTGGAGCTGAGTTTAGGCATGTTGTGACTGAGATGGCTGAGCTGGTTAGTATTCCTAATCTTTCTGATTTTTACCCGGGCTTGGCTTGGTTTGATTTCCAGGGTGTTGTAAAGAAGATGAAGGTGTTGGTAAAGAGATTTGATAAGATATTTGATAACGTGATGGATCAAAGACAAAAATTGGATAGAAATGGTGTTGGCCAAGAAAGCAAAGACGCTTTGCAAGTTTTGCTCAAGTTGAAAGATGAAGCAGATGCTAAAATGCCTCTGACCATGATTGAACTCAAAGCCTTACTTATGGTATGTTTATCAATTTTGCATTCTACGAAATTTGTTTTTTCCAAATGAACCAAAAAGACTGTGAACCTTGAACTGGACTCAAAGCCTTACTTATGGTATGCTCTACAATTAAAAAGTTGATGTACATGATAATAACTTCACAAATACTATGGACAGGATATGGTTGTCGGTGGAACTGGCTCAACCGCCAACACAGTTGAGTTTGCCATTGCTGAAATTATGCACAAACCTGATGTCCTGAGGAAACTACAACTAGAACTAGATATAGTGGTGGGAAAAGATAATATTGTGGAAGAGTCTCATATTCAGCAATTACCATATCTCTATGCAGTGATGAAAGAAGTCTTGCGCATACATCCAGCTATTCCATTATTGGCGCCACATTGTCCTAGTGAAACATGTACTGTGGGAGGATACGTTGTTCCTAAAGGATCTTGTGTTTTCATAAACGTTTGGGCTATATAGAGAGATGCTTCTATTTGGAAAAATCCAACAGAGTTCCGTCCAGAGGGATTTTTGGACAATAAATGGGATTATAGTGGAAATGATTTGAACTATTTCCCATTTGGTTCTGGCAGAAGAATATGTGCGGGGATAGCCATGGCAGAAAGGATGTTCATGTATTCATTGGCTTCGCTCATTCATTCTTTCGATTGGAAATTGCTCGAAGGAGAGACATTAGACCTTACAGAGAAGTTTGGCATTGCTTTGAAGAAGAAAATGCCTCTGGTGGCTATACCTATTCCAAGATTGTCTAATCCAACACTGTATGAGTCGTGTTCTATATGACGATTTAGTCTTTTGTATGATGAATTATGGAAATGGGTTCCATTTGAAATTGATTCAAAGCTTTCTATCAGCAAAAGGAACCATTATCTTCTCTCTTCTCTCTTGGTGAAAGTTCTCTCAAAAACCATTGTTATGTGCTAATGTCTTTCAAAGAAAAATACTAATGAGCATTGAATAATTCTCCTAAGTTTCCTATTTATAGATAATGAGTGATTGTTTCTTCTAGTTATGACTGAAATAATGAAATATCATGCGGAAGCTAACAAAGCAACCTAGGAAGACCATGAGTAAGAAGATAAATGAAAAATATGCCAAAAGAGACATAAATATTTAACAAGGTTCAGTCAATTGACCTAATCCACAAAAGGATATGAGCAATCCATTATATAAATAAAGATACAAGGTATCGAGAGAAATAACCTCACAAAATTAACTCAACTTAAAAAGAGGCTTACACAAGTGATAACGTACCACTTGTGTCTCACAAAGTCTCTCTTTAAACAAAATTGTAGTTAAGTAATGTGGAAACCCAGAAAAAGAACAAATGAGAACTTAAGAATAATGAAAGATTAGAACTATAAAGCAATGAAGAATAAGAAAGAAGAGATAACTTTATTTGATAATGCAATCTTTTCTCACTGCCTAAGACTTACACTTATAATAAAGAACTAATTTCATGGTCGTAAGAATCAGCAACACATCTGCTGAAGATAAACAAACTCCTAGAGACTAGGTAAAGAAGTTATTTGAGGAAAACTAAAGCTAACTTACTGCAGTAAATAAATAAAAGGCTGCAATCCCAAAACATAGTAACTAACACTCCTCCTTGGTTTAGGAACTGCTCATTCCTAGTTTTTCTCTGAAAAACTCAAACTTGCCAAGGGAAAGGGGCTTGGTGAAAATGTCAGCAACCTGCTCATCACTCTTGCAGTAAAGAAGCTTCACATCTCCATATTTCTGCACGTCTCTTAAGAAAAACAACTTAATATTGAAATGCTTCGTTTTTGCATGAAAAACTGGATTATTAGCAATAGAAATTGCAGCTTGTTTATCAATAAAAACCTCAGTCCCTTCTTTTTGCTCCATATTCAGATCGCACATAATTTTCCTCTGCCATAGTGCTTGATTCACAGCTGTTGTTGCAGCAATAAATTCTGCCTCGGCTGTTGATTGTGCTACTATATCTTGTTTCTTGGAATACAAAGAGAAAGCTCCTGACCCAAGATTGAAACAGAAACCTGAAGTACTCTTCATATCAGGTGCACCACCCCAATCACTATTGGAGAATCCGTTAAGTCTAAACTTCTGACTTTTGTGAAACTTAACACCATAGTTGATAGTTCCCTTGATGTATCTGACAATTATTTTAGCTGCTCTCACGTGTAAATCACTTTCACAATGCATGAATCGAGACAAAAAACTCACTGCATACAGAATATCAGGCCTAGTTGCAGTCAAATACATCAAGCCGCCAATAAGACTTCTATAATATGCCTCATGAACCTTTTCAGTTCCATCATCTTTGGAAAAAATTTCCTTTTGGTTCATTGGAGTACTCATAACTTTGCAGTCTTCCATATGAAACTTTTTTAGGATTTCTTGAGCATATATTTTCTGACAAATGAACACATTGTCTTCATTTTGTTTGATCTCCACTCCAAGAAAGTACGCCATCAGTCCAAGGTCTGTTATTTCAAAGACCTTCATCATTTCCAACTTGAAGTCCTCAATTAGGCAAACCTTACTTCCTGTGACAAAGAGATCACCAACATACAAAGAAATAATAAGTATGTCTGCACCTGAACACTTAATATAAAGTGTAGACTCAGATAGGCTCTTCTTGAAGCCTAAACTGAGCAAATGATCATCAATCTTGCTATACCAAGCTCTTGGTGCTTGCTTTAAACCATAGAGAGCTTTCTTTAGCAAATAAATCTTATTTTCTTGCCCCTTGACAACAAAGACATCTGGTTGCTCAACATAAATCTCCTCCTGAAGAAGACCATTGAGAAAGGCTGACTTAACATCAAGTTGATAAACTCTCCAACCTTTTTCCGCTGCAATGGCTAGTAGCAATCTGATTGTGTCGAGTCGAGCAACTGGTGCGAAAGTTTCTGAGTAGTCTACTCCAAAGTTCTGAGCATAACCTTTCACTACAAGCCTCGCTTTGTGTTTGTTAATGGAACCATTAGCATTTAGCTTTGTCCTGAAGACCCATTTTACACCAATAATCTTTATGTCTAGAGGTTTCTCAACAAGCACCTAGGTCTGATTTTTTTCGATCATCATCATCTCCTCCTTCATTGCTGCCACTCATTTGTCATCCCCTTCTGCTTCCTCATAGCTTGCGGCTCACAAATTGCAGTATTGCATCTCTGATAGATATCAGAGATCAACCGCGTGCCTCTAACGAAAGGATCATCTACTAGATCTTTTGGATCTAATAGACTATCAACTGGTGGATTGTTTTCAGGCTTCTCCCAGTTCCAGTGCTGGTCCTCAATGAAGTGGGCATCTCTACTTACGACAATTTTCTCTGTTTGAGGTTCATAGACCTTATATGCTTTGGAGAAAACACTGTAGCCTATAAAGATTCCAGGAACTGCCTTCTTGTCAAGCTTATCTCTTTTAACCTGTGGTATATAAGAGAAACACAAGCAGCCAAAAATTCTGAGAAATTGCAATGAGGGTTTATGACCATACCATGCTTCATATGGTGTTTTATCCTTTACAGATCTAGAAGGAAGTCTGTTTTGCAAAAAAATAGTAGTGCTGGCAGACTCCGCCCAGAACCTTTTTGGTAGATGTTTCTCATGTAGCATGCACCTAGTCATCTCCATTATAGTTCTGTTTTTTCGCTCACTAACTCCATTTTGTTGTGGAGTATAAGGGACTGTTAGCTGATGTTCTATACCAGCTTTGTCACAGAGTAATTTGAACTGATTTGAAGTGTACTCCTTCCCATTATCAGACCTTAAAGTTTGAATTTTGCAGCCACTTTGATTTTCCACTTTTGCCTTAAAATTCCAAAACACATCAGCCTTGAATTTTAAGAAAAAAATCCAGGTCAGTCTTGTTAGATCATCAATAAATACAATGTAGTAAAGACTACCATTTAAAGATGGTGTTGTATGAGGTCCACACAAGTCTGTATGAATGAGCTGAAGCTTTTTTTATGCTCTCCAAGTTGTTTTGGGAAAGGGCTGCCTGTTCATCTTTCCAAGTAAACAAGCTTGGAAATCTGTCCACCGATTCTGCAATCTTGGTAGATCATTCACAAGTTCCTTTATTTGCAAGAACATCATACCTTGATGATGAAAATAACCCATTCTTTTATGCCAAACTTCTATAGAGTTGTCTGTAATAAGAAAAGATGTCTGCTCTTCTTCCAAAGGATTGAGCGGGAAACACCTCCCCTCCATTTTGACCTTGAATATCTCATCGCCTGATGGATCTTCTATCACACAAGTTTTGTTTTTGAAGAACATACTGAATCCATTCTCCATTAATTGACCAACACTGAGAAGGTTTCGATCAAGGTCTGGAACATACAAAACATTTGCAATAAGCTTAGTTCTAGGGCCACTGGTAATGGCTATGGCGCCCTTGCCTTTCACAGCAAGACATTCACCATTTCCAATTCTAACTTTCTTTGTCTCACTGTTCCACAATTCTTTGAATAACATCTTATCAGATGTCATGTGGTTAGAGCAACCACTATCAATTAACCAACTTTCACTTGAATCTAGGCTTGTGAAACAAGTTGCAACAAAAAGGTGATCTTTTTCTCGATTAGCAACTTGAGCTTCAACTTCAGGCTGCTGAATTTTGGCTTTACAAATTACAACTTCATGACCCTGTTGATTGCACTTGCTGCATTTTCATCAGGGCTCCTCCAACATTTGAAAGGAGGGTGACCTTTTTTTTCACAATACCGACAAGGAGGATAGCTAGCCTTCTTGCTTTTAGCAAAATTCTCACTATTTTGTCCTTGTACGTCTTGTTCTGCTTCTTCTTGTTTCTTCCATCATCTTGATGTTTAACTAATAGGGCTCCTCCAACAACTCCTTCCTGTCTCATTACACTTCGTTGCTCTTGTGCTTGAAAAGCACTTAAAAGCTCCGCTAGTGTAATTTTGGACAAGTCCTTGGTATTTTCTAAAGTTGTAACAATAGCCTCAAATTTTTCAGGTACTGATACAAGGATTTTCTCAACAATCCTTGAATCATTAAAAGTGGAACCCAACAAACTGACTCGATTTGCTATATTAAGAAGTCGGTCAGAAAACTCCTTTATGGTTTCACTTTCCTTCATCCTTTGCGGCTCAAACTCATGTACTAAATTTAGCACTTGCATCCCTCTAATTCTTTCATCTCCTTCATACTCAGTCTTGAGATAATCCCATACCTCTTTTGCTGACTTCAGGGACATAATACGAGTAAAGATGGTGGATGAAACTGATGTATACAAGTATGCCTTTGCCTTTGATTTCATGGTTTTCCTTTCCTTGTGATTTTTAATCTGCGCGATTGTGGGATTGTTTGGTAAGGGAACAATCTCGTAATTATCTTCTACAACTTCCCAGAGATCCAAAGCTTCTAGATATGTCAACATTCTGACTGCCCAGATCTGATAACTTTCTCCATTAAAAGCTGGTGGTGCCATTGAAGAAAAGCTTGCTTCTCCGTCCATGGAATTCACTAAAACAGATTAATGAACACACACAAGTCCCTCAAGAAAAAAATGCTCTGATACCAATTGTAGTTAATTAATGTGGAAACCCAGAAAAAGAACAAAGGAGAACTTAAGAATAGTGAAAGATTAGAACTATAAAGCAATGAAGAACAAGAAAGAAGAGATAACTTTATTTGATAATGCAGTCTTTTCTCACTGCCTAAGACTTACACTTATAGTAAAGAACTAACTTCATTGTCCTAAAAATCAGCAACACATCTGCTGAAGATAAACAAATTTCTAGAGACTAGGTAAAAAAGTTATTTGAGGAAAACTAAAGCTAACTTACTGGCAGTAAATAAATAAAAGGCTGCAGTCCTAAAGCATAGCAACTAACAAAAACTCTCAAAGCTCTTTAGGACTACATTGTGGATGCCACAAAGTTAGAAGGAATGGGCCTCTTTTTATAGAACTAGTTTTGGGAACATGCTTCGCTTGTTTATTCCAAAAACTTAATCTAACATATTGTCAATGATAAATTTGATACAATATATTATGACTTTCTTTGCGCTATGAACTAAAAATGAAAACATACAAGAAAAAAAAACAACTAAGTTATAGAGTCCTTTTAGTCTATCAATGCTTACCTTAACATAAATACACAATTGGTTATAATTCAACTATGTCAAGATCTCTTGAGACTTATCAGTTATCTTACAACAACATATAAACACAAAAAATTTATGATGATGCTAAACTTAAACAAGAGTGTGCGGGTCTTAAGGCTCAATTTGATACATTACTTGCTTCAGGAGGGATTCTCCCTTGTTCCGACGATGTAACATCCAGTATATGGTCAACAAAGAGATTCGATAGAGGAGTCTATTAGTGAGGAAGATGATGAGGAACATGTGGGCACACTGCCGCATTATTGAAGTTTAGAGTTGTAATAGATACAATCTACATTCTTTTACTTTAAGGTTGTTTTATGAGACTTATTATGTGTTTTGTTAATGCAAGATATTTTTGAAATCCTATTATATAACTTATAACTTTTATGTTTTATTTGTCCAAATTGAATTACTTTAAGTTGATTTTCATATTGAGTTGATAAGAGAATATTTGGTAAATGTATTTTGTTGTATTGATTGAATGTTGGCAGCTCTTTGATCTTGATTTGGCTGATTAGAATATATATTGAATTAAAATGGTAGGTGTGCAGCTGCACTCTGCAGCAATGCATTGCTCCTACTGATCCAACAAAGCTAGGTAAATGGAAGATTAAAGATATACTTGAGTGATGACATGGATTCTAGGGTCAATTGACCCTCTTATTGTTCTTAATCTCAGGCTGTACAAGACAGTTAAGACCACGTGGGATTACTTACAAAAGGTTTACAACCAAGATTACTACGATTGAATGTGAAACAAATAGTTCATCAAGGTAACATAATGTAAACATTACCGCGATTGATTTAAGCTTGATCGGCTTAACATTAGGCATTCTGTTGTAATCAAGCAGCAATACTGAAAACTGTGATATATAGTGACCTAAAGAACCAAAAATATGTAACAAGAATACATAACGAAAGGACCATATAGATTAGGCAAGTTCAGATATGTCAGCCTGCACAACTTTCCCCACATCCGAGTTTCTGTATTGAGGGAACTTCTTGAACCATTTGAGGATGAATTGGAGCTGTAAAACCAAACACTTCAATTGCTTTGACTACGAAAATCCTATTCCGGGAAATATGGTGTACCTGTTGCTGTATCATCCCAATTGATGTGGTCTGAGCTTGTATTTGAGTACGAAAATCCTACTCCAATCGGGGAGTCCACGTATAACATGTTTGATTCTGTTTCGTGTTATAGCAATCAAAATCAGTCATTGTTATCCAATTTTCGGGTAATGAAAAAAATCTTAGTTGATTATGCATGGAAGTATCTGGGATTGGTTATAAGAATTTCTTTATATCTGGTTCCGCTCTATTCAGACCCATTCTGTTCTAATAACGGGTAAATAATAAGTATGATTGCAATAAAAATGTCACTCTTGCAAACATACAGCCTACACTGAATATAAACAGAGAACTTAAATTTATAGAAATCAAAGTAATTATATCTTCTTTTTCTTTTCACGAGAATTGGTTCATACTTTCACGATACCTACACTTCCCTTTCTGTCACAAGAATTGACAAGAAAAGAAAACTAAAACTAAAACAAAACATAACTTATGAGAACCATTTCTTTCTTATCCTATTTTCCATTCTTCTACTGTCAAAAAAACCATCAATCTACTTATCTCCTTCTTACTGATGCATCATATTATATGCACGTAAGAGGATCGTGAACTAACAAGGTATGCCGGGTTTGCACTTGAGCACGCCAGCAAAGCGAGTGAGTCGTCCTGCATGTGAACCAGGCTTGAACTTGATCTTATGATTTTTTGTCAATGCAGATTTTTTCTTGTCTTGTGGCCCTGACTCCACAAAATAAGCTCCATTTAAGAACGAATCGCCCTCTGATACCCATTGCCACTTCTTCCACTCGGATTCTGGTGCATAATCCCTCTTAGTCACCTGCATTTAGCACCATCATGTTATGTTATCAATCCACATAGTACAAACCAATAGTGCATACAGTTAGTATTTATATACATTCTAAAAGTACAATGTCACATTAAAGAGTGCATAATATGTTATTTTGTTGGCTAAGACCGATTATCTAATAGAGATGATAGTGCCTTGAGTTGATCAGTGTCGGAGCCAGGAATTTATGAAAGGAAATTCAAAAAGTATTAGACTTGTCCCACTAAAGCAACTTTTAAACCCTTTTTGCTACTACGAGGGTGTTTGACTAAGCGTATAAGCTAATCAAACTGATTTATAAGCACCTTTTAGCTTAACATTAGAATCTTCCCTTACATATCAAGGGGATTCAACAGTTTTTGTATAAATTACAAACTCGATTTTGTCTTTATATCACAATATAATTTTACGATGAAGGGAATCCAATTGAACCCTCTTGGCTCTACATGGCTCCGCTCCTGGCTGATAGATTTGATTCCAACCAAAAATGACTTAAAAGGAGAAGAGTGTGGTATGATAAAGACTACTGCATTACCAAAACTGATTATCTTATGTCACTAGGTACTTGTGAACCTACCTGATATAATCATTTATGAATTTTCCAAAAAAATTGGTGAAACCTACCTGCTTAGTATTAGGATTATCGGCAGCCTTGAAACGATTACCCTGACTGATAATGGTTGGATGAGCGCTGCCACCAATCGCATACATTTGCCAATGAGTGTAGTCATTGTTGACAACATGGAAGAATCCCCATCTGCACCTTGGCATCCTCTGAATCAATCCCTCCCCGAACCGATTGAATGCAACTGTGACTTGCATTATTGAATCTTGAGGAAAGGCATCAGTTGCCCCCAAAAGCATCACCTGAATCATCGTTTGTGAATAACAGTTGAGTAATCAAACTTTAACTAATAGTATATAGCTTTTTTAAGCGTAGTAACTAGTAAAGAGTAACGTTACGTCGTTATGATGGTTGAATTTGCAATTAGAAATGGTGATAGCAGTGGAAGCCATAATGGCATCAACAAGGCCATCGGTACATTCTGACAAAGTGCAATGATCAATCCAGATATGGTTGGAACCAAAACTGGAAATGCCATCGCCATCGCTCACTGTCCTTAGACCAATATGGTTAACAGAATCTCTTATCATGCCACCATTAGTAGATATGATATTCTGAATCCTAATGTTGTGGATTATGACATTATGCACGAATTGGATCGTTAATCCAGCACCATTGGCTATGTGAACAGCGACTCCCCTGCCATCAATTGTCTTGTCACTCGTGATCATAAGTTCTTGTTGCAACTTGATCACCATTGATTTCTCAAAGATGATCCACAATGGCTCCTCTTGAATCACAGCATGACGAAGGGTCCCCAGTTTTGGTTCCTGCACGTTATCATCTGATTCATCGGTGACAACATAGTACTTGCCATTCTTACCACCGGTAGTTTTGTGACCAAATCCTCTAGCACACTCTTCCAAATCCTTCCTGTTTTCAGCCCAATTTTTGTCACACCTCCAGCATCTGTCAATTGGATTGGTTGCCATGCATTTATTTTTTTCTTTAAGATGCCTCCTTAAGCTTTTATACTTCAGCAATGCACTGCATAATACATAAAGTAAAATTCAAGTCATTATTCCTAAACCTATGCAAGTGAAATCAAAGAAACAGCTACAACTACGCCTCAATCCTAAACGAGTTAGGTCAGCTATACATATGATGAAATGTCACAGTCCATGTCGCTCTATTTAAGATTCTCGCTATCCAATATTACAAAAAAAAAAAATGGTTTCTGTAGCATTAGAGGTTCTCTACATTTTCTTCTGGCATATAAATCTCGAACGAGTCTAAAAAAACTTCTAGCAAATATTGGACCTAAATAAACATGCCTAACATAACAAAAACTTAATCTCAACTAAATGATATTCCTTTCATTCTACTTTATGTGACACATTTTCCATAGTTCATTTAGAAAATCATGACACTTGTAAATTTGAGGGGAAAAAATAACTTTACACTTTCCAGTTTACCCTTAATGAGAAGCTAATTTTATAACCATGAAAATATGACATGTTTAAGGTTTATAGCCACACATAAATATGACATGTTTTAGACCACAAAATTTCAGAAGTCCTCATTTTTTTCTTAAATTCCAGGAAGATTCAAACATTTCACATAAATTAGAACGGATAGAGTATCGTCTATATACATTTTTCGTCCATTGAACCCTATTTTTTACTAGGTCTGCATTCTTTGTTGCCTGAACTATCCATAAAATGTAACACAGTATGTTTGAAGGATCCGAGAAACATAATCTTCACAAAGAAAAAGAAAAAAATAATCAAGAAACCACTTACTTTCCAACTTCTTTGTTGAATGCATTAGTTACTTCCTCAGGATTATGTGTATATGCTTCAAGTGAAGAGTTGAGGGCTTCCAAAGCTTGTTTTTCTAAATATGCATCAAATTCAGCAATTCTGGCATGTAAATGTGGGACTAATGAAGCTAACCATATGAACAATAGTAACAAAATTGAATTCCCACTAATAAAGGCCATAGCTTTTTATCTCCTTTAATTTTCTTTTTTCTTTTGTAGAAATATTTCTTGTGTTTGTTTTTTTTCTTTTTCTTTTTTGTTATTGTTTTGGTATCTCTTGCGAATGACTGGAGAAGTTTGTGATTCAAGGCGGAGCTAGAATATAGCTTAAGGATTCCATTGAATCCAGTTGCTTCGGTTCAAACCTTGTATTTATCTTTAAAAGTTCATTGAATATGTACAAATCATTAGTTTAGAACCCATATTCTGCACCTTTAAACTTCAAATCCTGGCTTGGCTTCGTCTAGTGACTTGCATTTTGCTTGTTGTTTCTAGAGGGAAGCCATGTATAAAGAGAAAGTTGTTTTATCTATCTATAAATCCCGTAAGTGAGATTCTAAAAAATAGAAAATATAAAAGGAAGTACATTATACATACAGATATTATACAACACACAATAGAACTTGAGAAGAAACAAATACGGGTGTCCAAAGATTTATTTTGAGGTAGGTACTTAAGTTTTACTAACTAACTTTTCAATGTTTGTGTGAAACAAGTCGTGAATAATTCTCAAGAAAATAAGAGTTTGTATATCACACACTCAGTCCACTTTACGTGATACTTTTTGCTTATCGATAAAATAATTTGACTTATCTTTCAATCTAAATTGTATTAGAATTTGGATACTCAAAATAATATGAAAAGTACTCTAATTCAGTTGCATTTTTTTCTTCATAAAGTCTATTTTAAATTATTAATAAAAAATTTACATAATTTAAATTCTGAGAAGAACATAAACAATAAGCACATAAAGAGTGTAAATAATTAAACATAATTTTGTGTTTCAGAATTTAACGTTTTATTTAGAAGAAACACATAAATACCGACACTTTTAATATATAAGATTGTAATTTGTACCAAGTAATTTTTTTGGGATATAGATAGATAGAGTAGTAGATCAAAAGAAAACCTTACTTAGGCATTTCATCAAATTCCTTATTAGGAAAGTAAGCCTTAATTTATGTTAAATTAAAGGGAACATGCACAAGTATCCCCAACTTATGCCCGAATTTCAGAGACACATTTATACTATACTAAGGTCCTATTACCCCCGAACTTATTTTATAAATAATTTTCTACCCCTTTTCGACCTACGTGACACCATCAACCAGATAACTTGAAAAAATTGTCAACGGGCAAATACACTGAACAACATAACTGTATGCAAATTATACAATGTGGAGAATCAAACCCTCACCGATAAGGTGGAAGTTTAGGTAGCCAACCAACTGAGCTGCTAAAATTCTCCGTATATAAGTTGTATATTTTGGCATGCAAAATACATTCAACAACACCACTCACCAACAAGCTTTTATTTGGGATATAACACCAAATAAAAAATACAAGTTGAACACACATGCTGTAGCCAACATCTCCCACAATATACATAGCATTTCCTCCCTCTTATTTTCACGTTACTTTTACTGTTTTGGAGGGAGGTACAATACAGTACAACATAAATAACAAGCCACATGAAGAAAGAGAAGAATCAAACATCAACCCCATTGCAGCCATGATTCACACGCCAAGATATCCTGCAATTAAACTAGTTTAGACAAAAAAGAGGAAAAATAAATTATTACAAATGCTTGGAAATACATTGACAACTTCAGCAAATTTCATTGAGATACTCGAACTAAAACTTGTTCCAATTGAGTGTTCCTATTAGCACTTTAGGATATCATTTTGTAGGGAAAAAAAATTGTGCTTGTTCTGAAGCGTTTGTCAACTCTAGAGATATAGTAATATGGAAAAGACAAAATTGTTTCAAGCACCGATAGAAGATAGGTTTAAGTTAACCACATAAAATTTATCATCTCCTTGCCTCAATTGCAATAGGCATGAAGTTTTATGGCTTATTGAGACAAATGCATATAATCAAAGAAGATGACATTTTAAGTGTTTAACTTATCCACATAATGAATGTTTGAGAAAGCTTTTTGTCATAATTTGAACTGAAGAAACACTTTATCATGTGTTTAAGTACTCAATTGGAACAAGCCTTAATTTGAGTGTCTAAATGAAATTTGTTGGCAAGTATAAGAGGTGGTCCATGTATTAAAGCCTCAGATATACTTAAATAACATAAAGCTCATCAACCAAAATTGGATCGGCACTGAATCTCTAGGTAACTGAGTAACAAATTTTATGAGGGAGATCTATGTTGATGGAAAAAATGTCAAAAACAATAGGAGTGCAGAAATTTTATAGCTAAAATGTTTAAACACTTAACGGGGTGTGTTCTCAGCTATTTAACAACCTAAGACTACTAAACACAGGTAATTTTCGTGAACAAATAATTTCATATAAAACAACATGGGAGAGTGCAGGTTTTAGGGGTTCCAAGCTAGACAATCAATTTTTACATTGCAATGTTGCAAAACTTACAGAAGCGAACGATCTTCCAGTGTTGGTTCCTGTTGTCTCCTTTCCACCATTCCCAAAGACAAACAGTGGTCCCATTACGGACACCTCCATGCTCTTTATCAGCATTCCATGCATCTAGATTGAGGTTAATGTTATTGACCATCCTAACTGCTCGATAACCATCACCCACGTCCCTGCTCTCTGTCCATAAGATTGACGCATCAAGAACGTCGGGTTTGTACGGGGTGAGCTGCACCTGTAAAAGTAGTCCAATAGGAATGTAAATTTTCTATGCTTACTTCCCTATCAGAAGCAATGTAATATTAGTAAGACAGGACCCCTGAGCAACAGTGTGTTCGACTGTTCGTTACCCTTGGGGGCATAGTAAAATCTATTTTTATGCATATGCAGCGAAGGAAGGTGCATGGAGGCAAGGAAGGGAAGTATTAGTTGAAGTTGCATATAGCACGTGTATGCCATCTGTAGGCAACAGGACAATAGCAATTACTATCACAAGGAACAAGGTTTATTTAAGATGCCAATACTTCTGTATAAACTCAAGCCACTAATGCCCATGTTTCACCAATTTTCCATTAACTATGAGGTTTTCTCCAGTTAATGGATCAAACCTCAAACTTAACATGGCTACAATTTCCCTATTCTCTAGTTCTAACAGAACTTAACCCATAGCCTCGGTCTATTTCTATGTTTGGTCTACCCAAAACTTTTCTCGTGTTTGATAAGCCTATGCCAGTTGCATTTTGTGCTTATTTTAGGAGTTTCATGTCTTTTTTTGATAAGGAAAGAAAAGAGACATAAATACTCCTATAATAAGCACAAAATGCAACTTGCACAAGAAAGCATATGCAAGTCTTCTCTCAAAAAAAACAGTATATGCAAATTGGGTTAAGAAAGTATATGGACACTATCTTGCTTTATTTATACCATGTCAAATCTTGATTTCAAAAGACTGGTTATTCATACATACTCTCTTCGTGTTTCAAGGTACAAATTTTCTTCAGAAAGATGATACATTCTGAGATGGCCACTTAAGACATGAAACGGTATGGAACCTTAGAAGATCTTGGCAGGAAGATATGAAGGCTCACAATAGGCTAAAATGGAGAGTCAAGTGGAGGATTTGCAAGGAGAGCCCACATAGTATGATAGCCATAGTCTCGTTATGCAGTGGCTAGTTTTGTAATCCTATAAACAATAGAGATTACGGCATCTTCCGGGTCGATTCGTATCTACAAATTGATAAGATCCGAATCTAGTCCATAGGAGGTTTTAAAAGAAAAGGAGCAAATTGCTCCTTCTTTGGGGTTTCATAAATTCATAATAAATTCCTTTGCATCTTCCAGGTACCTCGTACCAGGCACACAAAATTATCTTATACATTAATCTTCCTAGCTCTAACATAAAGAATGATACCCACCAGCTTCTACAAAAAGAAAAAAGGTTGAACAAAATAATGTTGCCTCCTTGAAGCCAAATTCAAGTGACCAGGGTGTAACAAACAAGTGCTAAAAATCTTCTTAACCCATTTTTTTAATAAGGCTGCCTCACCTATCTAGAGGGGATCAGTAATTTGGGTCCATTGAGTTATTCACACCCCAACAAAATGAAGTATAAGTTAGTATCTTGCTAAAAGAGGGAAATTAGATATTTACAAGAAGAGTCTCTTTCGTGTTGGAGCACATATTATAAAGATAACAAAAACTATAAAAACAATAACACCATTTACTTTTCTTCACCTCTTCCTCCAGAAAAAAGTACTGCACACATAATCAGCATTATCTTCTTATTTTTTTCCTTTTTTAAAAGAGTACACATTTAATTAATACTCCCTCCGTTTCAAAAAGAATGACCTCCTTTCCTTTTTAGTCTGTTTAAAAAAGAATGACCTCTTTCCTTTTTTGGTAACATTTTAATTTCAGCTTTTCACGTGGCATGTTTAAAGCCACAAAATTGAAGGGCAATTTAGTACATTTGACATAACTTTAATTTAAAACCACAAGATTCAAAAGTATTCTTTATTTTCTAAAACTCCGTGCCAAGTCAAACCAGGTCACTCTTTTTGAAACGGAGGGAGTAATAGATACATGTTGGTAGTGTTTAACTTCTATAGTTGTTTAATTTATAGCTGATGATCTTTATCTGTCAACTACAAGTGCAAGTTCTAGATCTCTGCAACATTAAGTAAATGAAAGGGTACTCTCTCTAATAGCTCAAACTTTTAGATAAAATGGTCACACCATTCAACATGGTATCAGAGCAAGCAAGATCCTGAATTTGAGTCTCACCACCAAACAAAAACCCTTCAGTTTATATATTGGATTACACTTCCCCTCAAAATGTCTAAGGTTTCTCTCCCTCCATAATGTCCAAACAATACATACTTGAATATCTTTTTCTTCTAAAAGAACTCATAACTGAGCCTTCAAATAATTAAAATGATCCTTTATCCTTCATATCAGCATTAAATTGCAAAAGATTCATTTTCCTGTTTTTTCTAGGCAACCTGTGAAAAAATCCCAGCATGCATCATTTGCAAGTCAGAGCATTTGCATTAGGTAGAATTAACCTGCACTAAAAGCGGCCGGACAATCACACACAAAAAATAGAGGATTATGAAGCATACACTGATACAGTGGAAATCTCACACAGATGCAGATACCACAAGTAAACACACAGGGGATAGACCTAGGAGCTAGAAATGGAAGATATTAGGTGCAGTTTGATACACATACACAATACAGTGACAAATAATTGACTGGACACTGACTTTCTTTCCGCCTCACACACTCTCATACTTATCTCCATTTCTTAACACAACTCCATCATTACCCCTCCATCTCCACCATGGATACTACTTGAAACACCCAAAAACATTGCAAGTCATAGCATTTGCATTAGGTAGAAATCTCTAATCTCCTTTCCAGGACAAAACAAATGGTTGGCTATCAAAGTCCATTCCTTTGTGAAGTTTAACAGCATATAGGCATCATTGAGGATATCATCAAACTATGAAGCACAAAAAATCAAACCAAATAATATTTTTCAGTTCTTATGGTTAACCACGAATTGAACATACAGGGTGAGAGGCGCCAACAGAGTGCTTCAATGCCAGTCCTGAAGCTTTATTAACCAGAGCAAAGCTTGGAAATCCCTCTTCATCCTTCACTTTAGTACTGCACTTCTCATCTTTATACCAGTGCTGTAACAAATTCCATCCATTACAACAAATTCACAGTAAACAACAAAATCAAAAAAAAAAAACCTACTTGAAATGGATCTGATGGATCATTAGAAGCCAGAACAACTTTTTCATCACGTATAGTGAGAGAGTAATTAGTATCAGCCTTAGTATAAACCCTAAAAGAAGGTTTATCCATAAGCTCTGGATCTGAAGTTTGATGGTGGAAAGCTGAAGGCACATGTGGTTGAAAACGATGACGATCATGATGCCAATCACCACTCTCACTCTCATGAGACACGTGTTCAACAGAGGAATAGTCGGAAGTAGGTGGTGGTGGTGGAGCGTCATAGTAATCGGACCTCGGCGGTGGACGATTGTAAGATCCACCATAGTTCTCCTCCATCGGTGATGGCGGATAGTCAGTCCGACCATAACTATCATCCATCGGCGGAGGAGGATAGTGAGGCCGGCCATAATTAGGTTCCATCGGTGGTGGTCCACCTTCATGAGAAGTATGGAAGACATGACCAACTTGAGGAGGTGGTGGTGGTGGTTCATCATAGTATGACGGTGGTCGGTGGCCGGGAGGTGGAAACTCTTCTCGACGGTCGTCGTCGTCGTCGCGACGGTGGTGGTGGCCGTGGTGGTGGTGTCCAAAAGGATATTCCATTTGTTAGATAATAATAATATTAAATTTTAGCACAATCTTTCTGCTTTGATTCTACATATTATATATTGTTGGTGTGTGTGACATCTGTCTATGTTTAATTTAGTTGTTAAGCTAACTTTTAAAATAGGAAAATACCTAAGTTTTCTATACTAACATTATTATTGCACACATGTCCCATTTTTAGTTGCTGTGTGTTGTGATTGATTTGTTAAGCTATCTTGATTGACCTTTTTTTTTAAAATGAGAAGAAATCAGAGTGAACCCACAACATTACAAGAAGATTTGTAGGAATTTAACATGACATCAATTTTCACTTAAATATTTTAAGTTGATTTTAAATATTTGTTATAAAGTTTTATTATGTTATTTTGAACTTTTTTGACAACTAGAAAAAGAAAAATAAACTAAAGAAGATTGTAATACATTTATTGATAATGCGGTAAATAACTAACTAAATGATTATATGTAGCATTTTAAGTAGAAAAAATATTCTAAAATTTATTTAATTAATAAAATAAAAATAACATTTTTAAGAAAATAACTTACACCTTAGCCCCTCGTCAGAGGTTATATTCTCTACTATACCCAAAAATATCTTTTGTAGAAACAACCTCCTCAACCCCCACCCTTTAAACTCTCACTGTCTCTTGTAGAAAAGTTTATTTAACAAATAAGTATAAATGTCACAGCTCTGAGCCTACACTCTAGATGTGGCCGATACTCGAAGATTATTGTCAGTCCTCAAGTGAATTCTTGACCTAGTTGATTACTTAGCAGAAGACTAAAACATACACACGAAAGATTAAACTGATGAGCAATTTAAAAAAATAAAGTGAATCTCAAATGATGTCTAAAAATACAAAATATAAAAGATAGACTTTTAGAAAAACATTTGAACGAAAACTGAATGACTCTCCATCTCTTTCTATCCATGGAGCCTCTACTGTTTAAATATGGGTGTCAGAATAAGATTCATGACAACGTCAAAATACTACTACTACTAAAGCAATAAAATTGGAGTCCTCTGAAAGCAAGGAAGCATCACCAGAACATGACGAGTGGATGATGTGATCTCCATGGAACGTTTGTTGATGATTGCAACAGCAAATGGTGTAAGTACATGAAACACACGGTATGTAATAAAACTAACTAAAACAAAAAACTAAATTGAAGGACTGAAAGTAACTCAACTGAAGTAAAGCACAAACATGAAGTGAAATCATTTAAGTTTTACAATATAAAATGAAATGATTGCAAATATATATATATATATATATAGACACACACACACACTTGACTTTCTTTGAGATTTTCATAAACCGACAACTATCACTATGAGTCTCGTAATAATACAACATCTCACCCACGTTGCAGAACCGCCCTATACTTTGCTGGAGTATAGGACCTAACTCAACTTATGGATCCACTAAGAGCCTAACCCAAAGATGAAGCTCCTCATTTTGGACATCATGTCTAGACCATCTCTGGAGCATAGTGAGACAGTTGCACAAACTTGAGATCATACTCATTCACCTTCATCTCCCCTTGCTTTTGATTCACAAACTCTTCTATTTTAGCCTCTCTCAACTCTTTGGGAAAGAAGTGATCTAGGAAAGCCTCCCCAAACTCATTTCATATGCTCGCATCCACATCCTCACCACGACTCTCTTCTTATTGCTCATACCAGGTGTGTGCTACATCCTTGAGTTGATAAGCAGCAAGTTCAAATCCTTCAGCCTGAGTAGCATCCATTGCCTTGAGAATTTTCCACATCTCATCTATGAAGTTTTGAGGGTCCTCTTCTACCTTAGACCCTATGAACACCGGGATTCATCCTCAAGAAATATCTAATCTAGAAAAATCTCAGAATGTATTTCTCAATTAGTTCAACGGTACCCTTGAAAAGGTTGGTTATAGCAAAGAGATGCAATGGAAGAACTAGAAGAACGTGTCTAAACAAAATGGCTCTTCCACCTATAAAAAAAAGTTGTTTGTCGGCCTTTAATTTTGTTGATTGTCTTGCTTATCATATATGAGTAATGAGAGTTCTTTTTTTATTCTTGTAATGAGAGGGGCACCCAAAATACGCATCTCAACACATATATACAAGGGGGAAAAAGGATAAATATGTCTCTAAACTATTGAAAATGACATACATATACCCTTAGTTATATTATTGAGACATTAAAGTTCTTGTCGTTCAAAAAGTAGAACATTTGTATCCTTCACACTCGGGGGAGTACTCACCCTTGGATAAGGGGTGTCAAGCAACACTCCTTCGTCGGAAAATTACATTGTATATAGAAGTCAAATTTTGGTTTAATAAATATATATACAAGTATTGACACCTCTTGACACTAGTTAAAAGTTTAGTATAATGGTTAAGTTGTTGTAAAAATTCTTTGAGGTCGTGTTCTAGCCCTACTAGTCCCATAATTATATATTTTACTACAAGTCTACAATTATTGACACCCCTTAATGATAATCCTGGATCCGCTACAATTCACACTAACGGACAGACACATGTCATGGTCTTAACGGGCTATCCAAAAAAATTCAATTTTTTTCCACAATTGAAAAATCCACCCAAAAATCAATCCAGATATTTATAACTCCAAAATAAAAACTCAACGAATCCACACCCAAATAAACCCCATTTTTCCTTTCTCTACACTAACCAACAACAATCAACACTCCACGGACCATATCCACACCAGAATTTCACCGCACTACCGCAACCCTCATTTTCTCTTTGATCATAACATGATTCTAATAAAAGGATTTTGATATCTTAATAGTATAACAAAGAATATATATATACCATTTTCGATAATTCGAGGATATATTTGTCCTTTTTCCCTATATAGAAACACTATGTGTCATCATGTTTCTACTCAAAGAAAGTGATCAACCATATGACATCCCCTATATATTAACTTCACTACTAAAAAACTGGATTTAGCGATGGAAATTTTTTGTAGCTAAATAGAAAAATCTATTGTTAATCCTACTTAGTGACAAATTAGAGATAAATTTTCATTAACTACCAGCAAAATGACGATGGACTAACGACGAAGTTCATAGCTAATTTCAGTATTTTTAATAGTGCTTGATTCACGTTGAAAAAAGGAATTAGGTTAGAGTTTATTAGATTTGATTGACAAAAATCTACGTTCATTAAGGGATTGATAATCCTAGTCTAGTGATTGACGTTAGGGTTAATACTTCATGCTTGTAACCTAAAGTTGAAATGTGTTTTATACAACTTAACTAGGTTAAGACTCGCTAGTTTGTTGGAAAATGATTAATGGATAATCAAGAATTTAGAAGTTGTTAAGAAACATCATTAATGAGTTATACTCAAAGCCTATTTGACACTGCTATTGGGAGATCAAAAACACTTTTTTTAGAAAAAAAAAATTGTTGAAAAAATATGTGGTTGACAAATCAACAAAAATGCTATTAAATAGAAGCAGAAGCAGTTTTTCTGCGGAAAGAAACTAAAAACTTTTGCTTCTTAAAAAAAGCAAAAATAGAAAAAAATAAATTCTCAAGACTAAAATATCTCTTTCATATATATACATATTTACCAATATATCTCTTATTAATGAATTAAAATATCTCATAAGTTTGGTTAAATTTCATTTAAGAATTTTATTTTTTATTTTTATATAATAAAAATAATATTTTATTTTACGTTTATATATTATTATTTTATATTTTAAATATTATTTTATGTATAATTTTATAGAATTAGAAAAAAGGATAATAACAATATTTATGTAAAGTTAGAAAAAATAGAGAAGAATATACAACTAAAGTTTCAACCCTCCCCTAAAAGGTGTAATATTGATTGAATTGAAAATTTAAATATGTACATTTTAATTGGGAAAATTTTCAAAATGTCAATATTTTGACATTTAATAGGATCCATTAAACATACTTTCAATATTTATTTAAAATATCAATATTTTAGTTTGTTATTTATCTGATTTATGTATTTTCTTATTTGTTTGATTTGCAAGAATACAATTATTTAATAACATAAAGGAGAAAATCAGGGGATATAATATTTTTTTTAAAAAAATATATCACTTAAAATTCTCATCAGTTACAATTTCAAAGAAATCAACTTTCCTTTTATTATGTTTTCATTGTAATTGTATACCAATAATTTTTTACATTTTATGTGTTGACTTTACCATTTAAATTAAAATTGGTGTTTTACTTTCATAGTGAAAATTACAATTTGTATCTCAGTGATCAAAATTGTATTACATGATTGCCAAATATATTTTTCTTTTATTTGTATTACAAAAATATTATTGATTGTATCCCAATATAACCTAATCATTACATATGAATATGATTTATGAAAGGATACAATATTTTTGTTAAAAAAAATAGAATACATAATGGAAATAATACAATTTGTTGAGGAAGGATACAATATTCTAAAAAATATATAAATTGACTATGAAAGAAATAGAGATACAAGATTCTGGAAAAAAAAATAGTATACATAGTTGAAATAATACAATCTGTTGAGGAAGGATACAAAATTCTAAAAAAAAAATACAGATTGGTTGTGAAAAAAATAGAATACATCTATGCTTAAGAAATATAAATCAATTTGACATAGCTATTTGAATGACTACAAACTAAAAAAGAAATACAATGTTCTTAATAAAAATACAAATGCTGAGTAAAAGAAAAACAATTGACAAGCAAAAATTAATATGAATACAATCATGGTATGAATACAATTCAACTTTCTTCTCTCACTCTCTCTTTCTTCTTCTTCTTCATGTTCCTTTTTTCTGATTTTTTTTTCCAGCAAACCCAAATTCAAATCTGTATTCACTTGTGCATATATTAGTAACCCTATAAGAAAAATTAGAAATTATTAATTATGAATGTATAAAAAATCAAACAATATATGATGTATGAATGCTAATGTAGATTACTACAATCTATTAAATCTCATATATGAAAATAAAATTATAAGAAAATCGAACAATAGAATTTAAAAGACGAAAAATCTGAAATACCTAAAAGAGGAAAATCTCATAAAATACTTGGTGAATATGAAAAACTCACAAAAAAAAATCAAACAATACTATTTAAATACGAAAAATTTGAAATACAAAATACTTGATGATTATGAAAACAAAATCACAAGAAATCTCACAAAATACTTGTTGACTTCGAATTAAACTTTATCAATGGTTGAAAAATCTTTTGAATTAATTGTGAGATTTCTTGAACAAAGTGTAGGAAATTGAAAGAGTTGATTTTCTTGAATACGAAAAGAGATAACAATGGTGAAAAGGGGAAGAGAGAGAAAGGGGCAATTTGGGGTAAAACCTAGAAAGCGGGGTAAGTGGGTAATGGGGTATCTTTTTATTTTATTTTTTTACGGGAAGATGGAGTAAAAAAAAAGGGGTCTAATTTGAGCCTGATTTGAGAAATAAAAGGAAAACAAAATAATTATATTAGGATACAATATATTTTCTAAAATATTGGCATATTGATATTTTTAATAATTATTTTAAAGGATGCTTTTAATAATTATGTTAGAAATTGTGACTAATTTGCTAATTTTCCCCTTTATTTATCAATCAATAGAGGTAAAATGGTAAATTCACTATACTAACTTAATAAGTGTGTGAAATTAAAATTTGACTAGTAAATAGACATGGAGGAAGCACTAGATATCTTTAGTTTAAGAAAATAAAATTTTAATTTTTTTATATTTTTATAAAAATTTATTCAAATAAAAATTAGATAAATAAATTGAGACGAGAACGATTAAAAATTATGACCATCCAAAAATATGAAGACGTGTGTCTAAAATGTGGGGACTGTGGGTATTGCCAACTTTATGTAAACGTGGCGGCACAACATTCCTTATTGCGACTTTAAAGACAGCCAATTATGTCGTCATTTCATGCTTGACTTACTTGCAAGGTAGTACAAGCTTTAATTTTTCTATATTAGCATATAAATATACACGTGCGTTTTCATAATTTGAACTCGTGATCTATTATTTATATATTTCATAAAAACAGTTTTTTCTTTGAAGTTCTAATGGGTGAAATTATTCAAGTTTCTTCATATTATGGATGTAATTTTCTGTTTGGTTTTGTTTAGGGGGTCTTAATGAGGACTTTGCTTTTGTGCTTCGTTAAAGAATGTATTTATTCTTCTTAGACTAATATATTTGTTTTTCTTAGATATGCACCTAAATTCTGCCCAAAACTTCCTTTTTGGTTTTTTGGCTTTCGAGGCTTGCGGTCCCGTAAAGTTTTGGTATATGCAACTTTACTATTATATTGATTGAAATGTGTATCATACAAAGACAAAAGTGATAGATAATTTATTTACTGATGGGGCACTATTAAAATTAAATTATAGTATCTAGAAACAGCTCATCTCCTTAGGCAGAAGCTCTCCCATTTTTTTTAAAAATAAATATATTTTTCATTAATAGGAAAATCAAATGGTAAGGAGTTTTAGCAAACCGTAAGAATTACAGACTTCACTTGTGGAACAGCACTGATATTACGTGGGTGGTGGTGTTAAGAATTATTGTCACGTCATTCTGTTCTTTCTTTAAATCTACTTTAAAAAAGGAAGGTATGAGTCTATTTGTTCTCATGACAATAACAACTTCACAAGTATAGCACATTACTTGCTATAAACAAGTCAATCACACAAATAAATTCAAATTTTTATTTGTGTTGAGATTAAGACTTTAATAATTAAAGTGGGACCAAAGGCCTACTGTTTTATTATTTATTAGATTATATAAAAGACAAAAGTAAGAACGAATAAATTATTTTCTTGTTCCCTCTTTCTTTATTAAAATTAAAATGAAGTAGTTTAGTCATGAAGAACCATAAAATAAATGGTTGGTGATAAGTGTCTCTCTTGTTGTTCCCCCTTTACATCATTCAACTTGTATTGAAGTGAACTTTTTTGGGGATAAAAAGGGTATACAATTGTTCTACAATAAGTTAACAAAGATACTCTTACATCTTGATAGTTTTCACCTACTCTAATCCAACTAATTAACTTTTACATGCAATCATCCAGATTGTAAAGGGCACAAATTATCTAGTAATCTCAGCAAACATGAAACTGGGGTAAATAGTTTATGTCATTCAGATCATAAACCAGATTTACAAATTCTTATCAAAAGAGGGCTATAGTTCAAGATTTATGCTGCTTCTGGAAATCAGGATGATTCAGCTGATGAAGCATTGGACCGAGCTTTCTCATACAAGCGGTATATCAGTGTAGACTTAGACATTTGAGGTTCTCTTTCTAGGACGGCGATCACATCTTTTACAGTAATACTGCGAGCAATCCTAGTTTGTGTTATTATCCCTTGAGTTCTTCCGGCTCTTCTCACAGCACCTACAGAAAAGAGAGGACAAATGCTCAAAGGTTACAGCAGCTAAATGGTTAGTGCACAGGCTAAACCTGAGTAACCACACTAAACAAGAAGAAATATCAACCAAATGTCCTGAAATCAACAAAGGAACGGTGATATCACACATTCCTGAATCATAAACACTTCAATCCTTACAAAAAAAAAAACTAATATTGTGCCTCAATCCCAATAACTAGGGGTTAAAAGTGGATATGCGCGGGCTAAGTGGGCACTCTATCACCTAAGCTACATCCAGGTGCTAAGTCAGCCAAACCCAATAGCTTTGACCTAGACGCTTTATATGTGTTAAGAAATCCATTTAATATGTACAAGTATCAAATTTCAAACCTGGTTATTAGTACTTGAGATTGGTGTTTTAGAATTCCAAACCCATAAAATTCAAATCATGGATCTGCTTCTGGCTACATCGCCTGCTCGGGAGGGAACGTTGGAAACATCTAAGATGCCAAACTCAGAGCTTGCCACAAGATTGTTTGGAAGGAAATTTATCACGTTCAGTGCTAGGATACTCTTGGCTGATCTAAATACATCTCATTCTAGTATTTTCAACCAACCCCGACCCTCCCTCTTCCATTTAGTTGCTGAGTTCATTCTAATAAGGATGTTTGGTGGTGGTGTTTTTTTCTTGGATCAAGTAAAATGAGAAAATTTCATTGAAAATGCATCAAAAGGATGCCAATATTACATCAGCTGAGGAGAAAAGGTAGTTCCTGTACAATTAACCTTTGGTTACCAGTAGTAATTCAAGGAGCTAACAAAATCCATAAATTTCTCTAGACTATTCACATCTTCTAGTTTACACCAGTAAACAGGAATCATTAGGCATCTAGCATTAACTTTGTACAGATGGGAAACGACACCCTCAGAACATATCTAAGGCTTCTTTCTATCCAACTCCAAAAATGGCATGATGGTACCATTTTTTCATCTACCCCAGCTGTCCCAATCTATATAAACTGATGGACACCCTTCGTGAAATTCCTGACTCCGCCACCACTGCCAGCTGATATATGTTTCTTTAATGGTATAGGTCATTACCCAGCTCATCACGAAAAGCTTTTAAAAAATGTACTCCGATGTCTCAGGCAGCTTGAAAATGGAGGAATAGATGGTTGATGTTTTCTGATTCTAGTAGCCAGATGTAGCACCTGCTGCATAGAATTTTTTTTGAAATTGGTAACTTTGTCTATTCCTCAAAAGGCAGTACTAAAACTGTACTGGTCAGTATTTACAACATGTACTTCAAATCCTACTAACTTTTACTAAATTGAGTCAAGTACATCAATTATGGAGATAGTATCATTTGAGTATAATTGATTACACCAAAAACATAGTAGCATAAGACAATTTAGTATGACTTTTTGCATACTATTCTCAACACTATCAAAAACTCTAGAGTTCCTTTCCTTCCATATTGCCCACCATATACTAGCTGGGACAATTCTCCATCTGTCTCTATTCTTGGATTGCTTTCCTGCTTCCTCCCAACTCTGGATTACTTCTGTGATCTTGGCAGGCATGGTCCATGACATACCCTTAAGATTCAAGAATAACCTCCATAGTTGGCTTGTGATCTTGCAGTGTAAAAAGAGATGATTAACTGTCTCGGCATTTTCCCCACAAAAGAAACATCTAGAACATAATTGTATCCCCCTTCTCTTTAAGTTGTCTTGAGTCAATACAGCCTCATTGGCTAACAACCAAACAAAACATGCCACTTTGAGTGGAATTTTTGACTTCCAGATTCCTCTCCATGACCAGTGACTTTGAGGCTGATTGGTGTGGTTCAACCAGTTGTATGCACAACCCACCTTAAAGTTACCCTTTCGATTGCCTTTCCACCACAAAATGTCTTGACCTCCTTCCAGTCCATTAAATTGCCCAATGGTGTTGAAAAAATCTGTTACCCTTTGAATCTCCCAATCATTTAATTGTCTTCTAAAGATGAAGTTCCACCCTTGAGGAGTCCAGTGATCTACTATGGTCTTCTGTTGGTGAGATACTAGAGAATATATATCAGGATACAAGACCTCTAGCCTGCCTGCCTCATGCCAAGCATCTTTCCAAAATTCTGTTTTCTCTCCATTCCTCACTTTGATCTTTGTGTTAGCCTTAAACTCAGACCACATAGATCTAATGGATCTCCATACACTAACCCCATATGATGTAGTCACTTCTTTGGTCATCCAGTTATCTTCCTCTCCATATTTTGCTTTAATGACTTCCTTCCAGTAGGACTGCTCTTCATTATTGAACTTCCACAACCATTTCATCATAAGGACTTTGCTTTGATTCATCTAATTCCTTATTCCGAGACCTCCATGCTTCTTTCCCACTATCACAGCATCCCATTTAACCAAGTTGTAGCCTTTCCTCTCACTGTTTCCTTGCCAAAAAAAATTTCTTCTGATTTTATCCAACCTAGTGATTACATTTTTGGGAAATGGGAATAATGACATCATATAGGTTGGTAGTGGATAAAGAACAGAATTAATCAAGGTCAACCTGCCACCCCTTGAGAGATATTGTGATTTCCATCTTGCTAACTTCATTTCACATTTCTCAACCACATTGTTCCAGATTTCATATGACTGAGATTTGGCTCCCAAAGGCATCCCAAGATATGATGTAGGCAGTGCTCCAATTTCCCCTCCCAGAACAGCATTTAAAGCTTCCATGTTGTGTACTTCATTAATTGGATAGAGATGGCTTTTCCTCCAATTAATATGCAGACCAGAGAACCCTTCAAACAACACTAGGATCACCCTCAACATCTTTAGTTGGCCTTCATCAGCATCACATAATATCAATGTGTCATCTGCATATTGTAGATGGGTAATTTCCACATTATCTACTTCAGGTCTGCTAACCTCAAAACCTCTGAGCCATCCCCTCACTTTAGTTGATTTGATCATATTGCTCAGCCCTTCCATAGCAAATAGGAAAAGGAAAGGAGACAAAGGGTCTCCCTGCCTTGGTCCCCTCTCTGCACTAAAGAAACCAACAGGGGATCATTCATAAGTACCGAGAAGCTCACAGTGGTGAGACATTGTCTGATCCATTGGATCCACTTCATCCCAAATCCCAATCTCCCCATTGTGGTCAAAAGATATTCCCAATTAACATGGTCATAGGCATTCTCCATGTCTAGCTTACAAAGTATTCCTGGTTTATTTTGCTTTTGTCTGGAATCCACTGCCTCATTAGCTATCAACATTGCATCCATGATTTGTCTTCCTTGGATAAAAGCCATTTGTCGGGAATCCACAAGTTTAGCCATTACCCCTTTCATTCTCTCTGTCAGAACTTTAGCAAAAAGCTTGTAGATGCTGCCTATTAAGCTGATGGGTCTGAAATCTCTCAATTCCTTAGCACCCTTCTTCTTTGGAATAAGAGTAATAAATGTTGCATTCAAACACTTCCTGCTCATAGAAGTTTTGGAAAACTTTCATGATGTCCTCATTCATCACCTCCCAACATTTTAAGAAAAAACCCATGGCGAATCCATCAGGTCCAGGTGCTTTATCAATTGCACACATTTTCAGACATTTTAGGACTTCACTCTCCTCAAAGTTCCTTTGCAGATTCTCCTTTTCCTCCTCTGTTAACCTGAGGCAATTAGCATCAGTATAGGCAGGTCTCCAGTTAGTAGTCCCAGTATATAGCTTCTTGTAGAAGTCTACTATCTCTCCTTCAATTCTTGCGGGATCTTGGGTTAGTTCTCCTTGGATTACTAGTTCATCAATGTTGTACCTCTTGTGTGCATTGGCCATTTTGTGGAAGAAATTAGTGTTCTTGCCCCCCTCTTTTAACCATAGTGATCTTGATTTTTGTCTCCATGAAATTTCTTCATATTTGAGCAATTCTTCCTTGTTACCTCATCCTCTGTTAGTGCTCTACCCTTACTAACTTCGTCAAAAACAGCCAGCTCTTTGAGTAAGTTCATCCTTTTAGCTCCCAGGTTTGCTTGATCACTCCTGCTCCAAACCTTAAGCTTTTCTTTTAATGCCTTAAGTTTTGAAGCAAGTATGAAATCCGGTCTCCCAGAGAAGCTGAAAGTGTCCCACCATTCTTTGATTCTGTTTGTGAACCCTTCTGTGTCTAACCACCAGTTTTCAAACTTGAAATAATTTTTGTTTTGGTTCCACACTCCCAGCAATGTAATAGGAGTGTGATCTGATCCGAGCCTTTGTAAAGCTATTTGTTTGATGTTGTTGAAGTTTTCATCCCATTCTTTTGATATCAGAATCCTATCAATTCTGGAGGGAATGTCTTGATTGTCTCTCTTGAACCAAGTATACTGGCCATCCTCTTGTTGAATGTCAAGCAACTTCAGATCTTCTATGAAATCTGAAAATTCTCTCGTGTCTTTTGTTCTTCTCAAACAGTTTCTCTTCTCTGAGATGAACCTCACCACATTGAAATCTCCAGACTGCCCAAGGCCTTTCTATTAAACCCCTTATCGCCCCTATTTCCTCCCAAACAAGCCTTCTTTCTACATAAGAGTTGGGGGCATAAACCCCTGTAATGTGACAAGTGAAGTTTTGAAGTTGAGCTTCAAATTTGCAAGTTATAGTGTAGATGCCAGTCTCCAAAATATCCCCCTTCCACACTACTGTCCCACAGCATTAGAATTCCCCCTCTAGTCCCACTAGCTTCCAAACACGCATATTTAACCCATCTCCCTCCCCAAATTTGCCTAACCTCCTCTATCACATCCCCCTCTAACTTAGTTTCTTGCAAACAAATGATGTCTGCATTCCACACCCCCATAACACTTTTGACTAATCTTCTCTTATCCTTATTATTCAGTCCCCTTACATTCCATGAAACCAATTTAAACTTCATCTATCACTAATGAGCAAGTTTCTCCCCATACCCCTGTTTCCACTGTTTTTAAATTTCACATCAAAGCTTACTAGACTTTTTAACTCTTGAGAACCTCTACATCTTGTTTTCTTGCATACAGATACAGCCTCTACTTCCATTCTTCTGGCTTGTCTTGAACTGACTACTTGAAGTAATAACTCCAGGGCCTCCTCTTCATGGCCCTGGAAATCAACACCCAAAACTTTACCCAGTTTGATCAAGTTTTGTTGTACCCAGTTTGAAGTCTCCCTCTCCTTATTCCTTTTTTCTTCTTGTTGTTGAATTTGCAGCGGTTCTGGTTCCTCAATCTCCCAGTCCTTCATGAGAGTGATCGAACCATTATCCTCATTATCTGAAATCTCCCCCCTTAGTTCATTATCATCTATCTCTATTAATTGGCGTTGAGATTCGATAATTGATTCCCCGACCATGTTTACCATCTCCTCCTCCGCTGGGAAAATTGATTCATGTTCTGTATGGCTGTTCTTTCTGTTTCTTGATTGTATTGCAGCTCTGGGAGTTCTGGAAAATTACCACTGTTAAGTGGTATTGGGCTTTTACAAGTTATGTCATTAAAAATGACTTGACTTGAAAAGTCAGGCCCATTCTTGTAAAGTTTCCTCTTTCTATTGAGCTGTTGATGGCCCAAAGCTGCTCCCTCAATTAAATGAGATGTGTGCCCCACGTGTGGCCCCCCCTCTCTTCCTTTTACAGTTGTATCCATTTGTTCCTCTGATGCAAAATCCCTAAACTGATGGGATTGTACTTTTCCACAGGCTTTACTAATGACTTTACCACAACCTTTACCACCTTCAGACTGCTGTGTAAAGGCATGTACTGGGTATTTATGTGCTCTATCTTCTCCGGTGACTCTATTTTCAATTTGCAACTAGAATTTGCAAAGATTTCGGTTGTAACTCTACTCTGACTTGGCAATCAACCCATATCGGAAGTGGAATATTACTCCATTTCTGGAGATTGAAACTTCTTTGGGAATGTTTCTTCCATCATTTGCAACTAGAATTCTTGCCCACTTCATATGATTTCTTAGTTTTGTTTCCTCCTCTGTGGCCACCCAACCTCTGCATAAGTTTCCGATTTCTTGAAATACTCTCTCCGACCAAAGATGAAGGGGGATTCCAACAATTCTGATCCATGTTTCCATCTTCAGAGCATTATTGGGGAGACAACCCACCATCGGATTCCACCATTCTAGATTGAATCTGTGATTCTTCCAGTTCCACTGCCCTTGGAGGGTTTGTTCTACCATGTTTATGTTAGGGAACTCGAACAGAAACATACCTCCATACATTTCATAGATGTTAACTCCAAATGTCTTTTTCCAGAGTGTTGATGACCATCTTCTTATTTCAGGCAAAGTTGGCTTTTCTTCATCTGTCCTTCCAGATGACCTACTAGGCATCTTTCTAGAAGCCCATTCTCTTGGTCTTCAGCATGTGTGAGGACTTCAATAGTACTAGCATTGTTCGTAATCTCTGCCTCCTTTATAGTCTCTGATTGCCATCTATCCTTAACTGCTTTTGCATAAGCGTAGTTGGCTTTGGTTATTCTAGGAGGTCCTGGCACTTCCATTCTTTTAGAGCATTTAATGAACCTTTCAATTTTAAATGCTATATCATGCCATCCCGCATTCAAGGCTAATTCTGGGATGACCAGTATGGACTACCCCCATTATTGATGGAAATGATACTTATAAATCTTCCATGTTCATTATGTTTCCTAGTACAGAAATGCTCCGCCTCTCTTTCTGCAGTTTTCCATCTTCTGATTGTTTTCTTCTGATCGCTGGAAGCTTCTCTGAGAGTGAAGTAGATCCATTCCATGGTCTTGCTGCTCATGGAAGATCTCCTCATCATCTTTCTACTCCTCTCAACCCATTCGAACCACACAGAGCTGTCAGTGCTCCATTTAGTGAGGTCAAAAGACTTAAAACCCGCATTGAAATAAATCCTATTGTCACCCATTGCAAAGTTTGAAAGAAGGATCTGAATCTTGGAAAACTATCACGTAAGGTAATAGTTAAGAAAGGTCATGAAAGGGAAGGAATGGAAATGAAGGTTCCAGCGAGAGAGGGCCGGAAAGAGAGACCCTCCCCCCCTAGGAAGTAGGGGAGAGAGTTACCTCGGGACAGGTGCCTGGGAGCATTTTGTTTGGATGTAATGAAAGGGAAGCCATCTGCACCCACCTGCTGCATAGAATTATTATCCTTTTTGCAGGGTTACCATGAGCTAAGCAAGCATCTCGGATTGCTAACCAACTAAAACAGACTATCTTGTTGGAATACTTTCTAGACAAAGTCACTGGGGTCACACTTCAGGAATATTGCCGTTGGAGCAGATCTTCTTTTAACAAGATTTAAGAAAATATGCACCAACCTGGCTGAAACTCCAAACTAATCTGTCCTTTTTAGAAGTGTCAATTGAGAACCCTTGCAATCTATCAAGAAGAACTCCCAGCTAATCCACCACCGAGTCTTGAAAAATTCCTTCTGCAGTGCAAATTCCAAGAGTTCTCTTCCCTGCATTGGCTGACTGTGGCTCGGGACAGCACATTTAACTGGTATTGTCTTAGGAGTTTTTCCTGTAAAGTACTATTCCCCAGCCATACTCTAAAGTAGGCATACTTGGAAAAATCTTCCCAAAGTCTGCTTATGTATTTTCAGGGGCAACAATAACAGTATCCTTTAGTGTGCCAGAAGTCTTGCTCCCCATGTTTAATTTTAATAATATATCTTCAGAAAGAATCTTCCTCATTGCAATACCTCCAGGACCGTTACATGAGCGAAGATTTATTATGGACAGACAGATCCCTTGGTCCTAGGCACCCACAGACTGTCTAGGCTTAATTACTTTGGTCCAACTGACCAGATAATATTTTTGTTGAGTGCTACCATATATCCATACCCTCCAAAAGAATGTTCCTTCTTATTTTATCAATTTGCTTCAACGCTTTGTTGGGCTTATAAGGTTTTGATCATCTAGAAAGTCTAGTAATACTTGGTGTTATTTTTTTGAGAATTGGTAAACATTGTATTCTTCAGCATTAAGGATATGCTGGGGATTTTTTTAAAAATCAGAAAAGAACAAAAAGCATAATACTTACAAGGATCCTAAGAATTCTAAAAGTTGATCAAAAAGTTGATCTGAATCCTCTAATCCTATCTCTTTACACCAAAAATATAGAGATACAATGCAACAGAATGGAAAGCAAAAATTCCATTTAACCTTGTGAATGGAATTGGATACCCCATCTAACAACAGAATTTTCTTAAACATTTTGGAAAGGAAAATATTTCAAATTATAACTTTTCTATATTTTCAAATCTCTGAATATGCCTCATATGGTAGTTTATGCAAAAGAAAAGCTAAAATATGATTTCAAACAATGTGTGATTCAGGATCATATCAATCATGTTAACCAAAGTCATAACTACTCTAAACACCATGAATATGAGAAACAACATTCATATTTAGAATGCTAGTCATATGAATCTCGAAACTAGGTCCAATAACGGATCAGTATCATACATACCAGGTGTGGCTATTGCAGATGACTGGATCCTTTTCTCAGCTTCTTGGGGGTCCCTTGAGCTCCTTGTGGGAGCTGATAAATTCTTCCTAGTCACATCTTTACCAGGCTGTGAACCAGAAGCCACATCACCTCCCCCTTCACGCTTTTGTCTTGCCTGCTCAGCCATTAATTGCCACTTTGACAACATGTCATCCCCTCCAACAGCAGCTCGAGCAGCAACATTTGCAGCTGTAGTTCGCATCTTATCATCTTCGTCCTTGTTTACCTGCAAAGATGCAAACAGTTGGGAAGGATCAAAGTTAGTTATGAAAGAAATTACATTTGACACTTCTCTATGGATCTTAAAACTATCCAGAAAAACAGAAGTGTTAGCAAGGGAGAGTATGTACCTTTATTGATTTCCCGCGACCCTCATCCTTCTCCTTATCACCGTCAACTCCAATACTACCTTCAGGCTGATATCCAAGTCATTAAGTTACACTTTTTTCTTCTTTTTTTTGAGTAAGGTAACTTTTAAGTTGCACGTTTTCCATATTGTCATTTTTTTGGAACAGATAACATAATTTTCCATATTAACATTGACCAGTAGAAACTTAGTTAAAGAACGCTCAAAGTGGAAAGAAGGATAACTCACTTCATTTGCCTTTTGGAGTTTTTCCACATCAGCCTGTTTCTTTTCCCATTCTTCCTGGGCTTTTCGATTGATTGACATGATTTCTTCACGAACATCTGAGGTGACAATTGTTCTGTGTCTTGACTTCTCAATGTCAACTCTCTACAGAAAGCAGACCTCTATCTCAGGTTCATATGAGAATCCTATTAAACTTTTCACATAGCATATTTTAGAAAAAATTTAACCAAGCAGAATGTTAACCTGTTTTGACAGTCTGATGAGACTACTTAGGAGTCCACGCATTCTTTCCTCCACACACTGGAAGTTCAAAGTTCAAAGTTCAGTGGCACAAAAATTTCCCAAAAAAAAGTAAAACAAACAGAAAAAGATCATATCTCACCAACGACAAGCATCGTTCCACATCACTGCTCATATTCTTTAAACCACACTTTGCCACTGTCAGACAGAATTAGGTAAGCAAGAAAACATTGCAATTTAGTTAGGAAGATGACTTACTGTATCATGTAATTGTATAATAACAAGTTGCACATCAAAAAAAAGGGAAGATCTAAAAGAAGGATTTAACTGATTTTTGTCAATTTCTTCTGAAGTGGAATTTTCTGCAAAATCAGCCTTTCCTCTTCTTCTTGCACAACTCGACGAGATGCTTCAGAAACTCGACTGTCCTCCTTGGGCCCAGAAAATAGTTGCTCTTCCTCTTCCTGTTTTATGAATTACAAAATAATATCAAACTACTTGGAAATACTTCAGATTAAATGCTTTAAACAACTAGTGATGAGCATAAGATACATTCCACTGTTGGGAATCGAAGGAGGTATTACCCTTAGATTAACTCCACTAACAGCAGTAACATCATTAAGTTGTTCAATGCTCTGATCTAAAAAACCTCCCGACACCTTTTGCTTCTTTCTGTGAAATGTAAAGGGATAAAACAATACAAAGTGGAATCAATACAACATACAAAATATTGAGACACTATACCAGCAAAACATCATAGTAAAGGTGCTCAGAATTAGTATACCCCGAAGGTGGAGGTGAGGAACCTAGCACATCAAGGGGCTTCTTCTGTCCAATGGAAGGCTTTTTCACAGGAGTCTTTCCATTGTTTCCTGGCCCAAGTGGAGATGTCACAGAAAGTGTCCGAGAACTTAACTGAAGGAACAAAAAGTGAAAGAAGAAAAGTGACAGTGAGAAGCATGCATCTAATCCACAACTTCAAACAAATAAGATATAATGCAAGCAGTGTTATAAAAGGCGGGAGCACGAGGCGAGGTGTTTTATGCAGGATGGGGCGAGACATAAGCCCCGAAACACGGGGCGTAAGTCCCATGGATCTATAGGGCGTATATCTCATGTATATTCAATTTTATAACTTTATTACTAAGAAAATAAGCAAAAGTAAAACTTTATTTTACAAATAGTTATAATAAATAGCCAATAATATAGGGAAAAAATATGATAATTATTATTTAAGAATTGTATTAATAACCAATACTATAGAAAAGAGTATTATAGTTACTATTTGAGAAAAGTAACAACTAACACCACAAAAAATGATAATAGCCAAAATAATCTTTAAAATGAAATTATCATCCATCTTCACATTTACTAGTCCTTCCACCCTCAATTAATATTTGCACGGATTATTGTTTATATATTTTAAAGAAGAAACGGATAAAAAGTGTAAAAGTAATAACAAAAAATGAATAGTGTTGCCTCAGAAACATAGTGCTATGAAAGTTGTATCCTATCAATTTCAGACACAATTATCTAAAAAACTATTTACAATAATGTCATTTTCTATGAGAGTTTATTTATCCATTTTAGCAAAAATCACTACAACATGATAAGCATCATTACATCAATAATAAAAAATAAAAAATATGATTTTAAGCAAAAATGGTTTTAAACAAAAAAAACGCTTGGGGCGTACGCTTTACGCCTAGGATTTATGTTTTTACGCTCGGAGCTTACGCCCTATGGATCTATGCCTTCAATTTGTGCCCCGGAGCGTTTCTGATACGCCCCACCCCGAAACTTGCCCCAAAAACGTTTTTTAAAACACTGAATGCAAGACAAAACACAAATATTCTAGCAAGCTCAAGAGACGTGCAATCAAAAAATATTGTAAGTGAGAAATAAGATATATGATGACTACAAAGTGTTGCCAGAAACAGATCTCATGTTGCCAAAAACTTTCTACGTTCACTTTGACCCTCTGCAGTGAGGGCTTTGTGGGAAAAAAATCTGTACTTTCTACTTTAAACAGTCTTATATTTCTGTTTAAATGCCATTGATTTTCTTTCAAAAACCAGAAAAAGAGAAAATATTCCAATAGAAGAACAACTAACAATACAGGTTGGGTTTCTACCGTAGAGTTCCAGATGCTCCATTATCCTAAAGATAAAAATAGATGAAATGTATTTATCTTTGTTACATGTAATAGCATAAAAACGATTGTTTTCCTCCTTATTGACTTGAAGAATACACATTACAAATTCTGAAATATGTTTAAATGGATTTAATGACATCAACCTGTACTACCATATTGCAGCTCTCTTCAAAGCTATTTCCTCCATCAATTTGAGATGACAAATAAAATACTTACTACAAGTTGAGATTTGAACAGTTTTTCAAAGTAATGTTTTTGTTTTTAGTTCCATTATGGATAAGAAAAAATAGAAAGATTCTGTCCATTGTTGAAGGAAGGAATGAGGGCCATGATATCGTGTTGATGGACAAATGTAAGACCAAGACATTACGGTGGTAACACGGCTCTTAAAAGTTATAAAAACAGAAATAAGAATTATTTACGTTACCCAAAATAATAAGGATAAAGGGTAGAGGGGCGGACCCATTATCCACCGA
Organism: Solanum commersonii; assembly: GCA_029007595.1. Lineage (NCBI taxonomy): Eukaryota > Viridiplantae > Streptophyta > Magnoliopsida > Solanales > Solanaceae > Solanum > Solanum commersonii. Next base: position 74,991 of record JAJTWQ010000099.1, on the reverse strand, counting down.
GTTTAGAAGGTTGTGATTGGTCCAAAGGGCGGGTCTCAGACGGATTTCTCGGTTATCAAAAAAAAATAATAATAATAATAATAAGGATAAAGTGGATTAGGGGCCTGCTTGGATGGACTTATAAGCCAAAAGTCATAAGTTAGGATTTCTAACTAATGGATTTTGGCTTATTTTTGTTTTTGGCTTAAAAGCACTTTTTTGTTTTACCCAAACATTACAAAAACTGCTTAAAAGTTATTGACTTAAAAGCACCTAACGTAGGCCAATCCAAACAGGCTCTAAGTTGGAGAAAATGAATGCAGGATTGCAAAACTAAATTTAGCAAAAGAATAATCAAGTCGACAATTGTTTGACAGTGAAAGAGATTTGTCTTTTTACAAATGTTTTGGATTGAAAGAAAGAATGAGAAAGGAAGGAAGACCATGTGGAAGAAAGGAGAGAGGAAAGGGGGATTTTAAAAGATTTTGGATTAATAATGAGGAAGGAAAATGGATTGTTGTTACTTGATGCCAGCCCTTAATGAAGTATTTCAACTGTTAGTAAGATTGTAGTTATTTTTGACACTACAGGATTCTTGTTAAAAGAGGTCACCTTCTCTCATTTTCTGCTCACTTTTGGACAGATATAAACTTTATCACTTGTTCATAACCTTATTCCTCCCTCTCTCTCCCCTGATCCTTCCTATCACTCCCTAAAATCAATTCAAAAGAAAAAAGTTGAGCTCTACCCTCTCCATTTTTGTCGTCTCCTGTCCTTGATGGTGTAGTCCAAGGGACAAATCCCTGAGGTCTGTAGGGCCAAAGTGGACAGTACATTCATAATCTTGGGTAGTGACATAAGCGGTTATTCTATAAAATATAGAGAGTTCTCACATAGACAAGCTTTTCAAATTTCTTTTCTAGAGGAGTTTCATTAGTTATAGTTCAATAATGAAACAGTCAATTCATAGAGCAGAGAGGGAAAAGTCAGCCAAAAAAATAGTGACACAGAGAATTTTTTTTTTTTTTAAAAATGAATGTCTAGAAATATATCTATGTATACATATGCATACATACATATGTATGTATGCATGCATGTATAAAAACATGTTCTTATACTTCTACAACTACAATCTATAATATATCCTCACTTGAGAAGTCAATAAATCAAGCCAGGATGCAAAGTTGCAAACCAAGAAAATTACCAATGTGCTAGTGTCCATATGAGATGACATGGAAGACGAGGCTGAATTTGAAGGTTTCATGCTAGTCGTTGATGATAAACCAATTCTGGAGGTCTGTTCAATAGATTCATCCCTTGAACTTTCTGAAGTGGAATTTCCTTGATCCACTTGAACAGAGGAGAAGGGCGATAACTGGGATCTTTGTAGCTTGTCATGGAAATGATCAATTGGTTCAGGCTTTGGATTGGTCATTGGTGATGAAAGAATACTTTTCTGCTCTTTATTGGCAGAGGGTTGCCACTGAACTGAGGTCTGATGGATTCTTGAAGTACTTGAAATATTAAGACCCCCACCAGGTAGTCTTTTGGCTTCGCCAAAAGTATTTTGCTTTTCAAACTTAGGGGAACTCATTATTCCCATGGCTTGTGTTGGCACTCCAAACTGAGTTGCATTTCTGTTCTGTTGAACTGAAATTTGTCTCATTTGTGCATCATCAGATTGCTGTTTAAGAGGTTGTGTTGTCGAAGAGTTGACATTAGATGCAGAATATGCACTGTAATTGTCCCTGCATTTGCAAATGTGGGAAAAGATACCTGCGAGAAGTGTAAATGTTGTTGCAGTTGTCTATTAAGTCCCTGAATTGGAAATGGTGTGTGATCCCTTTCTTGTTTTACAGCAGTCAAACTAGAAGAAGGCATCTGGCTTCCTTGGGCTCCACGCAGATCGGCTTGGTTTTCCACCTCGTGCAACTTTTGAGCTTTACTCTCAATTGCCATATTGCTAGAATCTGTCCAAATTCGAATAGGAGCACCGGTAGAGAAGGTCAGAAATAAGCTCGAACCTGATTAGAACAAACCAAAGAGATTCAGAGAACAAACCAAAGGTACCATCGGCTGGCATAAGCGAATGTTGCTGCTGTGAAGCCTGAGACTGAGGAAATTGACCGGGAATAGACTGTGAGTTTTTCGATGCCTGAATTAAACTTTGACATACAGTTAATACACAATGATTAAGAATTTCACTATTGATGTAACAACTGAAAGTGCTGCTTCATCTACCTGAGATTGAAATTTATATACAGCCATTTTGAGCATCTGGTCACCAATTATACTTCTCATGTTCCTTACAAAACTTTCCTTGGAAATTTCATTTTTCTGTACACATTCCAATTGTTGACAAAACTAACATAACAGAAAAGGCAAAATGAGCACAAAAAAGTCAGCTATAACATTACTTTGAGTTTAACGTAAAGTGTCTGGAGTTGTGCTGCCCTGTCCTTATCAAGTTGGGGTTGTATGTGAGGGAAAAGCATGGCAAAAGGAACTTGTTTTCCCTGTTTAGCTATATTCATTGCTGCTTGGCTGCTCGACCCAGTTGCAGATTCTGACTGATTACCTGCCATTGTTGCCACACGTGGCAGACCACTAGTTCCTGTTGTCAAAGACTGCATGGATTGTAGATTATTTGCTCCCTGTAAATTTAGATGTGGAGATTCTGGATTTTGCGTATTCTTTTCAGGATTCTGCATATTCACTGCTCTAGAAGAATGAAGTGTGTCCTGTTCAACCTCTGTGGTTTGATAACTGTCCTGGGATATATGCTGCAAAGGAAGGGAATTGATCTCCTGTGATGAATCATTTTTTTGCTGCTGATTCTGAGAATCTGTATCAAGTCTCTTCAACTGCATATCAGACAAATTTTCCTCCTTTGGCTGCATGGTTTCTGAATCTTGAAGGCTACAACGACTGGCATTTTCGTCATGGTTAGCAGTTTGCCATGGGGCAAACTGATTTGAGGTATAACTGCTTCCTTGAGACAATGGTACTGTTTGTAAATTATGCAAAAGATAAGATTGTTTCCAAGGAAGGAGAAACAGATACTGAAAGAAGACAAAGTAAGCAAGTGATGAAGATACAGTAGCTTTCTAAGACAAAGTTCCGATCACAATCACAAATCGTCTTCACATCAACACTCTTTCAGCTTAGATATTCTCATGCAACTCTGAAATGTTTACTATGCTGATATATGAAACACAGATGAATTCACAAACTGGAAAAACATTTTTTCTCTTTGTTAAGGCAAGGGAAGGAGAGCTTAGCCAAAAGGGCCCTTCACCTACAACAATGAGTGTAAAGGGTTCGAGTCATCAAGAGGACAAAGCAGGAAAAACCATTGTTTGACTCCTGCTTGAGGAGGTTTGACATACATTACAACAACAACATACCTAGTCTGTCCATAAGTGGGGTCTGAGGAGGGTGATGGGTACACATCCCCAACTTGTGGAGGTAAAGAAGTTGTTTCTGAAAGATCTTCGGCTCAAATAAAGCAGTTTAAAGCAAGTTTGAAAAGGAACAACCGTAATGAAGAACAAAACAATATCAATAGCAAATAATACAACAGCCGAAAGCAAAAGAAATAATATGTGCTAATAAGAAATCGAAGAATGAGATAATAGGAGGGTGATACTAAAGCAACAGAGGCAAAATGTAATAGGGGATCCGGAAACATTATTATAAAAGAGTATCACTGTTTTTTTTCTTATAAAGGTAAAGTTATAAAAGAGTATCACTGTTAATACTGAAATGGGTTTGACCTACATTAAAAGAAGAAAAAAAGGAGCATTGACCTTTGCTATATAGCTGTTTCCTTTGTGGGGAGGCATTAGAGACGGTGAACCATTTGTTCCTACAGTGCAAGTATACCCAACAACTATGGAGGATTTTTTTGAACCTCAAAGGCATCTCCTGGACCATGCCCAGAAAGGTATCAGGGGCTTTGAAAAGTTGGGAGGCAGCAGGGGTGAATGCAAAGGACAGAAACAGATGGAGAATTATCCCTGCTAGTATATGGTGGACTATTTGAAAAGAAAGGAATTCTAGGTGTTTTGAGAGCATAGAGAATGATGTCCAGAAAGTCAAGTTAAACTACATTTTATTGTTATGTTTTTGGAGTAATCAAGTATACTCCAATGACACTGTATCAGTAATTGATGTTTTAGACCCAATATAGACGGAAACCAGTGGAAAAGGAGACATATGTATATAATGGTTGTACTGTTTTGTGTTATAATACAAAGTTACCTATTTTAAAAAAAAGTAGCATCGTAAATACTGCTTTCTTGAGTAGGGGAACTCTATTAGTATAATTCAGTGTTCAAAGGTGAAAAGCTATAAGGCACCAAGGTCTGCTGGCTTCAAGCACCAAGTGAATTTAAAGTGTGTTTTAGGAAATGCACAATAGGAACAGATGCACTTGTAATAACAGAAAAATAACAATAATCAAAAGCAATAATCATATGGACAATAGAATTGAAATAGCAATAATTCAGTTAGATGAATAAGCCCCGTTTCAACTAAATTCCGATACTACTTAAATAATTTATTTTGACGCAAAAATGCTAAAGCTCCTAAATTAAATAGTTGACATCTAATACTTAGACCTTCATCCAAAGCTTTATCAGAAATAGGGATAAGAACAACTGATATCCTTGTTCTACACTGCTTTTCTGTTATACTTCTTTGTTACTTAGTCTAATCACTCCAAATTGTATGATGGTTCCAAACCATCCCATGCACAGTGCACACCCAACAACTTAGCGATATTTTAGCTTCTCTCTGCTACAAAACTTCCAGAGGTGCCATAAAGTACCCACACTTTCTCCCCACCAAATTCTTGACAACAATTACAACTTCCCCTACTTATACCCTTCCATTAGCAATTACTCACCCTAGCAGTCTCCCTACTACTTATTTTCCCATGTTAGTAATGCCAACATATCACAATCTTTACCAAAAAAAACTACTCACTCAAGAACCAATATACATCTAATGACCAGAATTTAGCCTAATCTTTGCAGTTGGCAATAAACTTAGTTGAATTACAATCTATAATGAAATTGAAAAAATTCAATTACTAAATAGTGATAATATATTACCGCTATCGGAATCCGAAGGCTGAGATTGTGAATTATCTCCACCGATATCCCTGTTTAGGGCAGCAGTGAATGCTTCCACATCTGCCCCCGAATGCATTGTTTCATCCTATATTTATATCCAAAATTCACATAAATCAACCATTTCACCATAAACATACATATCTGTGACCCAGTAAATGAAAAGGGCTAATTCGCAAAAAAAAAAAAAAAGAAGTACCAACCTCGTCTTCTTCAAGGAGCTTCATGATAGACGGATCCATTGAAGCTTAGTATCAACACTAGATGGACACAAATCGATCTTGCAACAAAATCAATTTCGTCATCAATAGGATCAACTAGTGTTAGTACTTATGCTTAACAAATATATTATTTCTAAATTAAAGCTAAGTGTCAACACTAGATGGACACAAATTGATCTTGCAAGAAAATCAATTTTGTCATCAATAGGATCAACTAGTGTTGGTACTTATGCTTAATAAATATATTATTTCTAAATTTAAAGCTAAGTGTCAACACTAGATGGACACAAATCGATCTTGTAAGAAAATCAATTTCGTCATCAATAGGATCAACTAGTGTTGGTACTTATGCTTAACAAACACATTATTCCTAAACTAAAGCTTAATATCAACACTAGATAGACACAAATCAATCTGGCAAAAAATCAATTTTGTCATCAATAGGATCAACTAGTGTTGGTACTTATGCTTAAGAAACACATTATTCCTAAATTAAAGCTTAGTATCAACACTAGATGGACACAAATCGATCTTGCAAGAAAATCAATTTTGTCATCAATAGGATCAACTAGTGTTGGTACTTATGCTTAACAAATATATTATTTCTAAATTAAAGCTAAGTGTCAACACTAGATGAACACAAATTGATCTTACAAGAAAATCAATTTTATCATCAATAGGATCAACTAGTGTTGGTACTTATGCTAAACAAACACTTGATGGACACAAACAAATTATCATAAAATTAAAGCTAAGTATCAATACTAGATGGACACAAACACATTATAGAAAACAATTGTACTTGAACTTTAGAAATTTAGAAGCACCAAACCTTATCTCCTACTTTGATGAAAGAAGCAATATAGTCTTGTATCAACTTTTTTAGATGTTAAGCTTCCTCAGTTGCCTAGCACGAAAAGAAACAATTTAAAATTTCTTTAGTGGTCATTATAGAGAGATTTCAGTCATTATTAACAGTTGACAATTAGTAAACACCTAATTCCTTCATCTATTCAAGATTTCCGACTTTTGAAAGCCTCACTTGGAAATTAGAATGCAACTCATATGTGTTTGATGATCTCTTGTTAGAGAAGTAATTGATTTTACCAGATTTTCTTGTTTATGAGCTACATAATGTGTATTTTATCTTCTCAAATAGGTTTCATACATAGCACTTGCATTTTTTTTCTCTTTGGTGGACTCTTATGCTTTCTCCTTTTCCACTATTGTTTGTATATCTTTTATTAGAATCTTTGTCCATTTTGTACTTTTTTCTTATAATGAAGCTGTCTTAACCCCACACCCACTCCACAAAATTGTTAGAAACTTGGTCCTGTAAAAGCTTAATCTTGACATGTTGAATATAACACAAAAAAGTAAAAACTACCTCCTCTATCGAAACATCTAGTGTTGGCCTCAATATTTTAGTGCTGGCCTCAATATTTGTTAGTCTTAAGACTATATTCAAAGGTAGTTTCTAAGTATAGGCACCCCAATACTTACACTAACAATAATTTCCAAACATCTGTTCTTGCTGGTGAGCTATCTCTCATGTCAGCTATCTCTGCTGGCCAACTGGTTAAAAGTCACATATTTCCCAAGTAATCTCTTCCTCTTAGTGACTGAGGATTAATTAGCCCCCCACTTGATCCTGTACATCACCACCCCTACTATTTTTATATTCCAATAATAAATAAAAAATAAGGAATAAAATTTTCACAATTAGGAGGGAGATGTAGAAGCAGAAGAAGTAATTTGAACCAAAATATAATATAAAGTAATAATCCTAAATCATCCCCTTATATTTTATCCTCATTCTCTCCTAAATGATCCTCTCTCTCTCCCCTCTCACAAAATTACAACGAAAAAAAAAAATGAAGAAGAAAAGAGACAATTACAGTAGTGTTTAAAGGAGTATTATCAGATCTGGAACCATATCATTTTAAGTTGTTTCTAAAAAGAAATCAAAGCTTTATTTTTACATGGGCAAGGATTTTTCAGTAAATGAATAAAAACGCCATGAAAAAATATAATTACCTTATAAATTGACTTGTGCGACGGCGAGCTGCGACGCCCTTTGCTCTCTGCTGCTGCCGAACTCTGTGCGCTAGTGCTGCAGCCCTCTGCTGCTGCGACCTGCGGCTGAGGCTGCACCCCGTCGGGGATGGTGGCGTGGCGCCGGTCGGGGATGGGTGGGGTCGGCGCCGGTCGGGGAAACGTGGGTGGGTGGACGTGAGAGAGATTATTTTATTGATATATTTGTTTTTCTTTCCTCTTTTTTCTAAATTTTTGTTTTCTCAAAATCTAATTTGAATCAATTCTAATTACTCCATCAGTTTGTATAGTGAAAAATAAATTATTTTTTCACTTATTTATTTTAATTGAAAATATTTTTAAAAAATTGTTATTTTTATCATTAAATAATTACATAATATATTAATAATAAAATTTAAAAATATAATTAATAAAACTAGTTTAGTAAAATGATTTTGTAATACAAATACAATTGAATGTATTACACATTAAATATTTAAAAGTTATCGAGATCAAAAGCATGGTTATGATTATTATTATTATTAGGTATTTGACTATAGAATTCATATATATTGAAAATAGAATTATGGTTTTTTTTTTCAAAGTAATATTCAAAATAATGTTCATGTTAAACTTAAATAACATTTCAAGAGTGAAAAGTAAGTTGAAAAAACACATTCTACCAATATATTTCCAAATTTAAAATATACCTTCAAAAAGAAAATGTGGTGTTTCAAATTTTCATGGTCAAAAATCAATTTTCAAATAAAGTGACAATTATTTTATAAATAAATAAATTTTTATGTTTAAATGGGTCCTAAAAGTAGAAGTTAAAAAAAACAATGAAATATGAAGGCAAAAAATTTTAAAGTACAATAAATGAAAAATGGGAGGAAAAGAAACAAAATAATTTTAGTGGTCAATTTTTATGGGATAAGTGACCAACCAAAGAATTAACTTGAATATTTTTATGCTCATAGCATTTAATTATAGAATAATAAAAATTATAATTTGAAAAACATTTTCTATTAAAATAAATAAGTAAAAAATTAATTATTGTTTTCATCCAAACAAACTAAGGTAGTAATTAAATTGATTTCCGAATAGAACTTAAAAAAAATATCTAGAAAAAATGAGGAAAGAGAGAGTAGGAAAGAGAAACAAAAGGCAAAGAATAACAATAAAGCATGGGTCCCAATAATAAAAATATAATAGCAATAAAACAACCCCTTATACAACTAGTACTAGTTATACCTCATACATTTATAAAAAATTTCAAATGCAATCGAAGTTGAATTAAATATGTTTTGTAGAAATTAATATTCTTCATTTGACGAGCCAAAATATGGTTGGCAAATGAGTGCCATAGCATGTTTCCTTTCAATATTACTCATATAATCAGATGAGATCTTTTGGGATATAATTGAAAATAAAACACGAGGATTGAGCAAATGAAAAATAAGTTAAAGTCAACTAAAAATAAAAGGACTAATTATAATTAATTTGATATTTTGGTTTGATGAAAAAAGTAACAAAAATGATCCCCCATGTTTGAGAGTATATTCAAAATGACCTTTTAAGTATGAATTTTGATTCATTAAGTTTGTCAAAGGTTAATATTATTGATCTTTGTCAAATATATATCGAGTCAAAACTCACATTTAGATATACAATTTTTATACTTTTTGTTGCTTTTATTTTTTTATAGAGTACTGTACAGTTTTTTGAGGTGTAATTTTCATTATTTTTTTATGTTTAGTACAAGTTTTTTGTGTTGCAAATTTTATAATTTGAAGAGACTTTCTTGATATTTATGATTAACTTTATTTTCACTGTTTTCGTTAAATCTAGCAAACAATATCAAATTATTAAATATTTAAAAAGGATTAAAAATGTTAACATTTTTCTTCTCCGTTGTTTTTTAGTATATGATTTCTTCACAACTATATTTCATTTTCTTACCGATTTTGATTATTTTATTTGCGTCGAAAGTCTATTAGAAACAACCTCCCTATGCTCATAAGGCAAGTATAAAGCTTACACATTTTTGTTTTCAAACCTTACTTGTGAAATTACACGCAACAAAATTAAAGGATCGAAATTGTTCAATGCTTACTTAAAGGGACTATTTTGAGCCTAACCTTAAACATAAGGGTCCAAGTTTGATATTCTCCCTTTTTCCAGCATCTATAAATCCCCGCCATTTTTTGTCTCCAAAATTCACAAACCCTTTCCATAAGAATAGGAAACAAAGAAAAAAATTAATCAAAAACTATAGCATAAAGTAAAAATGGGGATCGATCATCTTGTTAAATTAGCAAAACGCAGCATAATTCAACAATCAAAGCATCGTTTAATCTTCAATAATTCAATTTCTGAGTCCAATTTTGCTTCTCATTATCAACAATGCAGAGTTTACTCTGCTCGATCTATGAACACTTCAGCTACTAAAATCTCTAAAACCCATTTCTTTTCGTTTCCGTTTTCTATTCGGAAATCAACTCCATCTTCAACTTCTGCGAAAACACGTATTGGATTCTTGGCGTGGTATTTGGGAGCTCTTGAGTCTCGTCCGATTATCACGAAATCTATTTCTTCTGCTGTTATATTTGCTGCTGCTGATGTTACTTCTCAGGTATTCTCTCGTTTTGCTTAATTATGTGATTTTATTGCTTTGTGTTAGAATGAAATTGGTATAGATTTTAAGATAGTGATATCATGTGTGAGTAACTCGGATTTGGACAAAAGTTGTTGGATTTAATCGAAATTTGAATGCATGAGTAACTTTCTAGCTTCATCTCTGATTCAAATAGATGGAACTGATATAGATGAATAGATGATCCATATATCCAACAGCTTTGTTTAGCTGTTTGGATGGTTGTTATTATTTGTTGGGAATAACAGTAGAAATGGATAATCGGGTAAACTTTCCACTAATCCAATAAGTTGAAGCATTTTTTGGTAGAGAAGTTACTTAGAGGCTGTTTGGATTGATTTTATTTTTTAAAAAAAAAGCTTTTAAATAATAATAAAATAAAGTAAAAAGTCAAACTTAAAATGACTTTTAAATCAAAAAAATAAAAAGTAAGGGGATACCTAATTTTGATTTTTAGTAACATTTTTAAAGTCATTTTAAACTTACTAGTAACTGGGCACGTGTACTCTATAACGATAAATATAAATTATTAAAAATTGCATAATTTCTTTTAAAATTGGATTTGAGTTGCAACAAAAATATGAAAAGTAAATTAATAAATGTTTATAGTGTATAGTTAACTCATACGAAGAAACTCTTTTGAATTTAGTCCTCCCCTTATTATGATTTCGATATATAAATTTTATATTTGTTTTAAAAGACAAAATAAAGTAGCAAACAAACATAGAGGCACACTACCTTATGATTAACTTCCTTAAAATGTCTCTCTTTTCTCATATAATAGAGTAAAAATGTTTAAATTAAATTAATAGTTACACATTTCGTGACGATATAATGTTTTAACATTAACTAGTAGAAGATGAAATTCTCCTTCTCATTAAGTAGAATGCAATTAAGTAATTCAAATTTATAACTAAGGAAACTTAATTAGAAGGAAATAACTAAAGAATTAAAGTGCAACCGTTAGTATTTAAATTTTGTCATTATATATTTAAAATATTAATATTTAATTAAGTAAGTCAGAGTTTAATTTAGTTGAGAGCCAAAATGACAATATTAGTAATTTTACAATTAAAAGTTTGTTAAAATATATTTTACATTTTTTGTTAAAAATATAATATGAGCAATATTTGGTCGGAGGTTAAAAGATCTTCTAACTTCATAAGCATTTTGGTGTAGCATTTTTTTGACTTTGGAATTTGGATCTCATAATAATTTTAATAAAAATTGTCTTAAAAAATATAGATTTTATCCACAAGTACATATAAGAATAATTCTTTACAAATATTTAAAATTAAAGGTGGAAAAAAATGTATTATTAATAATTTGAAATTAGAATATCTTGTAGGCGCGAATTGTCTATTTTTACATGCCTTATAGACTATTATGATGATCCTATTTGTTTTATTTTCTATAGGAAAAATACACCCTTCAATCATATACATTCTTAAAATGAAATTACAAATACAAAGGAAAAAAAATATCACAGGAGCAAGCTTAGCATAAGGCTACCAACGAAAATAGAAAAATTCTAAGACAATCTCTTTTTATTGATAATGCAAATTGAAACAAAGCTATAGTAATAAACATTCAACCTTTGACCATAAAAAAGAGTTAAAAATCTTGGAAGACAAGTTAACGGAAGAAACATTCAACTACATAAATGGAGGGGGTCTTATCATAGTTCTAATATCGGCAAATAAGTAAAAAAACAAATACATCAAGCTCTGATATTCTAGTAATTGAACTATTATTAATCCCTATAATCACATTATGCCTTATAATTTTGACACAAATTCTCTTGTCTTAAAATTTTCTTCACTTGATTAAAGCTTCTCTAGTCTTCCACACAAAAATTTGTATCACATATAAATCTTTCTATGGAAATACTATTGAAAGATTTGTATTTATAGGAAAAAATATAGTTTTGGAATACGAAGATTCACTTACAAAGTTGAAAGGTCAAGAGTTACAACAAATTAAAGACAAATAATAATTAAGAACATAAATTAACTAGTGAATTTGACCGCGCTTCAAGGCGATTTATAAGAAAATCAATAAATTGAAAATAATATTTTTATAATTTCATATAGCAGAAATAAATTTTAATTTTGTTATATTGATTAAAATACAAAAATAATATTTGTATTGGTGTTAGGTGAACTGCATTTAAAAATAAATAAATTTGCATTTCAAATAAAAGTAAAATGATATAAAACTAAAATCATAAAAACACAAACACACAACATATTTTTTTAACAAAGTGAAGTACAAATGACATTATTATGCATATTTGATATAGGCTTTGAGACAATATATTCAAAAGAGCACAAATTTTTTCTTCAAAAAATTGATGAATGTACAATATTATATGTAGTTGTCTAAACAATGAAACTTACTCATGGCATCTCTATGAAAAACTTGCATAATTATGCTTTCTAAACTCATTTAGCACACTTTTATAGTGACAATAGAGAGAATGATTGATCTTCTAATTTAGGAATAACTTCACCAAGTAAGAGAAGTCCTACAATTGCCATACAAACATCTAATGTAACAAAATATTGTGAAAATTTATGATTACTATCGAGATAAATTCTCAACTCTTACTTATACGTGAATCCCTAGTTTTCTCCCACAAATTTTCTCATCAAGCATCTCAATTTGTTCTTTGTCTCATGGATGCCTTTGTATTCCACATTAGTTAGTCCACTTGCCAAACACATTCTATCCAAAAAAAAAAAAAAGAAACTTCAACATACATAATTTCACAATACATTATGAGAATTAAGGTGATCAAGAAGTCAAATAAGAGATTGAACATACCAAAGAGAATTTAATTAGTGTTATCTAAACAAATATAGTAAGCAAGCTACTACATCCAATCTATATATAGTACAAAAATATAGAATATGAAAAGACACAAAATTAATTAAAATATAATTACTCAAAGATTAATACATACTAATTATTAATATAATTGAAAATAAAGAAACTGTTGATGAAAAAACGGAAAGGAAGAAAACTTACAGCTAATCATTAGTTTCACAATTAAGAAAATTAAAATCTCTTAATTAGTGCTAATTTTTAGTCATTAGTTATTTTGGTATAAGAAAACTTACGCTAATCAAATTAATGTTCCTTTTTGGTTAGTTTTAGTTACCTCCAATTTTAGCAGTAATTTAATTTAATTAAATTAAGCAAAATTCACGTTCCTTTATAAGTTAATGCTATACTCAAATTAACATTATTTTTTAGGTTAATTTTAGTTACTGTCGTTTAATTAAATTAAGCAAAATTCACGTTCCTTTTTAAGTTAATGCTATACTCGAATTAACATTATTTTTTTGGTTAATTTTAGTTACTATCGATTTAGCAGTAACTTAATCAAATTAAACTAAGCAAAATTAACGTTTCCTTTTTAGTTATTGTACATTTATAGTCATTGTATCATTACTTTTGGAAGAAATAAATGTTAGAAGGCTCATAATGAGGGAAGAGAATAATTTTTAAAACATAATTTTGAACAAAAAATGAAGGTAAAAATTTAAAATTTTGAAAATATAGAAAAATAATGATATCGTCGTTGAAGCATGCCACATCAGAACTGATATTCGAATTTTTATAGATATATATAGATTTGGAAGATGAAACACGTATGTATCGATTTAATTTACATACTTCAAATACAACTCTTTAACTTTTCTGAGGCATGACATACTAATTACTTAAGTGAATTTGATTCGATTCCAAACGATACACATTTTCATGAGGTCAAATACTACCATATTAAGTTATTTATATTAACTAAGAGAAGTGGAAAAAGCTTGGTTGATTTTCTTTTAGAATAAATGTAATACTTTCTTATGATTATTTTTATATTTTAAGTTTTGACTTAATATCTTCTCACTTTTAAAATTTACGATAATAATAATAATATAATATAAAATAATATAATATAAATAATTAATAAAAGGAGATAAGCTGAAAAGTAAAAAGGTTACCATTACTAAATAGAATAAGATAAAATCTATAAAGAAGATAAAAAGACTACATGTATAAGAAGATTAAAAATTCTTTCAATTAAATAGTAGACTAACATTAAAACATACAAATTATTATATTTAATAGGAGGAATTTACTTTATATAAATGATTCTTATTTTTTATTTAATCAAGTATATATTTTATTATATTGTAATTTGGTGTAGGGGTAAAATGGTATTTCAACTTTTAACTTTGTGGCTTCCCACTTTTAGTATGATATGATATGATATGATTTTAAATTATTTTTAACTTTATCAAACAATTATAAAAGCTAAAAAATGATTTAAAAATAGATTTGACCAACTTTTAAGTCAATTCAAACAAGGCTCTTAGTTTGACCGAAGCCGTGAGTAACCTTCTAACTCGTCCTTTGGTCCAAATATAGTGGAATTGACATAGATGAATAGATGATCCTGTGTTTTACTAATAGGACTCAAAAATATGAAGAATTAACTATACAAAGAAGCCAAAGGGTTAACATCAACAATATATGCACCAAACATAATTTTAACCTTATATATTTATAATCTAAATATCTGCCGAAAGGGATACCCTATCATAGATGTATGATGCATCTAGTACTCTTTGAATTTGATGTGTTCAATAATTATGTTATCATAATTGAAGCCTTTGTGCTTTTGCATTTATGTGTTTAGAACTTGATATTTTGTTGAAATTTTAGTGATTTTCACATATATATTTATGCTAGTTGTAAAGAATACTGGGTTTAGTTAGCCTTGTGAATCTACTCTGTGTCCGTCTCTGTACATGACCCTAACTAGTTCGGAATTGTGGCTTAGTTATAGTTGTTAGTTTTGATTCTACTACTTCAATTTGATCAAATATTTGAAAATTTGAATAACGTTTGGATTTTTTTTTTGATGGTATAATGATATTGTTTGTATTGGTCAGATGATTACGATGACACCTTCAGATTCTCTAGATATAATAAGGACTCTGCGAATGGCTGGTTATGCATTGATCATCTTAGGAACAGCACAACATCAGTGGTTTAACTTTATGGGGAGAGTATTACCAAAGAGAGATGTTGTTTCTACCTTGAAGAAATTGTTGCTAGGAAATTTCGTTTATGGGCCTGTCATTAATTCTGCTTTCTTCTCTTTCAATGCAGCTCTACAAGGTATGCATTCATTTTAGTTGTTGTTCAATTATGTTACTACTTTTCTTGATTGTTATATATATCATCACCACACAATATGCATTTGATCAAAGCTAATTTACTTCTCTAGAAATCTCTAATAGCGGAAATGTACATGGCTATTACTTGCTGGTAATATCATACTTGGATGCATATGAATATCGAAAACAACCTCTCTACCTTTACAAAGTAGGGGTAAGGCTGATTCCACTTGTGGGATTACACTGGATATGTTATTGTTGTAGTATAGCTATTATATTAATCATGAAACTTTATGCACTGATACTGTGAGAAATGTTCCCATGAATATATTTATGGCTACTACATTAACATTAAGCATGGAACATTATGCACTGATATGGAGAATAACATGTGAGAATTCGTTCTTAGAGGCTAACCAGATAGCAGAAAATAACATGATGCATGCTTAGTTTATAGTTACGACTTAAAAGAGTATTGGGAAATTAAGAAAATTCTGAAACAGTGAGTTGAGGTGAAATAGGATAATTTAAGATGTGAAGTAATATTCAAAGTAAAATGAGTTGATTCTCATAACAAAGTGAATGCATCCAAGTAAAATGGCTGGAGGATATTCAATTGTCGTCTATTTGAAATTGCTGAACTAGTTTTTCTAGCATTAGATTTAACTTTTGGGAGAACCATTAAAAGATACTTTACTCTGTCTAGAAGTTTTATCATCCCTGAGGTTTTAATGTGTTGGATATGTCCCAAAATTATGTTGGCACTGTGGTTTTAATTCTTTGCCCTAGATAGCTCAAGTACGAGCTAAACATACAGAATTTTCAAAATGAAAAGAGCTTTTTTGATTAAGTACCACAATCAAAATGATCTTAACTACATGCCATATTTTCCGATGAAAAGATTATAATTGGTGGAAGTTAATGAATGACAGTCCGTAATTTCTTCTTGGTTGAGCATCTGAAGAAAACATGAAGGGACCTAAAAGGCAGAAAGTTCTTCAAGCTTGTAAACATAACAATGTTGAGTGTGTGAACAAAGTCTCATATTAGTGTTAAAAAGATTGGGAAGCTACATATAATGTGTAATCATCAGTAATTAAACACATAATAGCCACCATTATCGAGTATTTTCTATTATTAATAAAGTTGAAACAAAGCAATAGCCTACGTCAAAACCTTTTCAACAGAGGGAAAGGTCATTTCTGTTAGAATATTATGTTCCTTGGTTATACAATGATCATCGACATTGGATCAGTTAGGTGTGATGCCCTCAGAGTAGCTTTTAGGAGTTCTGCATTATTTGTTATACGATCATTTGTTGGCTGAACTGATTCTTATGTTGCCCTTGCTTTTGGACTTGCCATTTTATTTCTCTCAACATGTTCTAATTCGTTTAGTCTATGTTTTTGTGATGTTCAGGTGAAAATGGAGAGGAAATCGCTGCAAGATTGAAACGAGACCTGATCCCGACAATGACTAATGGACTTATGAACTGGCCATTGTGTGATTTCTTGACATATAAAGTAGTCCCTGTCCATTTGCAGGTATTAACATTCCTAGTCTTTGTTTCAATAGAGTTTGTGCAATATCTATAGTGAGATAGTCCAGAACTTGTGGGCTCTGACTATTAGCCTTTCTGAAAGACATAATACATAAACAAACACACAATTTTGGCCTCAACTGGTAAATAAGCACTCCAACTCACCCTGATGTTGTCTCATGGACACCCAAACTTGTCGTGACACATAAATTTTGAAGGTGTCTAGATGATCATTTTGTAAGTTGGAATGTTCAACGGACATAGTGAAAATGAGTTAAAAGTGCTTACTTGCCAACTGAGATCAAGTTTGAGTATCTGTTTATGTGTTATGTCTTTCTGAAAAGCTTATTTTTGCCCTGTTTCACTAATTTCAAATTGAGTTAAATGCTCAGTTCAATTCCTTCTATCACTCTGATCACTAAGAATCTGTTAATGTCTCTTTTGCAGCCATTGGTTAATAGTTCATTTTCATATGCATGGACTATATATTTGACGTACATTGCAAATTTGAAGAAAGTTTCTGATTAATTTCCTCGCCGCGCTATGGATGTATCAATATTCTCTCTAAAGATTGAACCAAAAGAAAGTTAAATCAGTCAGTTGAGTGATCAACAATGTCCTACTGCAGTCTATACTTCTCTTACTCCTTGATGATTATCTGGAAAAAAAAAAAAAAGTTATATAAAAAAAAAGTTTTTGAGAATCACATTGATATTTATTTGTTAATTTTGTGTATTGGTGAATGAAAGTTCTATACATTGCCTCAGCCTTCTTGTATTGTTGATCATATTATTGAACAAAAATGGTGATGTTCATCCTCCATAGGTCCAGAATTTCCATTTTTCAAAGTATCATAATCGTCCAATGAGAAACTAATAAAGCAATTTAATACGAAAATACTTGATTTGAATGTTCTTTTTTTGCAAGAAGAAGCACCAACTCAACATATAGGCTGAAAATATTAAAATACTTAAATTGATCAATCGGATATCAAATTTAAAAAATTGAAATGAATATAATTGTAATTTCTTTAATTCAAATTGAAATTTTCATAAATTTAAATTCTAACTTGACCGCAGCCTCGTTGAAACCACCTGATTGGAGTGACATAATAATTTTCAGAAGTCCACAACAAATCATACAAACACGTTGGCCGGTCAATACAATGAGTAGAGTATGGTCCCACGTGGCAAAATAAATAAAGTATCTAGAAGACGGCATTGCCGCATTCTTTATGTCTCAATCACCGGACAACAATTATTGGTTTGATTTGTTTTAATTCATGTGATATTGTTCAAGTTTTAAGAAATAAATAATTTTAGAAAAAAATGATTCTAGAAATATCGTAGAAGTATTGAGTATTTTCCTTCCATTTTTTCCCCTAACTATTATCGTTTATGATTAACCATTAAATGGGGGACAAAAGAAAACCTTAAATAACCAACAAATTATTTTTATTTAATTTTCTACAACAAATATCCCTTTCCACATCTCTCTTCCTGAGAGAATAGAGAGAGAAGAGAGAGTATTTCTTTTACTTCTTTTTTTCAGGTTGCACATACACAAATTAGGGAAAAGGAAATTCTTTTTTGGTTAAATTGTTGATGGAGTTGTGGGAGAAGATGATGTAACTTTCAATTCGTCTCTGATCATCAAATGAAATGTGAATAACTCGTCCTCCTCTCTTTGAAAGAAGGGGCGCTTCCGGTTCTGTCAGTGCTTGAAACAATTTTGTCTTCATTTTTCTACACCCCTTTCTTGTGTCGAAGACTAGGAAGACAAATAATCCCTGCTATAATTTTTTCTTCCCCGCATTTATCCCTTGCTTCCTTATGTCTAGTATTTAGACAAATTTGACTTTCTTTCTATTTAGAATAGAAAACTATTGATACGTTTTATGGCAAAGAAATCTGGCAATAGTAACATAGTTACACTACTCCAATTAAAAAAAGCTAAATCAAAATAAATGAAAGCCAAATACTCTTCTTCAAAATCTACATACTATGTGGTACAAGGGATTCGCAGCATCTCATAGAAAAAGAGTATGTAATGTAGATTTTGAAGAAGAGTATAAATAAGACAAAGGAGTTTTCATAATTCCATAGAAAAAAAATCCATTTCTAAAAGAATAGAGTTAATGAGAAAGATAAGGAATTTGGAACCGCTAAGGAAAGGGGGTCAGATAAATAGTTGGGGAGTTAAATAGTCTTTTTGAGGATAGAGGGACTTGAACCCTCACGATTTTTAAAGTCGACGGATTTTCTTTTTACTATAAATTTCATTGTTGCTGGTATTGACTTGTAGAACGGGACTCTATCTTTATTCTCGTCCGATTAATCAGTTCTTCAAAAGATCTATCAGACTATGGAGTGAATGATTTGATGAATGAATATTCGATTCTTTCTTCAATGTAGAATGGATTCACACCAATTCTTCGATTTTTTATAGAAAAACTATGGATTCGGGTCGTCATTAATCATTTGATATAGTATTCAATACGTATGTATATACGTTTATCCTTCACTTCATTCTTTTTCTTTCTGAAGTTTCGATGTAAAGAGTCCTCTACCAACGCATTTAACTCCATTTGTTAGAATAGCTTCCATTGAGTCTCTGCACCTATCCTATGCGCAAAGCTTGGAGTAGAGTTTCTACACGTATTCACATTCGTAAAACTGGTTAGTTATGTTCTCACATTAATTCATTAATTCATTTCCTGATCACCTGATATCGACTTTATCAATTATGTGAGGTTCTCTTCCAACATCCTCTACCCAATATGATATTTTGCTATCATATTTTTCTTGCAAACCCCTCCGGCCCTCCTCCCTTCGAACAACTTCTCTAGTGAGTTGAGGGTCTATCGAAACACTCTCTACCCCTCAAAGGTAGAAGTAAAATTTGCATACATGTTACCTTTCCTAAAACCACTCATAAAATTATTATAGATAATTACTTATAGTTTTCTTTTACGTGACTCATTAATATAATATAAATTTATTTAAGTAATATTGGTACATAGAAATTAAACTCGTGATGTAAACGTCTTGAATAATCGCTCTTGAAACTTTTATTTAATAGGACATGTAAAGCTACACCGTGATGTGAGGAAATGTGAATATGAAGATGTTCAAATTTTGAGGTATGCTGAAAAAGAACGAAAAAGGATCAGATGCTTCTAAATCTCCTTCTGGATGCAAAATGTTCGATTTTGGGATATTATTGATTGGGATAAACGTGCTCCCTTCATTTGTCGTAGCGTGTGAACGATCAATATGTTTTTATTGTATTTTTCTAGCTTGCATGTCTCAAATATCTGCATGCTTTTTGCAAGACGAATGATTGTGAACTTTTTCATACTCTTAGTTTCACTTATTTGGAACGAGACTATTGATCATGTAGATTTATAGAGTTGGTTCTAGTGGAGTACCTATAATTTCTTGGAGATGGATGTGTTGTTTTTTCTTAGATATTTTTCTAAACTGAGTAGTGATACCTATATTTGTATATAATAAATTTATAGATGAATTATTTCTATCTTCGAGGTGTTGTATACATTTTTTTTTAAATGTTTTCGGAAGTGAATAGCTTGTCTTTAGTTTAAAAAAGAGTGTATGTAGTGATCGTATATTTATTATATATAATATAATACATTCATAGATGAATTATTCTATCTCCGAGGTGTTATTACGTACGTGATCTTTCTTATTTTGAATTTACTGGACAGTGTAAAACTTGTCTTTGGTAAAAAATAATTACATTTGTCAAACTCTCAGCCAAAAGCACTTTTGAAACGGGGGATTTTTTAGCTTTCTCCAAGGCTTGTACACTCATCAAAGGAATCACAAAATTTTTAAATCTCTTAGGGTGTGTTTGGTAGGAAGGACAACATTTTCTGAAAAATGTTTTTCAATTTTCTCATGTTTGGTTGGGTTAAATGTTTTGGAAAATATTTTTCAAATCAACTCATTTTTCTCAAATTTAAGGAAAATGACTTCCCTTCAAAACTTAAAGAAAACATTTTCCAAAACTCTCTTCCTCAAATTACAATTTTATTTTTGTTGAAAAAATCAATTTATTTCCCTACCCGCAAACCAGCCCCCCAACCACCACCACCACCCCCCCCCCCCCAAAAATAATAATTTTAAAGCTAGTTTTTAAAAAATGTTGTTAACTTCAAATTTTTTACCCCACCCTCACCCTCACCCCTACCACAACCTGATATACCGTGAGTTTACGGTATTTCTAATACATTTCACTTACAAGTTGTGCGTGTCTAGGGCCTTTTTATATTGGTTTTTATGTGTTTTATTGTATTTTTGCAGGAAAGATGTTCATGCGCAGAAGTATGGAGACAACTGAGCAAATTGCAGAAAAAGGGCATTCACGGAGGTGGTCTACGGATCGTAGGTCCATTGACAGTCCGTAGGTGATGATCGTAGATCAGCAGCCAAGGGATAGATGACAAATCAGGGAAATCTGACCAAGTGTGGAACCACGGTGTCCATTGACGGTCCGTAGATTGATCTACGGACCGTACTGATCGAACCGTAGAATGAGATTGCGAGGATTCCAGTACCTGATTCTTGAAGATTCTAAGTGTGGAGCTACGGAAGGGATTGACGGACCGTAGATTGATCTACGGTCCGTACTGCAAGTCTGTCGTTTGCTTCAGAGAGGCTGATTTTTGGGAGCTGAAATATTTTCTAAGTCTTGGCTGACGGAAGGTACTTACAGACCGTAGATCCATCGACAGTCCGTAAGTCAGTCTCGTGGAACGAAGACGCGTGCCTAAACAAACTCTCCTTAATTTGTTTCCTTTTTAAATTAGGATTTGTTTTTCTATAAATAGGGCATGTAAACCTCATTTTTAGGGGTTAGACATTATTCTTCTAGTTTTACTTTGTGACTTTGGAGATTTAGTTGGAATTCTAGCAATTATTGATTTTCTAAGTTCGTTTTGAAGATTTTGGCTTTGTAATTCAAGTTGAATTTCTAGGTTTATTATTCTATTTACGTAAGTTCATGATTTCTTTATTTAAAATTATGAATTGTGTTCTTGCTAATATGAGTAACTAAATCCACAACTAGGGTTATGGGAACCATGAGCGATTAACAAAGTATGAATAGTAAATAAGCAATTCTGGAATAGTGTTTTGCATGCATTGATAATTCTTTCGTTTAGAAGTCTTTTTAACGGTGGCCAACATTAGAACTTGCCTTGTTGCTATTTGCTGGATCAAGGAGGTAATCAACAAGAAAAGAATTATCAACATAGATTTAGTGTGATACTATCTAATAGGCTAGTGTTGATTGGTGCGAAGTAATAACTAAGTCAAACATCGATCATGATGTCTAATATGAGGTAAATGTAAGGATTAGTAAATTATACACACATAGCCGAATCAAGGTGCAGGGTGAAATTCTCTAGATGCCGGATCAAGGATTTAGAGATACCTAACTTATCACTTTGCATGCAGTACACTAGGAAATGATTGATGTTACTAGGATTATTGCGTTATGAGCTTGTGGGGAACACATCACTACACTATTTTAGGCCTAGGGCCACACTAATTCTGGACAACGCTTATAAAGTGTTGCCTAAAATATTTTTGGGGACGCTTTAAAAGCGTAGCCCAAGTTTTAAACTTTTAGCTACACTTTATATTGGCAACATTTAAAAAGTGTACTCTTTTAATGGTATAAGCTACACTTTATAAGTGTTGTTACAATATGATATAATTAACAACAACTATTAACATATATGGCTACACTTTTAAAGTGTCCCATTTTAATAATTGTAAAAACAATACATTAAAAGTGTGGCCTTAAAATTTTCACTAAAATTTTCCCTCCAACATTATTTTAAGTCTCCTCCCATTTTTATTGTCCAAGAAAAATAATTCATAAAATATTAATTTTAATAAAATACATAATACATATGTGAGAAAACCACGCGTGAGTTCTCTCTTTCTCGGAATAACGTCCGAGCCGAAGAGTTGAAGAACCGATCTAAAGAACCTGAATAGATGAAGAACTGATTTCATCAAGCGTGAGTTCGATTCTCTTCTCCGATAACAATTTCGTCAAGCGTGAGTTCGATTCACTATTCCATAAGTACTAAAAATAGTCTTCTTGTTATTGATTGATTTTTTGTTTTGTGTTTAGAAGAAGAGAATAAGAAGGAATTGATAACTTTGGGGTTGTTGGCTAAGAACACGATTTCAGACGGGCGAAGCTAGGAACATGATTTCGGAATCGAACCGAAGAGCTTAATAGCTAAAGAGATTCTCATTTGAAGGACAAGATTTACATCATAGTTCTCGCCGAAAATAGGATTTTGTTGGAATAGGGTTTATCAGGTAACAAATTCTATCTTTGAAAGTCTAAATTTTAGCTTTAGGGTTTGGATATGCTTGTGTTTTTTGTACAATTTTTGGGAGTGTAGCTCGTATTTTAGCTTCATCAGTTGATTTTTTATGATCAAGATCTCAAAAAATCTTTGCTTGATTGAGACCTTTGGACTCGACTCAATCTGTTCATCGCGTCCTTGTTGTTGTTGTACTTATTAGTTCGATTTCTTTTAGCATTTGGCAATGGAGGTATATTCTTGATGTTCGTAGTGGAATTATGATGAGATTCAGTACTTCTCGGAGAACTCTGAGGTTTTTCAGTTGGCTTTGAAGTACTTGAAGATGTGCTTGTGGTAGTTGTAGTAGTAATAGTAGTACTGCTACTTCCTCTCTAGTAGTTTAAAAGACTGATGAAAGTCTACTCTTTATTGGCTCCCGCAACATACAATTCTTGGCTTTGAAGTACTTGATCTTAGTGTTTGATAGGAGCAAAAAAGAAATGTACCTCATTAGAGCTAACGTCGTGCGGTTTAGTATCCTCTCCGTCTATTACTTTCTTTTGCATTCCTTTTGTGATTGAGAGCGTTGTCAAGTCTTGTGCCTGCATGAAAGGGAACGGAATAACGTGAACATGAATGTCAAATCACTTCAATAGAGACTTAAGTGTGGATTTAGATGATTTAGGCAATGTAACAGGACATGAAACTTTATTGGGAAAGTCATTATTATTGTTTTGTTAGTGTAGTGTGTTTCTTTTGCAATTTTGTATTTTTCTTCTTTTCTCCAAAAACAAGGCGAGTCTTTGGGGTATCCGATGGGAGTTTGGAAAACATTATCGGTGAAAACAAATGAAGAACTTAGCATAACAGATTAAACTAAGCCCAAGCTTGACATATTCTTCGAAAATGGACTTGGGACCTAATTCAAATGCTAAAGCTAACTTTTGAGGTGCGGATTGTCCAAGATCATATGAAGATGATTTAACAACGCTAAAAAAGATTCGGACGTTTCAAGAAAACAATATTGGACGTATAGACAAGTTCACTTACCTTCTCTTCTCAAGCTTTAATGTTGCCACATGATCCTCCTTATAGATTACGGGCGGTTCCGAGAGTTCACATGCCAACAGCTTGTACTAAAGAACTATATTGAAACATTTTCCGAAATCAAGAGACAAATTTCTCTTGCTTGTCTTAGATTATTCTTATTTGTTGGGATTCGTGATAGTGTTTTATGTTAGACATCATGTTCTTCATTCGTGCACTTCAAGTTGGATGAGTGGATCAAGACGTCAAGGTTTTAGATTTCATCTTGTGTCTCTAGTGGTTTCATTTTAAATCTTATACTTGGTGAGGATCGATTCTGTCTAGTTTTCTTCGTTCCTCTTTCTCTTTTATGTTTACTATGTCTTTTAAGTTCTCTTTAATAGTTGGTTTTCATAGGTTTGTTAAAAAATTTCAAATAAATGCGAGAATGATGTATCGAGTTCTTTCCACCGTTGTGGTTGCTTCATTAACTATCTTTTCGAATCCCTTTGCATCGTGTTATATATGTGTTAGCTTCTATTCTTTTTTTCTTTCAATTTGATCATGAGTTGAGGAAACATGTGTGAGTCAATTTATGCAGACTTCGATTGTTTAAATACCTTTGAGATATCGGGTCCTTTTGTGAGAAAATGGGTCTGTTCATTTGGTTTATGAAGAAGTGAAGTAATCTTGATCTTATTTGAGACTCATTGTATTCATCAAGTTAGTTCTTTTGCTACCGTCGTAAAAAAAAAACCAATACTTGTATTTGTGAGCAAATCGATTTGTTCCTCTCTTTGTTAAAACCGGTGGTGTAAATCAAATGCGGTAATGGTAAAAAAATGTGTTTATTATGCTAAAAATAATCTTATATCTTTGTTCTTCATTAGTATATATGACACACTTTCCCCTAAGAAAATGCAACTGCTTCTTCCAATTCATGCAAGAATGAATTTTCATACTATAATTATAAGCTTTTACATTGGTGATATATAAACATCTATGGTTGTGTTTTTATTTGAGTAGAAAGACTGAGGAGCTTGAATTGAAGAAGATGCAACAAGAAACCAAAGCTATTGAAACTTCAAGGAAAGTTATTCCATCAATGGTATTTATTTCCAAAAACCAAAAGTTTGTCATTTGAGTGGTTTACAAATTAATACTTAACCCTTTTGGTAATTAAACTTAATGTTCTGTCTACTGTCTCCCAGTCAAGCCTGTCCCTGAAAGACGAATAGTCACTGTTACTGTCTCCACCATATCTGATGAAACATGCTATAAAGTTGGGGATAACATGATGTACTACTCAACTGGAAACAAGACAACAACTCTCATCAACATAAATGATGTCCCTCATAACGTTGGTGAAGGATTTCTCCATGCCCGAACATTAAGACAAACTATAACCACAACAACTACCATCACACCTCATGTGAGTATCATGTATCCTATCTCCATGTCTGTCTCGATCTGCACTCAATCTAATTGAATATTTATGTTCTTGATAATTGAATGCCACTTTAATTCTTTGTGTGTATGCTACTCAAGATGAGTAAAGCACAACAAGTTTTAGGTGATAACAGGGATATCAAAGTTAGCATCAGCAGGAAGGAGTACAATTATCAACAAGCAAGCAAATATTGTTCTTCTTAAGAAATTTTTGTTTAACAGGTAACACTATGCTCCACTTTCAAGGTCCATACACAATTTATACCAACAAACCCCTGAGGACAGTAGAACATTTAACACGACTGAAATTTCATTAACTACATCTAATGAAACACGAGAAAGATGCCAATACAATCCATCTGAGTGTTTTTTTGACTTTTTTTAACTATTTAATGTGTAACTGAAAGCTGCAATCTGGAATTAATCTAGATCTGGAACTGTAATCTGCAATCTGCAATTTGACTGATAATTTAAACAAGGTTTTAGCATTTGTTCTACCTAAGCACTATAAACTGGGTTAGTTTACTTATTGAATGAGTATCATATAATTTTTTAAAACGACTAATAGTAGTTGACTTGAGAGGACAATGGTGTTTTAATTCTATTTTGATTGATTGTATGTTTACAAGAAGTTTACGAGAATATAATGTGTCGAGCAACACCTTTGCAAGGAGTGCGCTCTCGGCATCACATGAGACTCATTTTTCCCATTCTTCCCCATTCTTTCTTGCGAACCGCCCCGATCGCACTAGTGCCTTGTTGCTACCAAGTGACTAAGGATAGCAAGTCCAAAGAAGAGAATCACAAACCTGCCGAATGGAAATTCGGGAGATCCGCGAGAATGGGTATAGAGGTTTATGCATTTTCCATCCTAGGGATTATATCTTTTCTTTCACTATTGTATAAGTTTGAATACATTATATTTGATTTTGTGAAATATATTCATTGCTAGAATATATTGAACTATTGTAAGAGTACTTTTTGAACTATTGTGTAAACATATTTAGAATATTGCTTTATAAGTATGTGTATGTACACAAGATATGGTATCTTTTGAATTTTATTGCAAATATATATATATATATATATATAGCTAATTTAATGGTTGAGATCATTTATTGCACAACAACATTGGTGTTTTTAATTAGAAATTGTGGCATATAAATATTTTATAGCCTAAATAATAGTACTACACTTAAAAGTGTAGCCAAAAGATTGTAAATTGCTGTATGCGGACGGGCAAGGACTACACTTCAAAGTGTTGTCATACATAAGATAGAAAAGGCAACACTTTAAAATTGTGGGCAATAAGGAAGCAAAGGCCACGCTTGAAAGTGTAGTTGTATGAGATAGAAATGTTGCTATATGAGGTACTGGAAAGCGTGGCCTTTTTGCCTTTTAGGCTACGCTTTTAAGTGTAGCTGATAAGGCGACACTTCAAAAGTGTTGCCTAAACTCTAAGGTTACGCTCCCTTTGGGCACCCCTGTTGGGTTCTTTACTTGATAACGATCGCTTATACTTCTGTAAGGAGGTGTAATTTGAGCGTATCAAATTTTGGCGCAGCTGCAGGGAATTTTGGCTTTTAGATTTATTTTAACTACATTATTGACGTTAGTAAAATATTTCCTTATTTTACTTTTTCTCTTTGTTTTTGTCTCTCTCAGGTTCTAACTCTAGTGTATGCCAAGTACATGAAGTCAGGGTGAACCACTTACCCCTTACAATCCAGAGCTAAACCACACTTTGCGAAGAATGAACAACCCAAGAGATCCAATTAATCCTATCGGAGGAAATTTGGATGATGCAGATGAGTTACAACAGCAGAGGGTAGTTGGTGGGGACAACCAGGTTCCAGCTGAAAATCGATTGGGAGATGCGCTGAGGGCGCAAGATCCACTGGGCCCACGACAACATGACAACTATCGGGGCAACATGAAAATAGAAAACTTTGATAGACCTATTGTCCTACCCTCTTTACCTCCAGGGCACATATTTGTGGTGACTAGTAGTTTGATGCAGATGCTCACAGCAAGAGGCTTATTCTCAGGATTGCCATCGGAGGACCCACATGCTCACCTAGCCAAGCTAAGGGTAGTTTGCAAGAGTTGTGTAGATAGACCAGACCTGGATATGGACGTCATTGGATTACGAGTGTTTCCTCTCATGTCCGACAGGCGACGCTGCAGTATGGTTCACTGAGCTTCCTTATAACTCAATATTTACATGGGACCAATTGGCGGACGTGTTCAAAGCGAAGTACTATCCAGTGTCCAAGAAACTCAATCACAAAGATAGGGTCAACAATTTTGTAGCATTACTTGGAGAGTCTGTGAGCTGCTCTTGGGACAGATTCACTGCACTCGTAAGAGGTGTTCCAAATCACCGTATTGATAATGAGTCGCTGAAGGAATACTTCTATCGAGGACAGGATGATAACAATAAAGCAGTTCTTGACACTATTGATGGAGGTTCATATGGTGATTGTACATATGCACAGATTTCTGAAAAATTGGAGAGGATCTCTCGCAATAATAAAACATGGAGCACTAGGAGAGCAGATATTGGGAGAAACACATTTGCCGTTCATAATGCAACTGTCAACTTTGCAGACGATATTCATGAGGAGATGGCTCAGATGAGGACAAAGTTGGGGTTGGTACTGAAGCATGTGAGTGGAGGAGCAGAAAAGGTAAATGTTGTAAACTACTTAACAAGAACTCCACCACCAGTTGAGGAGTGTTACTATGAAGAGGACACTTACGCGGTGAATGATCAGACGGGGGGTTTCCGACCAAATGCCCAAGGATCCAACACGGAAAATTGGCGCTAAGGTCAAGGGAACCAAGGTCGGAACTATGGAAATTACAATCAAGAGGGTCACTATGTCCAGGATGGAAACTTCAATCGCGATAACAATTATAACAAGAACAATTATGGCAATAGAAACGATCAGGTTGGACCCTATGTTCCTCCTCAAAATCGGGAATCTGGTGCTAGGGAAACTGGAGGTAATTTGGCGCGTATTGAAGCTATGATGCAGAAGATGATGAGAAGGTTTGATGCAACTGATGAGAATGTGAAGGAGATGAGAAACGACTTATCTAGCATTGGTCAAAAGGTTGATACCCATGGAGTGTCAATAAAGCATCTAGAGCAGCAGATAACTCAGTTGTCTACTATAGTGAACCCGCGTCAACTTGGCACTTTTCCTAGCAACACCATCCAGAATCCAAAGAATGATGGTCATTGTATGGCAATTACTACTCGAGGAGGTAAGCAAACCATAGATCCACCTATGCCGTCTGTGGTGAATACTGAGACTAGAAAAGAAGATGATGTGGTGGAAGTTAGAGAGAAGTCTGAGACTGCGACAGAACAAGAAGCTGAGATACCTCAGAAAGTGGTCCCCATACCTAGACCTCTACCACCTTTTCCACAGAGGTTAGTGAAGAAGACTGAAGATGGTAAATATCGCAGGTTTATCACTATGTTGAAGCAGCTTTCTATCAATGTCCCTTTGATAGAAACATTGGAGCAAATGCCTGGATATGCCAAGTTTATGAAAGATCTGGTGACAAAGAAAAGGTCTGTGAGTTTTGAAGATGACGGACGGTTGCAGCATTGTAGTGCTCTTGCTACAAGACCTCTGGTGCAGAAGAAGGAAGACCCTGGTGCTTTCACGATCCCATGTACGATAGGGTTGTCACACTTTGCTAAGGCATTGTGTGATCTTGGTGCTATCATCAACCTCATGCCTTTGTCTATTTACAAGAAGTTGGGTCTGGGGACCCAAAGCCCACTGCAATGCGATTACTAATGGCTGATCGGACTGTGAAGAGACCCATAGGTGTGCTCCATGATGTGATAGTGAAAGTGGAGTCTTTCATCTTTTCGGCGAATTTTGTGATTCTTGACTGTGAGGTTGATTTTGAGGTCCCCATCATCCTTGGGAGACCATTTCTTGCTACAGGGTCCAATGCCAAATCTTTCACCGAGTCTGGAGAGAATGACCAAGTAGCCTCATCTGACGAGGCTACTAGCTCAGAGTCTATACCTGTCACGCCCTGAGCCTACACCCTGGGCAGGACCGG
This sequence comes from Solanum commersonii, assembly GCA_029007595.1. NCBI lineage: Eukaryota > Viridiplantae > Streptophyta > Magnoliopsida > Solanales > Solanaceae > Solanum > Solanum commersonii. The sequence continues at coordinate 45,321 of JAJTWQ010000099.1, read as the reverse complement.
CACTCGGAGACCATTGTTGGCCCCAAGCGGACCCTTGGCCTGGCTTTCTTAACCCAGCGGAAACTTAACTCAATAGAAATGAAAAAGGTTGTAAGATATCCAACTGATAAAGTCTGGCCAAAGAGGCACTCAAGTCTCAAAATAAAATATTATAAATATACAGAAGAGAGACTCAAAACTAACTGACCGACTGTCTATGAAGCCTCTAAAGTACTGAGATGAATGTTGGGACAGACCCCGCAACATCCTAATAAAACCCAAAAACTCAGAACACAAAATACTTGAGTCCTCCGAAATGCAAGGAGTGCTCAACTGGATCAACGACGTGTAGGATGCTGATCCGGGGTACCTGAATCTGTATCATAAAACGATGCAGGCCAACTGGCATCAGTACATGGAATGTACGAGTATGCGAGCTGGAAAGCTAAACCACAACTTAAGCTTGAAAAGAGTAGAAAGGGGCTCTTACCTTGGCTCTATTCGACTCATGAATAGCTGAACTCAATATATATAAAGCGATAAAACACATGCAATACAAAAAAAAGGCTTGTAAAACAGTATAAACAACTTAGCTGATTAATGATAAAATAATAACAACTCAGCTTTACTTTACATAAAAGTAATATAACTTTAGTGGGAGGTTCTTTAACCGACAACCACCACTATGAGCCCTAGTGGTGATACAACGCTTTACCTCGCGTTGCCAAGGATCATCTTATACCTTGCCGTGATATAGGAAGCTAACTTTACTTAGTGGATCCACTAGCTTAACTTTCGTGATCATCTAAAAAGTATGACCCGAGAAATCCCATGTTGGCGCATGGTTCTTATGGAGAGTTGAGTTAATATGAACTCGTGTCTTCAATTCGGTGCTCAATACTACACCCAAAATACTTTGGCTCATAAGTATTTTTTTTTAAAAAAAACAATCTTCTTTCTTTAGTTAAGATAATTACTCAAAACTTAGCCCAAAGGCTCTTTTGGAAAACATGGTTCCCCTCTTACTCAAATGTAAAAACATTTATAAACTCCTTTGGGAATACTTAGTTCCCTAATAGCCCTTTCTGAAATGAACTCGACTTGCAACTCTTGACTTAACTCAACTTGAAGCTCTATACTCTTTCACTTGACGTCTAACTTCACTTGACTTTGGAAACTAACTTTCCTTGAATCAGAATTATGAATTCAAGGTGTTTGACCACACGTTATGGACGGGTTCTTGACGTTTAGACGTACTTTGGAGTGTCGGAAACAACTATGAAACCTAGGTATAATACCTAGGAACTTGCATGAGGAAGTGAGAAAAGAATAGGGAAACTTGGCTGAGACTTCAGACTTCTGGTGATTTAGGTGACACTTACGGATGCCATCAACGGACAGTAGATAGACTTATGGTCCGTACTGCGGGTCCGTCGTTCATGACAGAGAATTTTCCCCCAAGAACTCAGTCTGAAGAATTAGCTAAGTGTTGACCTACAGTCGGGACTTACGGTCTGTAGGTCGACTTACGGACCGTAGGTCGTATTCGTAAATCGATGCCCCAAAAGGCCTAGCTTCTGTCTTGATTGACGGTCGACCAGTACGGACCGTCAATCTAGCTATGATCCGTAGGTCGTGACCGTAGATGGGAACGACTGCCAATCGCTGAAAAATTTCTGGTGAATCAACTTCCTATGGTTATAACTTTTAGACTCATAAACCCCTCAATATACAAATAGATTTCAGCCCAAATACCAATCAAGTCATGGACTAAATCAACTAAAACTTCCAACAACAAAATCAACAATACCAACAACACAATCCAACAACTCCACAACAAGACCAATCTTTTTTTTTCTCAAAACTAAAATGAGTTTGTGTGTGGGGGAAAGGATCAACCCATAACTAATAACTCACATACCTTGGTAGGGATCACCCCCGACGAAAACACAACAATTCCTTGCTTGATCTTCCTTTTCTCCTCTTCTTCTTCTCTTCTCATCCAAGCCCTAACTTTTACTCTTTGAAAAAGGAAATAAAACTGATCAAAATCAGTCCAAAAATACCAAAAATAACTAAAAGAATTAATTAGGGAAAAAGACCAAAATGCCCTTAAAATTTCGGACAAAATCCTTGCCAACTGCCCAACTTCCAACAGGCATAACTCACTCATGCGAACTCGGAATCGAGTAAAATTAGTGGCGTTGGAAAGATCATTCCACGAGCTTCGCAACCATAACTAGAACTACTCCTAAATCCTCCTGAGCTAGGAGTTATGATTGCCCAAAGTTGGCCAAAAATCACTTTTTTTTTTCCATACTTAACCAAAATTTCCAAATTTTTTTATTCTTTCCAAAAATGACTATTTCCAATTTCAAGCATCTTCATATTTGTTTTAAATTGTCAGATGTTACAATACCTGCACCACAGACTGATGACCCACTCCTGTAGCCGGCGAGCTAACTAGGTGGTGTGTCGAGGGTCAATGGCAAATTTATGGGGATGCTAATATGATCAACGACAAACAGAAGATGGCCTGATTAATTACAGAGGAGCGTAGAGTACTCACGGGGAGCTTGCACACTGTTCCAGACATTCACCGGCTGTTTAACGTTCACAAGTGTGACTGGATGGCTTGAGACCCAGGGACGTATAGCGAGAAGATTGTGTGGGAGTTCTATGCTTCCTATGCTGCCACTCTTTGCGGTTTCATTTCTAAGCGGTCGATGCCCCTAGCTCAGGCTCTGCTCACTTCAACGTTGGTTTAAGGATGCCCGGTGGACATTTCACCTGCCACGATCAGACGCTTTCTCTATGGTCCTACCGCGGGTCACTCTTGGTCTCTCAACACAACGGAGTTTGACTACAGATGGGACATAGTGCGTAGTGGTGCTTTCCAGAGGAATGTTAAGCAGCGAGAGGCTGTTATACTTTGGTTGGCCAGGTACATTGCTGCAGATGGCGAGCATGCAGAATGGGTCACCGCTCTACGATTGGGCATACGAAAGGCTATATTAAATTTTGCGGCCAAGTTCTTTTAGTTGCTGGTGCGTAACAGAGTGTCGCCGACAAAAGCTGATAATCAAGTCACGTGGGACAGAGCGGTCATGGTTGCGGCATTGGTAGTAGGAGTAGAGATAGACTTTGCCCACATGTTGCTGGCAGAGATTCATGAGAGGGCATTCAGGACCTCCACTACCTACCTCATCCCATGTTTTATTTTTCATTTGTGCAGGGACTCTGGAGTGCCGATCTGGCACTGTTACAGTCTAGTCCACCCTACAGGGGCATTGGACATCGGCCTCATTCGAGATGAGGCGAATGTAGCAGCACCTCGCAGAGAGCCTCAGGTTGAGGTACCTCCCTTGGGTGTCGATCTTGCAGACATAGTGGGGCAGGCACAGGACGATGACCTTAGCGTCCTCGATCACACCGACACTGTCCCGGGCTCCTCCTCTCAGGCAGCTAGTATGGGCCCTAGCTTTTCCCAGTCCACACCGCAATTAGGCGCTACTGTTGTCCCTTTGGCCAGAGTACAGAAGTTAGAGGCTCAGATGGCCACACTGCTACATCACAGCCAGCCGTGGATGCAAATGTCGATAGCCGAGTCTGAGGTTAGAATGGAGTGCAGGATGGAGGGGATGATGGATCGGAAGGTCCAGGCTGTTAATAAGCATCTAGATGCTTTTGAATTGAGAGTCCTCGAACGACCTGCACCGGCCATAGATCTAGCTGCTTTGCAGGCTGACCTAGCCATCCTCCGGACAGACGTTGAGGCCATTCTTGTTGCACCTACAGTTGAGCCTCAGGTTGCCCCTACTGCACTGGTTAATGATACAGTGCTAGATGCCCTATTTAGTGGGACCGCCAAGGAAGGACTTACGCTTACACATGCCAAAGGCAAGCGGCACCGCTCTCACCGCACTGAGAAGGAGAAAGCCCTCAAGAAATAGCATAGGCAGGAATAGGTGGCTAGACGGGCGTCGATAGTAGATGAAGAGTTGCGCCAGCAGAGGGAGCGTGAGCGAGTTGTAGGGGCGTCGAGCTCTGCCCCAGTTGTAGCGGCCCAGCCTGTTCGGGGGGATGTGGTGAGCACCACTGATGGTGCGAAGAGATTGCTAGAGAGCACTATTGAGGGTGCTATGATAGTTGATGTGGGAACTACTGAGGGTGTCCCCACTGGAGTTCCAGCGGGTTCCAGGAAACCGAACCCCCCTGCTTGTTGATGATTCGCCGGCGCTTTGCGCCATAGGTTTGCTTCACCCAATCCATTTTCTTTTACTGTTTCTGTATGCATTGGGGACAACTGCATCTATTTTTGTTGGGGGTGGGGCAAATGGATTGTGAGTGATAGGGTGAAATCTGAATAACTCAACTCATGAATCCTCCCTTGGGGTTTTCTTGCCTGTGTTCTTTTTCCCCAAAGGACTGTTTAATTTTTGTTAAACCGGCATGTCTTAGGATTGTATGTGTAGAAGCATGATGGCTTATGAAAAATGATACCCATTAGATTTTGGGATGTATGCTAGAAGTTGTAGGCTATGATTAGTTAATTGTGTTGGCTTTAAGTATGACATAATAAATCAACTCGATGGCATGACTTGAGCTGAAACTTGAACTGGGTAATCTAATAATCTGATAATGAAACTATGTGCCAAGAGTGGGTAAGAATCGTTAAGTGTTCAAACAGTTTTGTGCAAGAAAAACTAAAACTTGCCCGGTTAGTCCTGCTAAGACAATGCAATCTAGAGGTTAGGAAGTTATCACAGGTCATTGTTCTGAAAAGTCCGTAAATTGCCTAGAAGGATTCAATCAAATGAAATAATTGTTCCCTTTGATCCAACTTTAAGCCTAAAAATAAACCATTTCTTTCTAAAACCCCGAACTCACCTTCCCATAATCTACTATGTTGGCCTCGGTCCCTCCTTAGACATGTGCACTTCAACTTAGGCCAAAAGCTTGAGTTGAGGGTGGCTAATGCAAAAGTAACTTCAATCTTGGCCCTGACACGACATCGGGTATTGTGCACCTCAACTAATGAAAAATCCATAAGTTAAGGATGGCTATGAAAGAGGATACTGAAAGAAAAATGGGTATGAAAAGAGTAAGATGAAGAAGAGAGAAAATGTGAGGAAAGGATGTGACTTGTTAAAGGCTAAAAAAAAAAAATTAAAAAAAAAAACTACACAGCCTAAAGTCACATCCGTGGGTGAAGAAAGTTAAGGAAAGTAGGTAAAGCGATAGTATGAAAAAAAATATAAGGCAAAAAGAGGTTAAAAGCCCAAGTGTAATGTCAAGGAGGGCAGAAAGTCACTAAGCAGTACCCAAATGTACCACACCTGACCCTGAGCCTACGTTACACGCCAATAAAAGTCCTATAGTGATCCTAGAATCTAGATTGGAGAATCTAAACAGTGAAAATAAGGGCAAGCTTATGGCATAAAGCACTAACTGTATTTGAAATTACTTCTGAGCGTGAGTGTTGAATAAATCCTTGTACCATAAATGACATCAATTTTTTGTGAAAGGGGATTTCGTTTGAAGTAAGGGCACTAGTTACATTGTCGGAAAGTTGGTGCCTGAGTGACAGTGAGAAGGTGTCTGTTGTGTGTCAGTTGGTTGATCTGTGTCATGGTTTGATCTGCATGTATTAGCTTGTCGAGTTTAAGAGAACGTAGTTGCATCTGAAAAGTGAGAAGGGTAGAGAGCCATGTGATTACTTGGGCCTGAAATGCTTGCTTCTATACAAGTGTCATTTAGAGTCGTGTTGCGTTGCTTGAGGACAAACAACGAATTTAAGTTGAGGGTGTTGATATATCGTGAGTTTACGGTATTTCTAATACATTTCACTAACAAGTTGTGTGTGTCTAGGGCCTTTTTGTATTGGTTTTTATATGTTTTATTGTATTTTTGCAGGAAAGATGTTCATGCGCAAAAGTATGGAGACAACTGAGCAAATTGCAGAAAAAGGGCATTCACGGAAGTGGTCTACGGACCGTAGGTTCATTGATGGTCCGTAGGTGATGATCGTAAATCAGCAGCCAAGGGATAGATGACAAATCAGGGAAATCTGACCAAGTGTGGAACCACAGTATCCATTGACGGTCCGTAGATTGATTTACGGACCATACTGATCGAACCGTAGAATGAGACTGCGAGGGTTTCAGTACCTGATTCTTGAAGATTCTAAGTGTGGAGCTACGGAAGGGATTGACGGACCGTAGATCGATCTACGGTCCGTACTGCAAGTTCGTCGTTTTCTTCAGAGAGACTGATTTTTGGGAGCTGAAATATTTTCTAAGTCTTGGCTGACGGAAGGTACTTACGGACCGTAGATCCATCGACAGTCCATAAGTCAGTCTCGTGGAACAAAGACGCGTGCCTGAACAAACACTCCTTAATTTGTTTCCTTTTTAAATTAGGATTTGTTTTTCTATAAATAGGGCATGTAAACCTCGTTTTTAGGGGTTAGACATTATTCTTCTAGTTTTACTTTGTGACTTGGAGATTTAGTTGGAATTCTAGCAATTATTGATTTTCTAAGTTCGTTTTGAAGATTTTGGCTTTGTAATTCAAGTTGAATTTCTAGGTTTATTATTCTCTTTACGTAAGTTCATGATTTCTTTATTTAAAATTATGAATTGTGTTCTTGCTAATATGAGTAACTAAATCCACAACTAGGGTTATGGGAACCATGAGCGATTAACAAAGTATGAATAGTAAATAAGCAATTCTGGAATAGTGTTTTGCATGCATTGATAATTCTTTCGTTTAGAAGTCTTTTTAACGGTGGCCAACGTTAGAACTCGCCTTGTTGCTACTTGCCGGATCAAGGAGGTAATCAACAAGAAAAGAATTATCAACATAGATTTAGTGTGATACTATCTAATAGGCTAGTGTCGATTGGTGCGAAGTAATAACTAAGCCAAACATCGATCATGATGTCTAATATGAGGTAAAGGTAAGGGTTAGTAAATTATACACATGTAGCCGAATCAAGGTGCAGGGTGAAATTCTCTAGATGCCGGATCAAGGATTTAGAGATACCTAACTTATCATTTTGCATGCAGTACACTAGGAAAGGATTGTTGTTACTAGGATTATTGCGTTATGAGCTTGTGGGGAACACGTATACCCTAGTTATTTCTCTCATCTTTATAACAACCAAAAATTGAGTTTTGTTTGATTACTGATTACTTATCTCTTACTATTTGTTTCGTATAAACAAACCTCCCCCCCCCCCTTTTAATTACTTGTTTCTGGAAGTAATTTGACTAATTGAATATAATTGTTGGTTAAAGTAAAGTCTAAACCATTTTCCTCGTGGGATCAATTCCAACCTACAAGTTGGGTTCTTTACTTGATAACGATCGCTTATACTTCTGTAGGGATGTGTAATTTGAGCGTATCATAGCCCCTTACCACCATCTCCCTCTCCCCCAAAAAAAATAATAGTAAAAGTTATTTTTAAAGATATTTCTAATTTTAATTTTTTTAATTTTTTTACCCCCACCCCATACCCCTTCCCATCAGCTCCCACCCCCTTCAAAAAAAATTAAGTTTGTTTTTAAAAAATATTTTCTACTTCAAATTTTCATTTTTTCATCCCTACCCTCGACCCTCCCCTCGCCAGCCACCCTCCCCCCTAAAAAAATTAAGTTTGTATTTAAAAAATATTTTTAACTTCAAAATTTTATTTTTTTCACTTCGATCACCGAACCCCCCCCCCCAGCCCCGCAAAAAAATTTGTGTTTGTTTTTAAAAAATATTTTCAACTTCAAAATTTCATTTTTTTCACCCCTGCCCTCGACACCTCCCCCCCCCCCCAGCCCATGTCCAAAAAAATTTTTAAGTTTGATTTTAAAAAATATTTTCAACTTCAAAAATTCATTTTTCATCCCTACCCTCTCCACCCCCACCCACTCACCCCATGCTAGCCCCCCTTCCAAAAAAAATATAAGTTTGTTTTTAAAAAATATTTTCAACTTCAAAAATTCATTTCTTCAACCCTACCCTCGACCCCCATCCCCACCCACTCACCCCCTACCAGCCCTCCCCCTCCCCAAAAAAAAAATAAATTACGTTTATTTTTAAAAAATATTTTTAACTTCAAAATTTCATTTTTTCACCCCTACCCTCGACTCCCCACCCACCCACCCCCCAAAAAAAGTTTTAAGTTTGTTTTTAAAAAATATTTTCAATTATAATTTTTTATTTTTTCACCCCTACGCCCGACCCCCTACAAGCCCCCCCCCCCCTAAAAAAATTTAAGTTTGTTTTAAAAAAAAAAATCAATTTCAAAAATTATTTTCCACTCTACTAAAAATAAAAGATATTTCTCAAAAACGTTTTTCATTCATAAAGCAAACACTAAAAATCTTTTTCGAAAAATATTTTTCACTCACCAACCAAACATGAGAAAAAAAGTAAAAAATTTACTTGTTTTCCAGGAAAACATTTTCCTTCCTACCAAACACACCCTTAAAGTTTTTCATTCTCAGAGCATTCAAATTTGTTTGGTTCGAGATTTGTTCTTGAGGGAGTAGATGTTAGAGTTTGTGTTATAGTTGATCTCTATGTATTGTAGTTGTTATAGGATTGTAATTGTGATTATTCTATATTATAAAGGGAAAAAGGACAAATATACCCCCAAACTATCATAAATGGTATTTAAATATCCTCCGTTATACTTTTAGGACACTGATGCTCTTGCCGTCTAAATTTTGGTATGTATATATCCTTTTAATTAACAGAGGGACACGTGTCTCAATCATAAAAACCTATCCAAAATCTATTTGTTTTTTACCCATAATTAAAAAAATCCACCCAAATAACTAAGACCCAACCCAAATTATAACCCGAAATCTTCATATGCCCATTTCAAAAATAAAAATAATTTCCATTCCTAAAAGAACTCAAATCTTTATACCATAGGCCACAACATACATCTCAAATGAAAAGCAATACACTGAAGCATATCAAAGAATCAAATCAGAAACAAAATTAACATTAATAAACTTTCAAATTCCAAGGAAAAAAAATCAATCTTAGGGTAAGAACTCTCTCTACTTCAATCAATAAATTACAAGCCCTAATATGCTTAAAGAAGTAATGGAACACTTTGAAGACTAAATTGATGAAAATATCAAAATTTTATCAGAAAGATCAAATCTAAAACCTATCACTGATTATAAGACAAATTCCAAGATCGAAATGCTTCATAAAAAATTAAATTAAGCACTTTGAGGTCTAGATTGATGAGCAGATTCAAATTTTGTCAGAAATCTCAGTCAACTTGAACGCTTTAATCTTTGCCTAGGTCTATTTCCATTGCAGTTGAAGCAAGACACTTCACTCAACAACAACAGCAAATTATTTTAAATCAAGGAAATGGGTTTTCCTACAATACACAGATGGGATTCTTCTCTTTTACCGTTGCTGCCGCCAATTTTTTTTTTTTGCCCTTTCTATGCAATTTCATTCAAATAAGGTCTGATTTGGAAAATTGAATGGGAAAGGGAAGTGAAGATTATTGGGGGTGTTTTTGGATTATAATTTGAGTGTGGGTTTTAAGTTATTTGGGTGGGTATTTTAATTATGGGTAAAAATAAAATAAAATTCGAGTAGGTCTTTAAGATTGAAACACATGTCCCTCCGTTAGTCAAAAGGATATATACATACCAAAAATTAGACGGTAAGGACATTAGTGTCCTAAAAGTATAACGGAGGGTATTTAGAAACCATTTATGATAATTCGGAGGTATATTTGTCCTTTTTCCCTATTATAAATATAAGTCATGCGGGTGAGAAAACACACGCTTTTACATATCAATTTCTGTCTTTCATGTTGGTATCAAGAGCCATATACGATTCTTCCTCTTTTTTTTTTTCAATGGCCCATGAAACATCCTTCTCCTCTTCTACTCAACAAACCTTGAATCAATCTTCCCTTGGTCTTCCCGTTCCCCCTCCAACAATTTCTAATATCAAAGGTTTTGTCCCTATTGGATTGACATATGTCAATTACTTTATTTGGAAGAAGGTTTTTGTTACAGTTCTGAAAAGTTATAACCAGTTGTCCGTTGTAGAGGGAAAAATATTGTGTCCTTCGCCAAATCATGAAGAATATAAATTATGGATTCAATGTGATACTATTGCATTGAGTTGAATTAATGCAACACTTTCGACGACAGTTCTTGATACACTTTTGAACTATTCATGTGAGACATCTAAATAAGCTTGGAACACTTTAGCCTCACTGTATTTGGATTAAGTTTCTTCCTCCTCCATTCATCTTAAGTCAAAATTTCAAAATTTCAAGAAAGGTTCTCCTTCTATGGAGGATTATCTTCAACAACTTCACTCGATTGCCTGCTCTTTAAGGGCAATTGGCAAGCCTTTGACGGATGATGATTTAGTCACTCAGGCTTTGCAAGGTCTACCTTCATCTTATTGTACTTTTGTGTCTGAATTAAATGCCACTGGCTCGCTTCCTACTTTTATTGCGTTGTGACCACTCCTCCTCACAGAAGAAGCCCACATTAGTACAACTTATTCAGAAGAATCAAATCCTAATTTTTCCTTGCTTGTGACAACTCATGGGCAAACCAATTCTGCTGCATCATCCCCTCACGGACATTAACCTGCGAAAGGACACTCACATGGACAAGGTCATGGCAGGATTAACAAAGGACAATATGGTAGGGGTTGAGGATCCAATAATTCTTCATGGTCAAATTTTTAAAATAATATTTGACATCATTCACCCTCTCATGGTATTTTGGGACGACCACCATTTACTCCGGCTAAACAGTGTCAAATATGTTTTCACTATAACTACACTGCCTTGGAGCGAAGAAATAGGTTAAATCACTCTTTTGTAGCTAACAATATTCCTCAATCATTTGTTACATGAATTTGGAGAAGGTTTACCCAACAGTTTGGTATCCGAACTCTGGAGCATCGGCGCATATGACAAATAATCATTCTACCCTTACTTCTCATGCTCCATACTCTGGTTATTCTCATGTCATAGTTGGTGATGGTACTCTTCTCTCCATTAACTCTACCGGTTCCTCTATTCTTCCTACAACCTCAAAACCTCTTGTTCTAAAGAACGTTTTATACGTTCCTTCCCTTGCTAAAAATTTACTTTCTATTCAACGTTTATGTGCTAATAATAATTGTTTCATTCAATTTACTGATTTTGATTTTTTTGTTAAGGACAAGAAGAACAATACAACACTACTCTGTTGTAACAACATTGGATCTCTTTATCCCATCCACATCGTTTCATCCAGATCCTCTAATTTTGGTCTCTTCGCTAGTGTCGTGCCTGCTTCTACTTGGCATCAACGTTTGGGACATCCTGGTCACCAATCTTTGCGTTCTTTAGTTGCTAGAAAATTGATTAGTAGTACTTCTTCCTTTGCAATAATTCTTGTAATGTTTGTCATTTAGGCAAACAAACTTGAATGTCGTTCTCTTTATCTAGTAGAAATGCAAATTCTTCATTTGTTTTAGGACATTCGAATGTTTGGCATGCTCATGTTGCCTCAAATTCTGGCTACCGTTATTATATTTTATTTCTTGATGATTATACTAAATTCTCTTGGATTTATTTGATGCGTGAAAAATCTGAATCCTTCGAAAAATTCAAAGAGTTTCATGCAATGGTTAAAAACATTTTTCACACCTCTATTTCTTATTTTCAATCTGATGGGGATGGAGAATATGTTAACAAAAAATTTAAATCCTTTTTCCAGCAAAATGACATCATTCATCGTTTTTATTGTCCTCACACAACTGCTCAAAACGGTAGGGCTGAAAGAAAACATAGACATATTGCTAGTGTTCTTCGTTGTCTTATTTTTCAGGCGTCTATGTCTTTTAAATATTGGGGTGATGCTTGTTTATAAGTTGTCTTTATTATCAATGTAACCCCTCTTCCAATGTTGCATTATAAATCTCCGTTTGAACTACTTTATGGTCATATCCCCGATTACAATTCAATCTGTGTGTTTGGGTGTCTATGTTATCCCTTTGTGGCATTTAATAAGTGCTCTAAGTTCCACCCTCGATATAAACCATGTTTGTTTCTTGGTTCATCAGATAAACATAAATGATTTAAATGTTTGGATCCTTGCTCAAATAGAATTCTCATCTCTCGGCATGTTCATTTTGTTGAGGACTCTTTTCCGTTTAAGAGTATGTTTCCTACTCTTCCGCCAAACTCTTGTAGCAAAAACAAAGGTTCTTTAACTACAAAACTTAGAGTTGCACAAAGAAGATGAAGGAAATACTTTGTAGAAGTGCTTACTTTATTAACTGGAAATATCTACCTTTAATAGGCTTACAGACTCTGGAAGATAATATATGTCCATGACTTCCACTTGACTAGAAACTAGGAAAGTGCTAGAAAAATAGCAATCAAATAACAACCTAACAAAGACTCTTTCAACTATAGTAAAAGACTTATTCAAACTCACCGTAAATAATCAGTAACTTAGACTCTTTTTTTGAATCAATTCTCAACACTCCCCCGTGATTCAAAATCACATACGCCAAGGCATAACATGAAGTAATTGTGCTTTGCCTGAGGAAGTGCTTTAGTAAGAATATTTTCCACCTGTTGTTCTGTGCTACAACTCTTCAACTCAATCACCCCTTCTGTAACTAGATCACAGATGAAATGATGCCGAATATCTATGTGCTTTGATCTTCCATGACAAACAGGATTTTTCGCCATTGCAATTGTTGATAAATTATCACAGAAAATTTTTGTTGCTCCCTTTTGTTCTTGGTGAAGATTTAGCAAGTAATTTCCTCAGCCACAACAGTTGACATGTTGAAGATGCTGCTACAACATATTCAAACTCAGAAGAAAACAACGATGTTGTTGATTGTTTCTTTGAGCTCTAAGTAATAGCTGCAGAACCAAGAGTGAAAAGGTCCCAGAAACACTCTTTCTACCGTTCACATTCCCTGCCCAATCACTATCTGAAAAACCATAGAGATTAATATTAGTACTTCGAAAGTACCATAGTCCAAATCCTGTAGTTCCAGCAACATAGCGCAAGACTCTTTTAGTTTGCTCCAAGATGATGCTTCGAAGGCATATGCATAAACCTTGAAATGATTCCAACAGAAAATGATATATCAGGACGAGTGTGCGTTAAATAAATTAAGCCTCCAACTAAACTTATAAAATAACTTCCTTCAGCTTTTTCAATACCATCATCAAGTTGCAGCTTCTCATTTACATTCATAGGAGTAGCCACTGTTTTGCAGTTAAGCATGTTAAATCTTTTGAGAAGATCAGTGCCATACTTCCTTTGAGATATTAATATTCCATCTTTTTCCTGTTCACTTCAAGTCCAAGAAAATAATGCAACACTCCCAAATTCGTCATTTCAAATGTTTTCATCATAGAAGATTTGAAATCACATACAAAAGAGTAAGATGAACCCATATAGATCATATCATCAACATACAGACACACCAATAATAGATCATTTTTTTCATATTTCTTCACATATAAAGTTGGCTCATTATTAACACCCAATTTTGACTGACCTCTAACCATTTTTGGACTGTTATTCGATTAAATGCGCATTTTTAAAATATATGTCGAGTTTAAAATTTTAATCCATTTTATCTAAAAAATATATATTTTAGTATGCTTGATTTATAAAATTATTGTATTTATTAAATTATTTTAAATTGTTATCGATAGTAAGCTCAAAATATTTATCTTACTCAAGTGTTTTAAAATTTAAGTAATTTTTATTATATGAAAATATTTTAATATAGATAGTATTTTAATTGAATAGCATTTCCTTAAAATTTCCTCCAAATCATTTAAATATTAGCCTATCTTGTTCTAATTCTTTTCAATTCTAGCCTATTCAATTCCAATTTTATTTCAATTATAGCCACTTTTCATTTCAATTCTAGCTAATTGTTATTTCAATTTTGGCCATTCCAATTCAACTCTCAAGACCCTTTCTCTCATTCTCTACCAATTTTTACCATCAGAAAACACTCTTAACTCACAGATACACATTCTAACAATTAAAAAAAAACACTATCCACTCTTGAAAAGAAAAATAAGAACTCTAGTAAAGCTTTGGATCATTCTTTGTGCTTTTTGCCATGTTGCTGTTGTGGTTTTGAGATCTTGCTAAATACTTCATTGCTGATAAACATATTCTGCTTAATTGGTTAGTTGTTTTCTCCCTTAGTTTAATTCTCCTTCCGCATTGATTATGAATATTGTTGTGTGCTAAATGAATAAAAGGAAGCATACGGGTCAGTTCTCCTTTCCTTTCTTGATATTTGTGATATTATATAATGGGTAAAAGGACAAATATACCCCCCGAACTATCGTAAATGGTATGTAGATACCCTCCGTCATACTTTTGGGACATTAATGCCCCCACCGTCTAAAAACTAGATCATATATGCCCTTCACTCTAACGGAAGACTCAATTGGGACATGTGGCGCAATCTTATCAGTCGATTCGGTCGACGGATAAGATTATGACACGTGTATGTCTGTTAGTATAAAGGGTATATATGCTCTAGTTTTTGGATGGCAGGGACACCAATGTCCCAAAAGTATGACGAAGGGTATCTGCATACCATTTACGATAGTTCGGGGATATATTTGTCCTTTTTCCCTTATATAATTGATGTAGTATTCATTGTTTTGTTATGTTTGCTACTTGAATTAATGTGTTCATGTCCTATATTGCTCGTATATCTTAAAATAAATAATGTATGTGTCATTTGCATTATATTTGTGTCGTATTGCTTACTTTTGTTTAGCAGGTTTTGAGTACAAGATATTGAAGAGTCGCCTAGGAGGGGATTCCGGATGGGATGACCTTATGTTTTACATTTTTGAATTTGTACTTACTTATATGTCATTCTATTCCGTTTGTAAATTTGTATAACTCTAACTTTCCTTATAATATATATGAAATAACTTGGGGGATCGTCTAAGGGGGGAGGGTTTACGTGCTATTTGTTTATTTATTTTATAGCAACTTACTCGTGTTAGAGAGCATGCTTATAGGATTGTGATTTGTTTGATAATCCGTATTTTAATAAATCGATTTTAGATCTAACTAAAAAATAAAGATAAATTATTATTGCCATTAATCACCTATTTAATCTTGTTTAACTATATTTTAAAATTAATCATGTGCTTAACCAGTTTAACTGCCTATTGTGATTTGTTTATTCGCCCGATGATCACCTTTTAATTAATACAAATAAAATATTGTATATGTCTACTACCGTGTTTTGTAATAAATCACCAACTCTCCTTTCTCTAAAATATATATGGAAAATGAAATTAAATAAGTGCTTAGTTACTAATGTGCTCCATCTTAGAAATTTGCTTTAAATACCATGCCTATAGGGATTAGTTAATTTTATATGATATTTGGGTGTAGAAATGATGCATATAGGCTTAATTTTAGTTTATCCACTTAGAAAATCGTGCCTATGGGTTTTAAGAAATAAGTTTAATATGGTAATTATTAAGTTAATAATTTCAGCATGTCAATAGACCAGTCTAATCAGACTTTAATAACCTTGTTATGATACTTAGTTTAAATATTTAAGTTTTAATAAATGCAGTAATGTAATTATTTAGTCTAACTAATCAGATTTGTAGCAATACTTTTCAGCATGTCATTCACATAGATATTCAGCCTATGGGATTTAGTTAATTTCGGCATGCTAGTAAAATCTACCCTATCAATTTATCTGTCCTTGAATAAAGTCTGCTCAATGTAATCTTGTCTATAGAATTTAATTATTTCTGCCATTTAAAATCAATCAAAAAAACCATCTTCTGCATTTGCTACTTGTTCATCCTGATTAAATCTGCCACTGCTTTTCAATATTTCTGCCCACATGTTTATATTTAAACTAATATGTAATTAATCAATATCTACACTGCAATTATTTTCGGCCAATTAAACAAAATTAATTTATGCATGACTGTTCTCTGCTCCGTTAATGCTTAATAATTCTGCATTCTGTAATTGTTTCCTGCCACAATCTAATAAGCTCTTCTGCACTTTTAATAATTTTATGTCCCTTTTAAAATTAATTAATGTTATGTGTGTTTGTATTTTCACATACTTAGCATGTGACCTTTCACTAATTATATGTGTTTGTTAGCATGTTAATAACCTAATCTAGAGGCCAACATGAGATTTACGTGCCAAGTGTTGTCCTATTTGGTTGACTTGTTGTCTAGGTGGGCCTGTTAGGATCCTTTATTTTATTTTTAGTCTAAAACCTCCTAATAGTAGTCCAATGTCTCTTGGACCTTAAGTGGGGACACTAGGCACCTTTTAGAGACGAAAAGCATAAGGCGGTGGCATAGGGGTAGTTAGGCCCTACGGAGATAATGACATTGTCTCGAGCAGTAAATGACAAACATTTGTTTTGTCTGTCTCGAAATAAAAAGCCGAGCGTTGATTCGAAAAGTCCTTTAGAGTCTCCCTTTCCTTCTATCCCGTTATTTGTTTATAATTGTCATTGTTTGGGGTAGTTTAAATAAAATATAAAAATTGGTGTTTATCTACTTGTGCATATTCTGTCTTCTCGCTCATCTTCTATAATTGTTCCATGTTTAATATTATGTTATCACTTAGTCTTGCACACTTAATTAAATAACAAATAACTAAAGTAATCTTAACTGTTAAATATTATGTTACCACCTAGTTTTTTTGCATATTTAATTAATTAAATGAAGTTGTTTTTATTGTTAAATATTATGTTATCACCTAGTTTTAGCATGTTTAATTAATTAAATGAAATAATTTTAATTGTTAAATATTATATTATCACTTAGTATGCATGTTTAAGTTAAATAACCTAAATAAATGAAGTGACCTTGATTGTTACTTGTAACCCCCACATAAATTGCATGAGATACGGTCGAGACCCACAGTTGTGGACCTCGAAGGATGCCTAACACCTTCCCCTTGAGGTAACTTGAACCCTTATCCTAATCTCTGGTCCGTTGACCCTTAGGTAAAATTAGTTAAGTTAGATAGGTGCCCTAACGCACCTTAATTCGTTAGGTGGCAACTCTTCAATCCACCCAAAAAGCTTAAAAGAGTTGTTAGGTTGAAAGTCTATTTTTGTGAAAAATGAGGCGCGACACTCATTCTTAGTTCTTTCAAAACCATTTTCTCTGAAATGTGAATCGATTTTGCTGTACCATGCGCGAGGAGCTTGTTTTAGCCCATAGAGTGCTTTCCTCAACTTGTATACTTTGTTCTCCTTTCCTTTCTCCACATAACCATCTGGTTGTGTTACATACATTTCTTCTTCCAAATCACCATTAAGGAATGCAGGCTTAACATCAAATTGATAAACCTTCCACTTTAATTGTACAACCAAAGCTAAAAGGATTCTTACTGTTTCAAAGCGAGCAACTGGAGAGAAAGTTTCATCAAAGTCAATGCCTTATTGCTGTGAATATCCTTTTGCGACCAATCTAGCTTTGTGTTTTTGCACACTTCCGTCAACATGGTACTTTGTCTTGAACACGCATTTTACTCCGATAACATTTTTTCCATCTGGAAGGTCCACCAAGTCCCATGTCCCATTTTTCCTTATTGCCATAAGCTCTTCTTCCATTGCACACCTCCATTCCATTTTTGTTGAAGCTTCCTGAAAGCTAGTTGGGTCTGCACCAAATAGAGTAAAGGTACATGTTTCATAAATATCTGAAAGTGATCTAAACTTTCGTGGAGGAGCTTCACTGGAACCTTCTGAGTCAGGCACCATCAATGTTGGGCTGCTACACCTTGGACTTGTGTCACTGGAGTTTCCTGAAGAGTGGCTTGGTGTATTAGTAAGAGACTGACTATTAGCAAGAGATTGACTTACTTCTTCACTAGAAAAGGCTTCATCTTCCATTGTAACTTGTGAACTTTTATTGTTGATGTCCCATTTCCAGCAAGTGTTTTCATCAAATACAACGTCTCTCCTGATAATCACCTTACCATTTGTGGGATTATACAATCAAAAAGCCTTAGATTCAAAAAAATATCCGAAAAAGATGCATTTTTCAGACTTTTCATCAAGCTTTTTACGATGTTGAGAATTTATTAGAGCATATGCAATATAACCAAAAATTCTCAAATGACTTACCTACAACTTTCTACCTTTCCAGATTTCAAAAGGTGTCCGACCCATGGCTGCTTTGGTCGGAGAGATATTAAGCAGATAAACTGAAGTATGAACAGCCTCAGCCCAAAATTGAATTGGAAGATCCTTACTCTTTAACATGCTCCTGGCCATCTCTACTATAGTTCGGTTCTTTCGCTCAGCAATCCCATTTTGCTCCGTAGTGTAAGGTGCAATCAATTCCCTGTGAATTCCATTTTCTTCACAAAATAACTTAAATTCTTGTGATAAGAACTCACCTTATCTATCGGTACGCAGAACCTTAACTTTGTTACCAACTTGGTTTTTAACCAATGCCTTGAATTTTTTGAAGCTTGCAAAAGCTTCTGATTTTAGCTTCAAAAAATATACCCAACTTATCCAACTGTAATCATCAGTTAGTAACAGAAAATATCGAGAACCAGCAAAAGATTCTATATTCATAGGACCACACAAATCTGCATCAACAATTTCAAGACAACTAGTAGCTCTTAAGGATCTTCCAACAGGAAAAGAATTTCTATGTTGTTTGCCATATATACAACCTTCACATGTAATTTCAAAAGATCCTATATTTGGCAAACCATGAACTGTTTTATTTTGACTTAGCAATCTCAATCCATTCATGTTCAAGTGTCCATAACGCAAATGCCATAACTTAGATTCGTCAAGATTTTTCTCACTAACAATCAAGGCTTGTTCAATTTTTGAAACTTCAAATGGAAACATTTTATTATCTGTCATGTGAATATTTGCTTAGATTTGACCAGATTTCTTATTCTTAATAACACATAAGTCATCATTAAACAAGACTATAAATCCACAACTCAACGATTGCCCAACACTTAGTAAGTTATGTGCCAAACTAGGAGCAAATAACACATTTTGAATAAGTTTCATTTTACCTTGACTAGTCTAGACAGCAATAGTACCTTCACCTTCGACTTGAATTTCCTTGTTATCACCAAGCCAAATTCTCCTCTTTTTTGTCTCATCTAACTCTTTAAATCATTTTCTTTCACCGGTCATGTGATGGGAGCATTTACTAGCCACAAACCAAACATCAGTCTTGTAATTTATGGTGGTAGAGAAAGCCATGAAAAACACACTTTCTTATTCCTCTTCGTTGGCATAACTAGCTTGACCATTTTTATACCAACAGTTAGCTTCTATATGGCCAAACCTATGACAATTGTAACACTATACTCCACTTCTGCGGCTATTTGTCCACCCAGATTGGCTTCTACCTCTACCACGTCCTCTGCCTCTAAAAGAGCCTTTGCCACGTCCTCGTGCTCCTTGTTCTAACGATTTCTCATTTTGAATTGGATGCTCTTCCTTCACTTGAAAAGCTTGTTCTTCAATTCTCTCTATTGACTTATTGATTTGTGACTCATGAGATTGCAAAGTGCCCATTAGTTCATCAAATGAAAACTTAGATAAGTCTTTTGATTCCACTGTGGCTGCAACCACATGATCAAACTTTGGAGGTAAACTTCTTAAAACTTTTGAAACTATAATTTTATCACCTATCACTTCACCATATGATTTCATTTGACTTACAATTCCACTAACTCTTAATAAAAAGTCTTGCACAGATTCATTGTTTTTCATGAACAATGTTTCAAAATCACGACGAAGAGATTGTAGTTTCACAGTAATTACCTTTGAGGAACCTTGAAACTCAGTTTTCAAAATCAACCAAGCATCTCTTGAGGTAGTAGCTGTTGCAATTCTTGAGAAGATTGTCTCATGAACGGCTTATTGAATAAAGAACAAAGCTTTTGCATCATTCTTTCTGATTTCTTTTAATCTCTTCTCTTCCTCTGCATCCGGCTCTACTACATCAGTGAACCCATCTTTGATCAAGTCCCATAATTCTTGAGACCTAAACAAGGTCTTCATCTTAATACTCCAAAACTCATACTTCTCACCATTGAAGACGAGTATGAGGGGTTGTGAAGAAGAGGATATACCACTTGCTGCCATAACCTTTTTTTCTTCTTCTTATATTTCATTCCCTGGTTGTTTCTTATCTCTTTATCGCCCAGTCAAAGACCAAATGCTTGCTCTGATACCACAATGTAGGAAAAACAGAGGTTCTTTAACTACAAAACTTAGAGTTGCACAAAGAAGATGGAGGAAATACTTTGTAGAAGTGCTTATTTTATTAACTGGAAATATCTGCCTTTATAGGCTTACAGACTCTGGAAGATAATATTTGTCCATGACTTTCACTTGACTAGAAACTAGGAAAGTGCTAGAAAAATTGCAACCAAATAACAACCTAACAAAGACTCTTTCAACTCTAGTAAAAGACTTATTCAAACTCACAGTAAATAATCAGTAACTTAGTAACTTATACTTTTTTTTTAATCAATTCTCAACACTTCTTCACCCAGTTCTACCTCATTCCCAACTATTTTTGATAATTCTAAGTCGTTTACCTCTCCCGTTCATATCACTCACTTTGGAGGAACTTCAAAAAGGAGTAGTAGTAGTCCGATTTTACCTACTCGGGATCACATTTCAATTAAGAGTACTCAAGCTCCATCTATTTCGCAACTTCCTCCTCCAAATAGGAGTCTCCAGACTCCTTTACATCAGAGGAATACCTCTGTCAATTCTCTTCCTTCAACTAGTAGTGTTACTCCCATTCAACCTCATGTAGTCTCCACTTTGGATCCTTCCTCTGTTGCTCTTCTTGAACAAGATATTTCATCTCCTGCTCCTTCCACGCAGACCCTTTCTCCATCTAATAATCTCCAACTATCTCCCTCACAATCACCCATCGTTAATCCTCAAACTCATCATATGGTCACTCGTTCTAAAACAAGATCGCTCAAGCCTCGTGTCCTCCCTTCCTTAACAGCTTCCACATGTTCTGTTTTATCCGAACCTACTTTCTTTTCTTAAGCTTGTAAAGACTCTCATTGGATGCAGGCAATGAGTTCTGAATTTGATGCTCTTGTCCACAACAAAACTTGGACCTTGGTGCCGCCTCCTCCAAATGCAAATATTGTTGGCAACAAATGGGTGTTTCGGATCAAGTTTTGTGCAAATGGTTCTGTTGAAAGATTTAAAGCTCGTTTAGTGGCTCAAGGTTTTTCGCAGCAGCCCGGGTGGACTATTTTGAGACTTTTTCTCTTGTCGTTAAGCCTAGCACAATGCGTTTGGTCTTGTCTTTGGCTCTTCAAAAATTTGGTATATGCACCAACTTGATGTGTCGAATACGTTCTTGCATGCAGAGGCGGACCTAGGTGGAACCTAGGGGGTTCACCCGAACCCCCTCATCAAAAAATTACACTATATATATAACATCAAATTTTGATTTTATGTGTATATATATTAAAATGAACCCCCTGAAAATAGAGGACAAACTTGGCTTAGTGGATAAGTGGTTCATGAAATACCCCTAATTTATGGGTTCAAATTCCTTTGGCAACATTTTTTCCTCTTTTTAATTCTTTGGAAAATGAAATTTTTGGGCTTAGACCTTCTTCTTCTTTTTCCTTTTTTTTTTCTCCTTTTATTCCATTTCTTTTTTTTTTAAATTTGTTTTCGTTTAAATTTATTATACACATTCTTTTTATTTTTATATTTTTTTTATATCTATTATTCATTTTGTTTCAACGTAACTCTTTTTTCATATACGTTTGAAAAACTTTTTTAAAAAATGTTGAATTATATTTAACTTGAAATTGAGATAGAAATATAATTTATTTTTAAAAAAATGTAAATTAGATGTAATTGAATGAAGAAACTTAAATATCGTCAACATGCTTTTTAAAAATATTAATTTAATAGAATTCATGAAATTTCTTTTATATTTTTAATTCTATTTTAGAGAGATGGAAACTAAACTTATTTGATTTATTCATTATTATTTTTTACAAATTATGACTAACCTAGTAAATTGAACTATATGAACCAAAAAAATTGACGATGATATTTGTTTATCATCTGAATATGCATTATAATATTAGTAACTCTATTCTTACACACTTTTAGAGAATCTTGACAATTTTCATAGTAATATTTGATTGCATGGATACTAATTTAAAATTTTTAAAAAGTGAAATATAAAGTAAAACATTACAAAATAAAAGTATAAAAAGCACAAGAAATTTTAAAAAGAATGCTCGATCGAGCATGATAAAAGTAAAAAGAAATGTTTAATACGCTATAATAAAGTGAGTTAAATTTGGCATGATAAGGTAAATATCTTTCTTCCCCGTCTCGCTCCCTTTTTCATCATTTAATTTTCACGTGTTTTAGGAATTAACTTACGTAATACAATCGATCCACTAAAATTCTTATCAATGCATCTTTGTCCTCGATATCTTTGATTAGTTTAGTCCTATGGTTCTTGTACAAAGAGCATGCCGAGGGGCTACTACATTCACCGCGCACTTGAATTACCACCTTAACTTCTTCTTTATACTTCGAACCCCCTGAGCAAAAATCCTAGATCCGCCACTGCTTGCATGGTGAGTTATCCGAGACTGTTTATATGCGTCAACCTAAGGGCTTTGAACATCCAGATTATCCCAATTATGTCTGCAAGTTGCAGCGTGCTCTTTATGGTCTTTTCGAGATTGACAACGCCTTAGTTCACTGCCCCATAAATGGTAACTTCAACTTTTCTTTCTTTAGTACGAGTGTTAATCTGTTTAAAATCATGTTTTAAAATTTATTGATGTATGAAAATGACAAAGACTACATTTATCCGTTTTGCTTGTTTGAATTTATGAGTAATGATCATGTTCCTGTTTGTTATAGTATTATTTTTCTGTAAGAGTTCTAGTTTGTAGGATTAGAAGTTTGTAATGTTATGAAAAAGTTTCTGTGTGCTAAAGGATTGTTCTTGTCAATTTATTTGTTTAGTTAAATATTGTGAATGTTATTAGATACTATTTCTAAGCTAGTTAATTAGTTCAATATCTCTATTTTGGCAAAGGTTATGGTTTAGTTATGACTCTATTGATTCTTGAAAATTTGCAGTATCTTAGTTAAAGAACTTTTTTCTTTTCATATCACAATATTGCATCTTTAGGATACTATAATGATTTACCTTTGTCAAATTGGTCATGAAAACAAAGGCATGGTTTTCAGCTTGGTCTATCTTTTAAAGTCGATGTTGAAGTAGTAAATGATTTTGTGTGTGTTCAAATACATTGTGTTGTGAATGGTATGGAGTTGCTAATTTTTGAGTTATTTGTTGTAGCGTTGTCTACTTACTTTACATACACTTGTGAGAATTAAATCACTCTCTCTAACTTTTTCATGTTCTTTTCTTTGTTTGGCATGTACACCACCGGAGTCGAAGAGTCCCACTTTAAGATTCGATGTCCCCGCAAGACTCGAAACGTGCATTATATCTATTTTTATCTCTCGCTCTCTAAAAACTCCATTCGAACAACAAATGAGGAGTTCGGAGGAAGTGGCGGACATTCCTCTCTATACTCTTGTTAAATAGTTGTGTATCTCTTATGTGTTTCTTTACTCTTTAACTACTTACGTGTTATTTGTATTTATTGTGTTTTGAGTATTCTAGTGACAATTAATTCTCTCGGGTAGCTTAGAATTTGTTAATAACCTAACATAAAAGTGTTCTAGTATAATTAATAATTTTAAACTTGGCTGCCTTTTTCTTCAAATCAGTAACTTAGCGTGTAGGTATAAATTTGTTAGGCCCTTTTTCTTTTTTGATAAAGAAATATCTATTACTAGTTAAATTCACCATTTCTTCTTCTTCCTTTTTTTTTTTTAAAAAAAAGTCTTTTATTACTACATACTTCAATTCTTTACAAAAGTTTTTCACTTTTTCTTAAAATCCAAATGGGTTTTCAGGCTACTGATTCAATACAACCTCCCTTTTTCAATAAAAATAAGTTTTAAGCTCATGAAACCTTTTCAATTTTTTTGTTGTGTTTCCAACAAAAATAATCTTTCATAAAACATCTTTTCTATCATTGATTTTAAGTCATTTAGTACGTGGTATTTATACTTTTTTTTACATCTTTACACCTTAGCCTAATTAATTATTTAAGAATTCGATCGGTTAACCATTTTTAATGGATTTTAAAGGATGTCTAACCCCTTCCCTTAGATTAGTTGAACCCTTACCTAGAATCTCATGTTTAGTAGACCTTAAAATGGAGTTAACTTTAGACAATAGACTTTAATCATTTTAGGTGCCCTAATTCACCGTAAATAATTAGGTGACGACTTCTTAAGTTAGTTATTAATTTGGAAATCACCAAAATATTGTACACTATTTTGACCCAGTTAAAATGGGGTATAACACTTATGATGTACTGTTTTAAATTAAGCAATGAATATGTGGTAATTACTTTCAATTAGATGGTAAAATAGTTATTTTATTTGATAGGAATAATATAAAAAGAAATGTTAAAAAAATAATAGATAAATAGGTTTCTTGTACTTAGAGAGTACCACATCAACATGTTTGATATCCAGCTTTATGTATATGCTAGTCTCTGGACACGTGCGTTACACGTGTGTTCTATGTGAATTTTTATAGATTCGTTAGAACAATTAAAATTTTATGCAAATAGTGTGATGTGAGTAATATTTTTTAATGTGCATCAAGAAACACCAAATGAGGGGCACATTGTAATGTTTAAAATTAATTCCTTTGAAGCTACCATCGGTAAATCAATTCCGTTGAAGCTATTATCGGTAATTTTTGAACTTTGTTTAGTAGTTAACACACTTCCAATAAAGTCACATGACTAATTTGAGACAAATAACAATACATACTTATGATAATGATAAAAAAAAAATTCATAAAATTAGATTGGTGAAGTTTAATAGAGAAAAAAACACACAAAAAATAGAAGAAAAATAACACATACACATCTTTCGCAAAACTTTATTCATATAAATTATAGATAGAAAATAAATATAGAATCAATAATTTATCCATATTGGAAATTCGGAAGCTACAAGTTTAAAGAGGAAAAACAAAAGGCACAGACCATGCGTTGCATATATATTTTCAGCTTTTATTATAAAATTTGTGTAACAAAGTAATAAATCAAAAATTTATTTTAAAAGCTATGTCACTTGAGAAAATATTTGTTGTTATGATACGGAGACACCATTTAAAATTTGTGAATTTAAAATTTGAACTTGTATTGTGTTTACTGTCATTCAGTACTTTAGTTATTTATTTGCAGAATAGAAATATATTCGAAAAAGCGGACAGACACAGTTACCATCTAGCAATAAATATGTGAAGAAAATCAATATCATATAACCCTATAATGGTATATAGAAATATGTCGTTTGAATTTCATGCTCTAGATTACTGTAAATGCATGTAAATACCTCTAACTCTAAATACTGAATTAACTAAGAGAATTGAAATTTAACGACAAAAGAAATCTTAAAATTTATCAATAACTTATCAAACATGATGAATAAACATATTTCTCGACAAAACTTGCTAACAAAGCAAAATAGATGTACATTTATCAATTCAGCCCAAACGTTTAAATTTGTTGTCTGATTTTATAGCTATTTCTTTTATCATAATAACATATCTTGTGAAATTCGTCTAGGGAGTGTAGAGTGTGCACATACCTTACCTCAATTCAGATGACCCTCAACTTGAGTCGAGTATAGCAAATCAGAGTAAATATGAAAAATAAAAATGACAGTGAAGCGAAACATAGTACAAGAATAAAAGTACTACTACGACAGACACCACTAAGTCTAAACCCTTCGGAAAGCAAGAGAATACTCCACTACAACCTTTTACCTTAATCTGCGATCTCCATGCTTAAGCATTTTCTGTAATTGATGAGATCATTTTTTTATTTTTTTTGAGCTATAAAAGACGAATTAGCTTATGTATTTGCCAATAATAATTTTACCTCATGCACATGATATTTATAAGCCAAAAGTTTGCCTAGAATTTTGTAGAAAGCTCAGAAGTTATGTTGGAGAATGGAGAGACATTCTTAAAATGCGTTTTAAAACATCTTTTCATTTTTAGTATTTCACTACTACAAAATTGCCAAAAAAGCGACGAACTGCGTCGCTCCAAAAAGCAACGCCATTTGCCACATTGTTCGTCGTTTTTTAATAAAAATAATTATTTTTAAACTTATTTTACAAAAAGCGACGGACGACATCTCTTAGTCCGTCACTTTTATTGCGGATTTTTGTGCTATATATATATATATATATATATATATATATATATATATATATAATTATTTATTTAATATATAGAGAGACGTCGTCTGTCGCTTTTTAATAAAAATAATTATTTATAAATTAAATAATAACCATGTTGCCCATCCTTTTTAATTTATTTTATTTTATTAATTAGTTTTTTTAAAAAGCGATGGACGACATCTCGTAGTCCGTTGCTTTTTGGTCAAAATATCTAGTCAAACATTTTTAAAAAGCGACGGACAGCGTCACTTAGTCCATCGCTTTTTGGTCAAAATTTTGGTCAAATATTTTTTAAAAAGTGACGGACAAAGAGACGTTGTCCGTCATTTTTTTTAAATTATGTTGAACCAAAAAGTGGGTTTTCCCCCCATTTTCCCATCTCTCTTCTCTCTTATCTCCCTTCTCTCTAAAACCAAACGCCGCCGCTGTCCCACGCCGCCGTCGCCCTTCTCTCCTTGAGCATTAGTCTCGTCGCTGCCTTGCCCCGTCGACGTCGCCATCCGTCGTCCCTATTGCCTCCTTTCCTTAGATTGTTAAGGTTATGGTTTAATTTTAGTTTTTTTCAATTCTAGTGATATTTGATTTGTTATAAATTAGTGTATTGTTTTAGTTTGATGAATTGTGTTATTCAATTGTTAATTTGTAAATTTGATTATTGTTAGTTAGGTAAAGAATTGGGGATTTTTGCTTTTAAGGTTTTCTTCTAAATTGAGGTTTATTTTAATATGATTGTGAATTGAGTATTAGAAGATAGAACTAACAAATAATTAGAAGTTAAAAGTTATAAGTTAGATTAGTTGCATTTTCCAACTTTGAAATTCTTGAATTTAGTATGTTTGACGGTTGAAGTTAGAAAAACATTCAATTGTATATGAAAGTTAGATTACTTTGAAGTTAGAAAAATATTGGATAGTATATGAAAGTTGAAATTCGATTAGTTGAATTTTTCAACTTAGAAGTACTTGAATTTAGTAAGTTTGAAAGTTCAAGTTAGAAAAATTGGGGATTTTTAAATATGATTGTAAATTAAGTATTAGAAGTTAGAACTAACAAATAATTGTTACTTGAATTATATTCTTGAACTTAGAAATTTTTGAACTTGGAAATTCTTGAACTTAGAAATTCTAGAAATTAGATATGAACTTGAATTTTTGTAGAATTTTAGAACTTTAATTAAGTTGTGAACTTTAGAAATCTTGAATTATTGTAGGATTTTAGAACTTTAGGTTGTGAACTTTAGAAATCTTTAATTATTGTGGGATTTTAGAACTTTAAGATGTGAACTTTAGAAGTCTTGAATTATTGTAGGATTTTAAACTTTAGGTTGTGAACTTTATAAATCTTGAATTATTGTAGGATTTTAGAACTTAAAGGTGTGAACTTTAGAGAACTTGAATTTTTGTAGGATTTTAGAACTTCGTAAGGTTGTGAACGTTAAGAATCTTGAATTATTGTAGGATTTTAGAACTTTATAAGATTGTGAACGTTAGAAATCTTGAATTATTGTAGGATTTTAGAACTTTATTAGATTGTGAACGTTAGAAATCTTGAATTATTGTAGGATTTTAGAACTTTAAGTTGTGAACTTTAGAGAACTTGAATTTTTGTAAGATTTTAGAACTTTAGGTTGTGAAACGTTAGAAATCTTGAATTATTGTAGAATTTTAGAACTTTAAGTTATGTATTTTAGAAAACTTAAATTTTTGTATGATTTTAGAACCTTAAGTTGTAAACTTTAGAAATCTTGAATTATTTAGGATTTTAGAACTTTAGGTTGTGAACTTTAGAAATCTTGAATTATTGTGGGATTTTAGAACTTTAAGTTGTGAACTTTAGAAATCTTGAATTATTGTAGGATTTTAAACTTTAGAAATTTTGATTTATAGAAATTTTGATTTTTGAGCAGTTTTTTAGTAGTGTTTAATATAATATGATATAATTATTATTTAATATTTAATTGATTAGATCTTTTATAACAATTTGAATAAAGATAGGGGTAAAATAGTATTTCAACTTTTATTTTTATGGCTTCCTAGTTCCCACTTTTAGTATAGTATGATGATATATAGAGATTTGTTTCACATACTATTCTTCCGTAAAATATTTGACTTAGCCAACAAAGGCATTCATACCAGGGCGGACCTAGGTAGAGCTCAGGGGTTCACCCGAACCTCCTCGTCAAAAAATTACACTGTATATATAACGTCAAATTCTGATTTTATGTGTATATATATTAAAATGAACCCTAAGAACAGAGGACAGACTTGGCCTAATGGATAAGTGGTTCATGTAGTGCCCTTATGTCATGGGTTCAAATCCCTATGGCAACATTTTTTCCCTTTTTTAATATTAGCTTTGGAAAATGGAATTTTTGGGCTTAGACCTTCTTCTTCTTTTTCATTATTTTTTCCTTTTATTCCATTTCTTCTTTTTAATTTATTTTTGTTTAAATTTATTAGAAACATTCTTTTTATTTTTATATTTTATTCTTTTTATATCTATTATTCATTTAGTTTCAACGTAACTCTTTTTTCATATATGTTTGAATAACTTTAAAAAAAAATGATGAATTATATTTAACTTGAAATTGAGATAGAAATATAGTTTATTTTTAAAAAAAATGTAAATTAGATGTAATTGAATGAAGAAATTTAAATATCGTCAATGTCCTTTTAAAAATATTAATTTAATAGAATTCATGAATTTTCTTTTATATTTTTAATTCTATTTTAGCGGGATGAAAACTAAACTTATTTGATTTATTCGTTATTTATTTATTTTTTTACAAATTATGACTAACCTAGTAAATTGAACTATATGAACTAAAAAAATTGACGATGATATTTATTTATATTAATAATATGCATTATAATATTAGTAACTCTATTCTTACACACTTTTAGAGAATCTTGATGATTTTCATAGTAATATTTGATTGAATGGATATTAATTTAATTTTTTTAAAAAAGTTAAATATAAAGTAAAACATTACAAAATAAAAGTATAAAAAGCACAAGAAATTTTAAGAATGCTCGATGGAGCATGATAAAAATAAAAA
Organism: Solanum commersonii; assembly: GCA_029007595.1. Classification (NCBI taxonomy): domain Eukaryota; kingdom Viridiplantae; phylum Streptophyta; class Magnoliopsida; order Solanales; family Solanaceae; genus Solanum; species Solanum commersonii. Next base: position 15,872 of record JAJTWQ010000099.1, on the reverse strand, counting down.
GAAATGTTTAATACGGTATGATAAAGTGAGTTAAATTTAGCATGATAAGGTAAATATTTTTCTTCCCCGTCTCGCTCCCTTTTTCATCATTTAATTTTCATGTGTTTTAGGAATTAACTTATGTAATACAATCGATCCACTAAAATTCTTATCAATGCAACTTTGTTCTCGATATCTTTGATTAGCTTAGTCTTTACTTTTATGAATCAATGAAATATCTATGGTTCTTGTACAAAGAGCATGCCGAGGGGCTACTACGCTCACCGCGTACTTGCATTACCACATGAACTTCTTCTTTATACTTCGACCCCCCTGAGCAAAAATCCTGGGTCCGCCACTGATTCATACATTATATATTTAGGGGTCGTTTAATATATCAGATAAGCATAACAATATAATGTCAATATAGAATTTCTTTGTTTACTTTTACTTTATCTTTAATTTAATATATTAGCTAATTTTGACATGATTTTTATGTTAAAATGAACGAATTAACTATTCTATATAAAAATAAAATAATTAATCTCATAAAATATTTCATCGAGAATCAGGATAACTAACCAACCATGGTACCAAACGACCCTTTATGGCATTAAAAAATTACTCTATTGGAAAAAAATAAAAATGAAACACAATGAGAAGTGAGAAGCATCTCAGAGAACAACATGAGTTGTTGTGCAATAATGAAATTGCTCCATCATTAATTAGAGATCAGAAATTCAAATCCTAAATATGAAGTAAATCATGTTAGATCGTCTCCCCAAATAGCTCTACAATGCGTAATTCGAATTTAATCGAACACTTAAATTTCAATGTGCATTTTGAACGTCGAGTAAGGAAAAGAAAAAAAGCATCTTCGAGGAATGGGCGACAGCATATTCTCCTTCGTAAGCCAATAAGAGAATAAAAGCATATTCTCATGTTGATTTTAGAAAGAAAGAAAATGTAAAGGAAATAAGAGTTATAGTTTAAAATAATTTTAATTTACAATTACAGTTTGTATTATTTAAATATGAGGTTTCCACAAAAAAAAAACATTTGAAGCTTTTTTTTTAAAAAAAAAGCATAGAAAGGAAAATGCTGAAAACGTGCGTGCTTGTTTGTGTATGATTATTTGCCAACAAAGCAAACTAATAGAAAAAACTATCTCCATTTCTATGGTTTTTAAAAAAAATTATTTTTATACCGATATTTATATTAAAGTTGGAGTAAATTTTCTATTCATGTATTGAGGATTTTTTTGGAAAGTGCTCTTGATATGATTCTTTTTAAAAAAAATAATTACTTTCTGGGTTCATTTTTAATTGTCATAATTTCTTATTTTAGAGTCAAATTATAAGAATCTTGACTAACATTTTAGAATGTATTTTTTCAATAACTAAATTTTTTGCTTAAACTATCGAATTAATGTAATCTAATTTAACTTTAAAAATTGATCAAATTGATTTTTGAAAAACGTAACATAATAAATGAAATTGAACGAAAGTAGTAATAATTATTTGAAAGCTCAAATTCAAGGCTTTAAGTTATGAGAATGTAGAAATTCTAATTATCCCACCACAATTCATGTTGATCCTTTTTTACGACTTGACTTCATGCCTTTTGTTCTTTAACAATTGAATCGGGCATAAATATCCTAATTCCGTTGGACATTTGATGTGAAATTACATTAATATGAAGTTGAAATTATAGGAAGTAATAATTATATTAATTCATGTGTCAAGTCAATAATAGACAACTACTAATGAACCTACCGAGAGTAATTCATATTATTTATAATGGATTAACTTGAGTTAAATGAGTCATAATTTAATGGTCTAATTTTGAATTTAAGCATATAAATTAAATTAAACTTTTTTTTAATTTCAAAATTGGCAACGTATCTCCAGGCAGAGTCGAAGGGCTGTGAATGATCCAGGTTGGTCTAGCAAAATAAATAATAAATTCAATAAAACAGAAAATATAAAAGTACTAAAGTACCCTCACGTTAGATATAATCAACGGTCCAGAATCTCTTTCTTCACATCCATCATTAGATCAAACGGTCTAAAATGAACTAAGCGAAATAGTCTAGGGTTATTCCTATTACGCTATAATTTTCCTTTTTGGTAACAAACCAAGTCTTTCGAGACACACCGATTCTTTCTCTCTCTGTAAGTAGACTTTCTCTCTCTAGAAGCTTCTCTTTCTCTCTTTTGCAGTTCGAGTGTTTTTTTCCTTCTGTTGCAGAGATGGTGAAGGGACCTGGACTTTACTCCGATATCGGCAAAAAAGCTAGAGGTATTTTTCACTTTTTTTCGTTTTGTTCCGTTTCCAAAAATGTTGTTGCATGTGTATCGGATTTTTTGAAAAATGTAGTACTATTTTTGAGATATTCGATAAGCACTAGTTGATATTTTTGAAGAGTTTTGAGTAATATAATTTGGTGCATCCTTGTTGAATTCTCAAAATGTTGCTGATTCTCCAAAAATGTTGTTGCATCCTTGTTGAATTCTCAAAAACATTGTACTATTTTTTGGAATATAACATGTGCAGCTATTGATATTTTTGAAGAGTCCGAGCAATATAGTTTGGTGCTAGGGAAATATGTTGCTCGGATTCTCCAGAAATGTACTTTTTTTGGAAATATTCGATAAGCACATGTGGATATTTTTGAAGAGTCTGAACAATATAGTTTGGTACTACAGAAACTGTGTATTTTTTTTATTTCTGGAGGAAATTATTTTTTTCATTACTGTTTGGTAGTTCCTCTGTCTTAATTTATGTAGCACCTTTTTGAATTTTGAGAGTTGGAACTTTTTTAAAAAAATTTCAACTGTTAATTCGGACATGGAACTTTTTAAGGTTTTAGAAATACATTTACATTTTTGGAAACTATGGAAAAAGTACTGAAATTGATAATTTGAAGTGCACATGAAAATTTCACAGTTGAGCCTTGAAATATGAAAGGTGCTATATCAATTGGGACGGAGGAAGCATATAAAACTTTATTTGTACAAAACCAAACATGGAAGATTGATGTTAATGAAAAAATTATCAAATGAACTTCATGTGTGGTGGTAATTGATGGATATTGTATCTTTTTGTTATTGTTTTTAGATCTTCTGTACAGGGACTATGTCAGTGACCATAAGTTCACCGTCACTACGTACAGCACAACGGGAGTGGTTAGTTTCTTTCTGGATATGTATATGATTATCATTCAAACTTTTTGCTTATTGTTCATTCGTGATTGTGTTTTGGGGTGTGGGATGAGGGAGCTGTGGTTTATGTCGTCACGTATGAAATTGTGACAAATTTTATGAGAATACCGGAAATTAGAAGAAGTTAAGGTGTATGTGTGTGGAGCGGGGGTTAATAAACTTGGTCTTATGCTGCTCCTAGGAATATAGGGAAGAAACTAATTACTTTAGAAATGAAGAATGAGATGTCATCTTATTTACATTTTGCTGGTATCATGCGACTAATAATTATTTTCATCTTCTGGAATGGCAAATCTAGGATTTTAAAATCTATGGGTTCAATATTTAAGGTTGTAGCATTGAATCTGTTGTATTTTTAAAATTATGGTTCATATATACTATTTGTTGTGATTTTAATGGAACTTTTAACACAAATTTATGCTATGAAAAGCACCGGATTCAGATGATTCTGGTACCACAAGGCTATACATTTGCCTCTGGTTATTTTGTTACTTTACTAACTTCCAGCAGAGTGTGTGTTTCTCGGGAGGGACTTCCTCGGTATTGCCTCACGATGCATGTAGTGGATTCTTCACATTGTTTGACAATGATAACTTGTTATTGAAATTGTTTTGTGGTCAATTAAGACTTCGAGTATATGTTGCTAAAGTTTGTCTTACATCTCAGGCTATTACCGCATCTGGTCTGAAGAAAGGTGAATTATTCTTGGCGGATGTTAGCACCCAGCTGAAGAACAAAAACATTACCACTGATGTAAAAGTGGACACCAATTCCAATGTGAGTTCATTTTTCATTACTGGGATCTCATATTTGTTAGCACTATATTTAGTAACTTCTATTGGGAGATACAATATTAAAATTATACATCTTTGGAGATACTAGGTGCTCAACATGTTTAGTTTTGACTTGTGAGTTATACTGACCTGGCCACACTTTGATCAAACTTTCTCAATCCTTCAAGTATCCATTTCCCTGAAAATATAACCCACAAAAATCAAGAAAATCGATAGTAAATATGAAGGATTCCCACTTTGGTTACTTTGTTATCATTTTCTTCCTTATGGTCTGATTTAATGCTCTGCGAGTCCATGGAGTCGATAGCTTTTTCCTTTCTGTTATTGAAAGATTGTGTTTGTTAGTTTAGCTTGGTGTCTATGATTTGTTTTCACACTTGCAGTTAATGATATTAATATGTTGTCCAACAACTATAAGGCTGTAATTGAAATGTTTGGATAGTCACTTAACCAATATCTACTATAGTTTTATGTTTCCCATTTGTGCCCTCTTCTCCATTTTGCTGTTGGATCTCGTGCAAACTTGCTTTAATCCACATAATGGCATATTAGGTGTTAGCTTAACATTTACCCTGGTGTTGATTATGGCGATGTGCATGCTTCCTTAATCTAATCCTCCCTCCCCCTGATGTATACCTCCTAATGCAAACTTATAGTAACCGAAAACTGAATTTGTCAAGCATGATAATCAAGACGAGTTTTGTGATAGTTAAAAAAAAGAGTTGTACAATCAAAGTCAAAGGATAGTTGATTGGGGAGGAGAATACATTTGAGTTATCTAGCTTGTTCTCTAATCTTCCCTGCCCTCTGCCCTGCACTCTCAGAAGAAGTTGTCCGTCTTTGGTTTTGAATTTTCAACTTTTGAGACTTACTGATTGGGAAATCCACAAGTTCAAGTTCTTTTCTTCAAACTGAGCTGGGGCAATACAAGAATATGCTAAGTAATTTGGATTGAATGATGCAGGTTTACACTACCATCACTGTTGATGAACCTGCACCAGGACTCAAGACAATTTTCAGCTTCGTTGTACCAGACCAGAAGTCTGGGAAGGTACCTTTGCTTTTTACTATATTTCTCTGTAGTTGGCTGGTAGTTTATGGAACTGTGTGATACTAAGCAAAAGTATTATGTTACAGGTAGAGCTCCAGTACTTGCATGAGTATGCTGGGATCAACACTAGCATTGGACTTACAGCAAGTCCTCTTGTCAACTTCTCTGGCGTTGCTGGAAACAATACCGTTGCTTTGGGCACTGATCTATCATTTGACACTGCCACAGGCAATTTCACAAAATGCAATGCTGGTCTGAGTTTTTCTTCGTCTGATCTGATTGCTTCTTTAGCATTGTAAGTATTTACGTGATATCTACCTTGGACATAATGTATTTGTTAGATTCTTCATGGAACAAAATCTGTCTTTTAGCCATTTGTTCTCTTTCTAACCGTCAAATGATACCTTGCAACGTCTTGGTTTTCTGTCTTTCTGCAAGAAATACTTTTGGCATTTGAATTTTTTCATCCTGGCTAAACTAATGAATCATTTGTCTCCTCTACTGATAAGATGCTATATTGAAATGATATGATGGCTGTAAAATTGCATCAAAGTTCTAGAATTTTGCGGAAATTGCGACTTCGGAACAAACATGTTCCGTCATCATCTTTGTTGTTTTCTTATCTTTGAACCCTTTTGAACTGAGTACTAATTTTATACAGGAATGACAAGGGTGATACCGTCAGTGCTTCCTACTACCACACTGTGAAGCCAGTGACAAACACAGCTGTTGGTGCAGAGTTGACTCACAGCTTCTCAAGCAATGAGAACACACTCACCATTGGGACACAACATTTGTTGGACCCATTGACCACGGTGAAGGCTCGTGTTAACAGCTATGGTAAGGCAAGTGCTCTCATCCAACACGAGTGGCGACCAAAATCCCTCTTCACAATATCTGGTGAAGTTGACACCAGGGCAATTGAAAAGAGCGCCAAGATCGGGTTGGCTGTAGCCCTCAAGCCATGAGTTCGTTACTACCTTACAGAAAAGTGAGTGAAGCAATGTCATTTTGTATGATCCAGAGTAATAAATTAGGTAGATTTGTTTCAGCGCATTATCCTTCTGCGCCGGTTAGAAAAACCTTCAGCTGGTAATGCAAACTCATGATTTTCGCTAATACCCATCCTAAATGTTGATTGAGGGGACTGGTGTTTAACCTTTTGCCTGGGCTTCAGGCTTCATCATTCGCATAATTGATTAATCTTTCTTTGATCATTTTTTATGTGTTGGGGTGAGTTGCACAAAAATGGATCTCTTGAAAGAGAGCTTTAGGCCTTTCTTCTTTTCTTATTCCCTTTTCTTATCAGTTCATCTATCCTCCATCCTTGAAATCACTATTACAAAGTAAGTATAATTCGAACGCTTTGGACCATGCATCGATCTCTCCTAGACTCCTACTTTCACTAACACAATACATGAATCTCTTTCTCCCTTACAGAAATTAAACCATAATGTTCAGCATCATAGCCTAAATATGTTAACCTTGAAGCAAACTGTTTCTTATCTCTGTTCAGAAGTCACATCCTCTAGCTCATGAGGAATGAAAACAGCAGATGAATTAGATGAGACACCTATCTCTTTCATTGTATCAAAGTATTGGGTGATCAAAATCATGTCCATGACATCTTTGGTTGATGCCCCTGGAACACTAGTAGAGAAGCCAATCACACTTTCTTTGAGCCCTTCTACGATAGCTTGTCGTTGACGAGCAATTCCTAGCCCTGCTAAGTACTTTGATTCTGCTTCTCCTTCTGCTTGCTTTATCTGCAGAATCTTCTCTCCTTCTGCTCTCTCAAATGCAGCTTCTCTCAATCTTGAAGCTAGTTTCCATGAAATTGTCAACTCACGTTATTAGAGGAATGAAGATTTATGTGGTCCATCAATATGCAAACAAGAATTCAATACATAGTTCACATGGTCCAATACTAATTTTACTTTGTAAAACTGTTGACACTTTACTAGTGGAGCTTAATGCCAAGAAGATGTGAAAACGAGGGCAAACGTGTTGCATGGAGCACTTCACGTTTATGCAGGGTCGGAGAAGGCCACACCTTCGTGTAATGTAGTGTAGACAACTTACACTAATGCAAGTACCAATGGTTGATTTCACGACTTGAACTCGTGGTTTATAGGTAGCAAAGACTCACTACCTAGACCGCATTCCAAGGAGATGCAACAACATTTCACGTTTATGCGGGGTCGGGGAAGGCCACACCCCTCTTGAAATGTAATGTAGGCAACCTATACTGATGCAAGTACCAATGATTGATTTTATGACTTGAACCGTGATCTATAGGTATCAAGGACTCTCCGGACTGCATCCCAAGGAGATGCAATGTAAGCAACCTAGCTACCATGATGCAAACATCAGGTGCTGATTTTAAGGTTCAAACCCCTGATTTATAGGTCTCATGACAATAACTTTACCGCTGCTCCAATGCTCCCCTTCAATGCCAATATGTGGTCCAAGCACCGAAACTAGTAATCACATGTTGAAACCCAAAAAGTGGTTCTAGTAAAAAAAACAAGAAGTTGGACAACAAGTCTCTGGTAAAAGGCAATACCAACAACTCTATACTTCCATTTAGTGGGGAGAAAAAAAATACTAAGCAATTGAAGTATTAAAGCTGGCCAGGCATACCTGCATTAATCTCATTCGTTGAACTTTTCACTTGATCATCTGGTTCAACATCTACAATAAGAGTCTGAACTATCTCATATCCATAAAGTGACATAACCTATGTAATTCCACAAGGAAAATCAGATATGAATTGATTTTGTTTCTTCTGTTTGTTTTGCTTAAAAGTTGCAGTAGTACTTATACTAACATAAAGAGAGAGTTACCTTTACAAGTCGCTCCCCTACTGTTTTCGCTATCTCAGTTTTCTGTTCAAAAACTTTATCCAGCTCCAATGTTGGAACAGTTGCCCTAATAACTAATAAACATCAATAAGAACCTACTCAGCACAGAAGCTTTTGGATTGAAAAAAGAGAACTTAAAATAGTGCCATTCAAAGCAATGAGAAATATGACAGAAGGCAAAGCAAAATCTCTTTAACTAGTGAGTAGTGACATTCTCTATATATACTCACACCTAGTGTTTATACTAAATCAATACTAATTTATCATGATTAAATCATATATTAAGGTGAGAATGTGTATTAGTTAATTTTAACTGCGGTTTAGTGATTGATGTGCATGTTAATACATGTGTCATATATTCATTAGGCTGGTGTAAACACCAGGAGTGGGTTTAGTAAGGCTTGCTTGGGCTGCATTAGAAAAATAATGGCATGAATATGCCCTTTCTGTAACGGCAGTTGCATGATTGAGCCCAACTATTAATAAATGACATAAATGAAATTTTTTCTCAAAGTTTGATAACATATTTGAGTTTTTTCCCTTACTTTTTTCTTTTCACTCGTAGTGTGGGGAAGAAGTGGACTCAAAACATCCTACTAATTAAGTTAAGGATGTAAACTGTATCAATATCAATTGCTTTTTAGATCGTTTTGCAATACATTTCGATAAAAAAACTGTTATAGAAGAAGGTCATAACAAGTATGATGTATAAGCATAAGAATTGCATTCTAACCATCAAAGACATATGCTTGAATCTGCTCCTTTGTGTTGCTTAGTTTATAGAAAGCATCAGCTGCCTTGTCTGCCAAGGCTCTGTATTGGATTGAAGCAACCAAAGTCACAAAAACATTATCCTGAAAATTATAGCTTTCATGAGAAACAACTAAAAACATTTACCTTACAAAATAGTTAAATGTTGAGACTACCAAAGAGTACTGATTGCACATTATTCGGTACAAAAAGATACATTCTTTTAAACTTCCATCTATTTTAGAAACATCCTCTCTACCCTCATGAGGTAGGGTAAGATCTCGCCACACTCTGTCCTCCCCATACTTCACTTGCGGGATTTCACTGGATATGTTGTTACCCTAGTCATTTCAACTTCTTTTTTAAATAATCAAGAAATCAGTGTGGTGCCAACTCTTAGGATCAACCACATCTTTTCAAAACTCGGGATAATATGCCTGCTCCTTTACCCTTATCCACTTAAATACGAGTCTTAGTTTGCTTTGCCCTGATCTAAGTCATAAGTCCCTCAACCTTTATTCAAACACATGAGCACTTTGGGTGTTAGTTCTTTCAAGTGCTGAAACCACTAGGCTGCAACACCTTGTTGTGTCAAGGATGTCGAATATGTTATTTAATCACTTCGTTCGTATATCATTTTACTCATATATACGGTATTTTTTCCGACGAAGAGTGTCACACCCCTTGACAATAACATAGCTACCAAAATCAAGACTATAACCTGAATAACTTATCCCACTTCCTATATGAGACAAGCTATCCAAATTATACTCTTGATTTTAATACCGATTTTATCTAATACCTTCAATCAAACATGACATAAACTTTATCCCAAAATTTAAATCAACATAACTCACCTAATCCCTCGAACCAAAGGCAAGCTAAGCTAGCCTTTTGAGTAAGATGATAACGAAAAAAAAAAAAAAAAGAATACAAATATGCAAACCTTAGTCTTGGATTCACATGTAATGTCAAGTTGTTGGACTCTAAGTGAAAGATAACCAGCTAATTGGCTTCCAAAACACCAAGGCATGAAGTGAAAACCAGGACCAAGAACATCATCATACTTGCCAAAATTTTCCTTAATAGCAACTGTGGATTGATCCACTTGAATACAACCAAAAGCTTGTCCCATAACTAAAATAATCAATTTAACATATAGTAATAAAGAGGATAATATTATTATTAGAATCTTGGTTTATATTTATTTAGACATGACTAGATCTTAACCATACAAGTGAAGGACAAGATTCACAGAAGGGGTTAATATGTCTACTTGTTTTTAAAATAATCAAGCATCGTTTGATAGGGTGTATAAGAATATTACGGATATTAAATTTTAGTATAATGTTTGGTTGCAAATGTAAGTGTGATATTAGTTATAAATCTTATTTAGTACTATTCTTATACATAGTAACTCATGGTATTAGTAATACGGAGTACTATTTCTATTTTAATATACCTTATTCATTATATACAACAAATTAAATTGTCGATAAAAATATTATTAGTATTACTTTTACATCATATATTCAATACTATTCTTATATATCCAACCAAGAAGTTCATCCATGTGTAAATTAATGTGAAAGTTGATATATTTTGTAAGCCACTAACTACTTATGGATAAGAGTGAACAGACAGAAAAGAGTCACTTTCAGCAAGAATTGGTCAACTTATTATCATATCCCTTTATTTTGTGATTTTGTGTTCCAAATTATATTTTGAGCATAATTATAGATTGGTAAAATGATTTATGATCTCAGTTTTTTGATACGGAGGGAGAATATTTTTATTTTTTCATGTTCGATTAGTCAGAATTTTGGATATTTTTTAGTAAAACAAGTTTTGCGTAAATGACTTTTTCTAGTGAAAGTAGAAAAACGAGTTAAACACCCGACATTCCACAAGAATTGTATCCTTTCCATCCTTCAATACAATCTTTATTTTCACCTTTATCCTACCCACTCGTATAGTATTTGTCTAGATGATATATAAATGTTTTAAGATTATAGATTTGTTTACATGCGAACACAAGAAAATAATTAAAAGAAAAGAAGATATTTGTGGTTCAAAATACTCTTTTATCATTGTCGACTATAAATCATTTCATTAAGAATAAAATGAAAGTTCTAAAATTAAATTATTTTCAATCATAAAAAAACAAAAACATTCTTTTAAAAGGCAATTAAAACAAAAAGTGTATGATATATATAAATTACGACGAAGGCGTACATATTTTAGCATTCATGGGTATAAACTTTAGGTGCTGGTAGAGTCAGTCAAAAGGTCGGCTCGGGCGCTCGAGACCCACCCGACCCAAGCCTCACGGGCCAAAGGAATTTCAAGGGTTGGGGGCGAGGTTGGCCCTTCATTAAATGGGGCACGGAAAATGCTTAACCCAACCCAATCCTAGAAGGGCCAAGAAATGGCTGGGTAGCCCCCTTTTTTTTTTTTCAAACTTATAGTTTTATAACATCAAAAGAAATGAGAAGATTTTCAAATCAAATATGATAAACAATGGTGTTGTTTTAATAACACTAGCAAAAAAAGTCTAGTCTAATTAGCATGTATCTTGCATACCCCGGATAAGAGAGTGACAAGCAAGATTGGAGGAGGTGAGGGCACGAGATTTGTCTATGCATTCAGATAAACGCGAAATGTCTGGATGAGTGTATTTGTAAACATATTAACTTAATATTGAAGATTATATATTTCGAGATACATTTATCCTGACGTCTCAAAATCCGGTAAGATTCATAATATTACAACATAGCGTGTATTTAAGTAATTAAATTATATACTAGTGAGATTATTGTAAGTTAACCTTTATATAAAATGTTTTTGGCCCATGAGTTGACCAGGTCACGCCCCCCGATCAAACATCAAAAGGCCAAGGGCATATGAAGTGAGAACATAAGCCCGAGTGTTAAACTGGCTTGAAAATCCTATCACAACCCTACCCCAATAGCTTGTTGGATTGGGCACACTCTATGCTGCCCTCTGCTTTGGCAGTTTCCCAGAGTGGGTAAAACCTAAAGGTTCCTTTTATTTGCACCAACATCAATTTGGTCATATATTTAACTAAAAATTTGCATCCTTTTTGTCTTCTTCTAAATAAAAATTCTTTCTTTTGATTATTGGATTTTTAGAATAGTGCGATTAAGGACAGACCTTGAGTAATAATAAAATTGATTGTCGATTTAGACTTAATGAAGGAGACTTAGTAGGGTGTAACCAAAATCGAACCAAACCGCAAATTGAGTCAAACAAAAAAGAATCTAACTAATGATTTGGTTTGACTTGGTTTGGTATTGAAAAACCCGACTATACTTGGGTTGGTTTGGTTTTAACTAAAAGAAAGTCAACCTCGACATCAAACCAACCCGACATTATATATATATAAATTCTAAAATTTATTCTATACATAAAAATATTTACTTTGATGTAATTTCTAAATATTACTTATATGTTTTCATAATTTTTATCTTTTAACATATTTTTCAAGTTTTTTAAAACTTAGAATTTTGAATTCATTCAATAAAGGTTATAAATTAGATATTCTTTGTGAGTGTACATGGTTGGGTTGATTTTAGATTTTTCAAATATCAAACCAAACCATTTGTGTTGGATTTTTAAATTTATAAACCAAACCAATAAAGCTCAGGTTTTCAACCTCGGGTTTTTGGGTTTTCTGATTGTTTCGGGTTTTTTCTTGCAAATTATTCATACAAACATATAATTTACTTGCATTTCAAATATTTCTTTAGTCCTACTAAAATACAACTATCTAAGGTGTTTCTTAAAAAAATAACACAAAATATGATATGATTAATGACACTTCGAATATCCAACAAAAATAAAATAATAATGAAATCTCGTAAAACAAATATTGCAAATTAACAATTCATAATGAAAATGATCATAATTTAAAAGTACTAAATCATGCTAAAATAAGTTCAATAAAGTATTAGTTACATGACTAAATATTAAAGGAAATTAAATTATATTATGTATTTTAATTGTCTAACCAATGTAAAACTAAAGAACAAATATTCAATATTGTTATTATTAGTGTTGAATTGATTTTCTTTTTGCATTAGCATTAATTTGATTTTGATTTAAGCTTTATTATAATTACCAACATATGTGGACTATAATCTTTATTGGAACATTCGAATTCTAAGTTTCAAACTTGAAATAATATATTAAAAAATAAAAACTATGAAAAAGTATAAGAAATATTTAAAAATTATATCAAAGTAAATATTTTTATGTATTAAAATAAAATTTTAAAATTATATATATATAGTGCCGGGTTGGTTTGGCCTCGGGTTATTTTTTAGTTAAACCAAACCAACCCAAATATATTGGTTTGTTTTTCAATACTAAACTAAGTCAAATCAAACCACCAAATGGGTTTTCTGGGCTTGCGGTTTGGTTTGGTTTTGTACACCCTAGATATTAGTAACTCTAACAAAAGCTCAATTCAAAATCAAATCAATACTAATGCTAACAAATAATTCATTCAACACTAAAAATGACAATAATGTTGAATATTGGATTTCTTTACTTTTTACATTGGTTTAAACATTTAAAATATATAACCTAATTTTAATTTTTCTTTAATGTTTAATCATGTAATTAATACTTATTAGACTTATTCTAGCATGATTTAGCACTTTTAAATTATGATCATTTTCATTATGACTTATCAATTTGCTATATTTATTTTACGCAATTTCATTATTATTTTTTGTTGAATATTTTTGTGTCATCATTCATCTCATGTTTTGAATTATTTTTTTAAGAAACACCTTAGATAGTTGAGTTTTGGTTGGAGTTAGATTGAAGAAATATTTAGAGCACAAGTTAATTATATGTTCTGTTATGAATACTTACCGAAAAATTCCAAAAAAAAAATCAATGGTTTATTGGTTTGGTTTGATTTAAATTTAAAAATTGACAGAAATGATTTGGTTTTGATATTTGAAAACTCGAGTTTTGTTAGTTTGGCTTATAAATTTAAAATTTTGACACAAATGATTTGGTTTTTGATATTTGAAAAATATAAACCACCCGATCATATACTCCCTAAGACCTAGGAGCAACAATAAGATTTACTCCTGATTAAGACTTTCGAAAATGAATATATTGGAGCAATAGTAAAATTGTTCTTGTATACTTTTAAGTCGATAGTTGAAGTCGTAAAACCCAACTATTGTTGCTTGTGTCAAGATGGATTGTCTACGTTATGTTCTTATGGTGCAGACTTTCCCTAGATCATTGTAAGACGCCTTTGTGCAATTCAGACTTGCGCTTATGGAGTAGGTCAAAGGTGACCAACTTTTGGAAAAGCATGAGCAAGTAACAAAAAAATTCCCTTTTATTTGCTAGTTCCACTTATGATGTGGGCTGAAGATAAAATAGGAAGAATGATTTATCTGACACAAATATATTTACTCCATGGTGCTTACATCACACTCTTTTCAAGGAGTTAAGCACTCCTCATAGATCACAACATGTAAGATGTACTCCTATTCCCTTGTCAATCACCCAAGCATAAATGTTGGCACAACAAAATATATTCATAGAGGGTTGAAGAAAAGAATGGTAAAAACAGATCACTGCAAGAATCCAATTCTATGGTTTGCCATTTGGATTTGGCGAATTCTGAGAAAGTTGATGACAGTGGAGGAAGTATGAGAACCATTTGGAATCGATAGGCTTCTTGGTTGTTGTTGTTGTCCATTCCTTGAGAATGATCCTTGCACGTTCTAAGGACATTTCTTTGTATTTGGGCTTGGGCTTGATCCAACTCGGTCTGCTTGCATCGTCTGGAAATAGTAGGAGGAGCTGGCCATGTCCTTGAGGTTTGGCAAAGGCTTCAAGGCTTCGACCACATCACTCATCATAGGTCTGACTTGGGATCCCGGCTAAGGCATCGTGCAGCCAGCTGTGCAGCTTTCTGCGCGCCTTTATTGAAAAATGGCCTTCAAGTCTAGGATCTATCAATTTATAAAACCTTCTTCTTTCACCCAAATGTGGCCGTGCCCACTGAACAAGGCTTGTGTTCCCACGTTTGGCCGGTTCTGTCCATGGACCTCCTGCCTGTCATCATTTCAAGCAGAACTACACCTAAACTGTAGACATCACTCTTTGATGTCAAATGTCCTGAGACCAAAGAGTGGTACACATTCAATTAAAAAGTCCCACTCAGCAGATGTGAGAAACATTCAAAAGCTTTTCAACAGTGGTTCAGATCACGGAGTCGTACAGAAAAATAGATATAAAGAAAAAAACGAGATTAAAAATGATTTGTGAGCAAACTAGCAGCCAACTAGGTTAGACTTGAAGAGACACAGAGAATCTGATAAAGCTGAGCGGGCCGTCAAAGTAGAAATTGGGCAAGCATTGTAGGAAGAAAAAGAAGCAACTGAGATCTCAATCTTACCTGTCATCACATACTCTGGAGCTGCATAACCATATGTTCCCATGACACGAGTAGAAACATGGGTCTTGTCGCCCTCTGGAGCATCTTTGGCAAGTCCAAAATCAGAAAGTTTGGCATTGTAATCCTGAGAGAATGCGTTATTAGATGAATGATAAAAATGGGCGAGATCAATTTGCCAATGTGTTTGAACACACCGCATCTAGAAGAATGTTGGATGTTTTGAAATCACGGTATATCACTGGTCTTTTCTGCTTCCTCGTGAAGAAAAGCAAGACCTTTTGCTGCACCCAATGCTATCTTCATGGATGGACCACGGAAGAGGCAGGGACCCTGATAATAAATAAATTATTACAAAAGTATCATAAAGGATATGCAAGGGCATGACATCTACAGCAGAAATCACAGATAAGAACATAAAACATTTGTTCTAGAACTTCGTAGTACTAACATCAATTCACCAGATACAGACTGCAATACTGAATATCATATTTTGGTTATTCAAGAAATATGCTAAATGCAGAAAACTGGAGCATAACATGCATACAAGACAAATAAAGGTTAGCCTTTGGTGTCACCATTTGTCTTTCTGAAGAACCAAACCTCCCAACTATGATTGCTTCCAGTTGTGAACCATAGATCGTACTGAAAAGCTCATGCATTGCATCACTCAGCTGAAAGATATATGAACTATAACTGCCAAAACGTAGATCAAGGAATTCTTGCAAAAGTGTAAGGCAATCTGAACGAAGTACATCG